>JAPEIP010000005.1:124276702-124288812 GCA_026120095.1 Capsicum chinense | reverse complement strand
CAGTATTTTAGTAGTCGGAGTTAGTTGGGGGTTTGTCCCATCAACTCCACATTCAGACGGTTTAGTTAGAGGCTTTTAAGGCTAGACTAGTTTAGATAGTATTTATATTTTAGATATTTTATCAGATGTTATTATTTACCAGTATTTCAGATTTTGAACCTTATGGCATTTTTGCCTAACTTCCACATTATTTCACTATTATTATTCAGTTCTCATAGCAGGTACTAGTCATGGGTTAGCTTATGGTCCTTCAGGGTTGTAGGCATCGTGTAGTATCTGGGGTATAGACTCAGGGTATTACAAACTTGGTATTAGAGCCTAAGGTTCAACAGAGTCCTACAGAATCTAAAAATCACATTTCGTAGAGTTTTCTGCAATTGTGTGTAGCACGCCACACTTATGGGGAAAAGGCTATGAGATATTTTTTGGAAAAGTTTCCCTTTTTTCAGTATTCATGTCGTGTGGGTGAGCATGAAATCAAGTTAAACTCTCAGCCTAATACTTTTCTTCCTTCAGTTTATAGAATATGACTCCTAAAAATAATAATAAAATATGAAAATAAAACCAGTCAGCACCTCAGCCCGTTCAAGCAGATCCTCTGGACGAGCATGTCTCTCATGCAGAATTTAGAGCTATGTTCACCACTCTAGCAAATTTCATAATAGCTCAGAATGAATGGCTAGCTACTTTTCAGGCTAATCCAGTGGCCAATACTGCTACAACCAAGATTCGGGACTTCACCCAAATGAATCCTCCCTTATTCTCCGGATCTAAGTTCAGATGGGTTTGTTGTGTACTGTGATGCATCCAGAGTAGACTTGGGTTGTGTCCTCATGCAGAGAGGGAAGGTCATATCCTATGCCTCTAGATATCTTAAGCCCTATTAGAATAATTACCCTACCCATGATCCTAAATTAACAGTTATAGTGTTTGCTTTGACGATTTGGAGGCACTATTTGTATGAGGTGCACGTAGATATGTTCACAGATCACAAAAACTTTCAGTATGTCTTTCCTTAGAAATATTTGAATTTGTATTAGAGAAGATGGTTAGAATTGCTAAAATATAATGACATGAGTGTTCTGTACCATCCGGGCAAGGACATCATAATGGAAGATGCTCTCAGCAGGTTGTTTATGGGTAGTGTTACTCATGTTGATAGTGGTAAGAAGGAGTTAGCTTAGGAAGTTTATAAGTTTGCCTGACTAGGTGTACGCTTAGTCGATTCAGTAGAGGGTAGCGTGTGGGTGTAGAATAGTTCAGCATCATCTTTGGTTTCCAAAGTAAAGGAAAAATAGGACAGAGATCCCAGGCTAGTTAAGTTGAAAGAGTTGGTTAGAGATCAAAAAGTAGAGGTTTTCTTCCAAGAGAGAGATAGTGTATTGCAATGCTAGGGTTGGCTATGTGTGCTAGGCGTCGATGACTTAAGAGAATGAATTCTTACAGAAGTATATGGTGCACGTTACTCTATTCAACCAGGGGCCACTAAGATGTACCACGATTTATGGGAGATCTATTGGTGAATTAGGATAAAGAGGGATATCGCAAAGTTTGTAGCTAAGTGGTCTATGTGTCAGCAGGTTAAGATTGAGCACCAAAAGCCTAGTGGGTCTATGCAGGAGCTCAGTATTCCAATATGGAAATGGGAAGAAGTGAACATGGACTTTGCGATGGGTTTTCCTCGTACTCGTCATCAGCATGATTCAATTTGGGTTATTGTAGATAGGATCACCAAATCCACTTATTTCTTGCCAGTTCATACCTATGATTCAGCCGAGGACTATGCCAAACTATTCAGCCGAGGACTACGCCAAACTCTATATTAAAGATTTGGTCAGGTTACATGGAGTCCCAATATCCATTATCTCAGATAGAGGTACCCAATTTACCTCTCACTTCTGGAAAGCATTCTAAAAAAGTCTTAGTACCCAAGTTTACCTTAGTAGCTTTTCACCCTCAGATGGATGGTCAAGAAGAAAGGACCATTCTGCCTCTAGAAGATATGTTAAGAGCATGCGTTGTTGATTTTAAAGGTAGTTGGGATGACCACTTACCTTTGATCAAATTTGCATATAATAACAGCTATCGTTCTAGTATTCAGATGGCTCTATTTGAGGCTCTTTATGGTAGGAGATGTAGATCTCCAATTGGTTGGTTCGAGGTAGGTGACGTCGCAGTTGTAGGGCCTGACTTAGTGTTTGATGCCTTAGAAAAGGTTCAGTTGATCAGAGAAAGTCTTAGAACAGCCTAAAGCCGACAAAAATTGTATGCAGATATGAGAAGAAAGGATCTTGAGTTTAATATTGGTGATTTTGTGCTCTTGAAAATCTCTCCCATGAATGGAGTAAAAAGGTTTGGTAAGAAGGGGAAACTCAGTCCCGGATATGTCGGTCCTTATAGAATTCTCAGCCATTTTGAAAATGTAGCTTATGAGCTTAAGTTGCCTTCAGATCTATCTTCAGTGCACCCAGTATTCCACGTCTCCTTGCTAAAGAAATGCATAAGTGACTCAGCCATCAAAGTTTTCTTAGAGGGTGTAAATATTCAGAATGATCTCTCTTTCAAAGAGGTTCCAGTCCAAATCCTTGATCGTCAGACTCGCAGACTGAGGAACAAAGAAGTTCTCTTGGTCAAAGTTATTTGGTGGAATCAGTCCGTTGATGGAGCTACTTGGGAAATAGAAACAGATATGTGGATCAAGTATTCTTACCTCTTCTCCACAAACTCAGACTCAGCTTGAGGTAATAGCATTCCTTAGATTTACTCATTCCCATGTTCAGTTATAATTACAACCTTTAGTTATTATTACTTATCATATTCATGACAATCATGCATTCATGAATCAGTTCAGCCATGTACTCAAGCATCAGATATGCATATTCAGTATAAAAACTCAGCTTATCCATAGTTTCAGTCAGGTATCCCATGCTCCAGATATGTATATTCAATGTGTAAACTCATTCTGTCAGTGTTTCTCACCTTAATTAGTCTTATTCAATGACGAATGTTCCAAAGGGGGAGATATTGTAATACCACATATTTTCCTAGCTTAATTTAACTCTCAGTACATGAGTATTCATATATAAAAATTTTCTAAATACCCAAAAATTTTTAGTTTAAAGCTTACCAATGCGTAGGAAATTCAGTCATTTTTTCAATGATATAAAATTCATCTAAATCTGATACCCGGGTGAAGAGTTATAGCATTTTTAGTAAAACAGTGTACCACCTCGTACTTCACAGGGTCACAGAGGGGGTATAAATGGCAATTGTCAAAATCCAGTGAGCCATCACGATCCCACCACATCGCGCCACCAGCCAATTTCCCAAGTGTCACTTTTCAGTGTGACTCCACGATCATGTCATGTCATGCCAAGGGTTAAATTTACATACAGTGGGGTACCGCAATTGTACCGCATCGCGCCAAGCTTCCAATTCCCAGTTTTCCAATTTCCAGTGAGCTGGCACAATTTCACTGCGTCAGGCCAGCATGCAAAATCGAGATTTTTACTTTTCGTGATTTTATTTCAGGGACTGTTTGGTTAATTTTCAAAACACCTAATAAGCATAAACACAAAATTAATCCCCTAAATAACCTATTATCTCATTATTTACTCACTTTCTATCAAGATTAAACCATTCTTTCTCAAAAGGGCAAAATTCTAGCTTCAAGAATCAAGAGCAAATCCCAAGAAATCCTCCAACAACCTTCAATAATTAATTTTCTCAGGTATGTTAGGTGTTCATCTATGGGTTCCTTCACCCATGGAGTCCAAGAATCCATTTTTTAAAACTACAAGATTATTGATTAATGTTTTACATGCTTGAAATTGAATTGTATCTATGTTTATAGCATTAATTAAGCTTCAATCCATGATTAATTGAAGATTCTATGAAATTGAAATAGCATATTTATTGAATTGTGTAATTCCCATGTTATTTTTTGGGCCCATGACAGGACTATGTTTTTGATATTTTTTTTAAACTGAATATTGTAAAAATGTGTTAAGAGGTGGTTAGAGCAAACACAACTTTTAATCGTTTGAACCAAACAAAATCTAGAAATCATTTCTAAAGGAGAGTGGAGAAGCAAAAACAAACTAATACATTGTTCAAGCTAGGCTATACGCAGGGGCGGATCCACATATCGTGTTCTGGGTGCTCTAGCACCTATTGATTTGGACGAAAACTATATATTCTTTCATAGAAATTTTGTTAAACTAGGATACAATGAATTAATATCACCCATTAAACAAAATTTGGTAGGTACTTTGGTTAAGAGCCTACATCAAAGATTCATTCCTGGTGATACATGATCACAGTTTTGATCCCCCAGGGGATATATCATTCTATAGAGATCCCATTTTATTTTTTCTTACATGCCTTTTCTTTTTTCTCTCTCGTACAACTTGTTCATTCTTTTTTATACTCCTTCAGTTTGACTTTACTTATTCATTATTTCAAAAATAGATTTTTATTTTTATTTGTCACTTTAACATATCAAGAAAAAAATAATTATTTTTTCATGTTTTACACCAAACATTAATTAGTTATTCTCAAATTTTCTATCCTAATACAAGTCTAGACATCAATAATATAGGCATTGTATTAAAATTCATTGTTATTTCTTAAAGAACATGCAAAGTTTAAAGTGAACAAATAAAAATAAATGTTTTTTCTTATTTACTTTTCTTTTAGTTTTATTGACTTTTAGTCCCTCTTTTTAAAAAAGAATTACCTATTTGACCTAACAAGGATTTTAAGCAAAATAAAAAAGACATTTAGATTTTGTGGTCTTAAATCAAAGATAATGTCAAATGTACCAAAATATCCTCTAATCTTATAGTTTTAAATTTGTCAAGTAGAAAGTTATAATTAAAGAGTTTCTAACAAAGGAAAGAGTTATTCTTTTTAGACGAATGAAAAAGAAAAATAGATCATTCTTTTTTAAAAGGGGAGAGTACTTTTTTCTAACTCAAAAAATCCATTGATCGTTGAAATGCAAAAAGTTACAATTTGAGTTTGGCATACCAAACTTTGTACATGATCATTGAGAGGATATTCCTAAGCTACACCTAAATAAACATCCTGTACAACCTATGGAGGGTCATAAATAATTTTAGAAGGTTTGATTCTTTTGATCCTGAAAGAGGGGATGCCCCAACTGTCCAAGTTAACCAGTCCCTTCACTTGACGTGGAAGTGTAGCAAAAAAGTTGAAGACATGCATTGAATCATAATTGTGACTCAAGATTGCCAACTTATCCGCTGGTTTATTGGCCTCCCGAAAGAATTGGTTTATTCTCAATCTATGCTCGTCAACTAATTCTTGAATTTCACTGATAATGTTTAGAATCATCCAAGGCACTTTCCATTCCCTTCTAATTCATTTGGTAAAGAAAGTCTATTCACCAATCATCATTGTATGACCATTATTCATACACTATTTGATGCCAAAAAGAAGAGCAGCCACCTCTGCGATGTTGGAAGTTCCTTATCCTAGGGGGATGGAGTATGAAAAAACAAATTTTCCTCGATTATTTCTAATAATTCCTCCCCTGCCACAATTACCATGTAGACAACTACCATCACTGTTTAACTTAATATCTTGGGAAATTGGTTTTATCCATTTGACAACTCTTGCAAATTTCTATTCAATGTATGCTTCACATGCTATGCAGATTATTCTCCAGCCATTTCCCATGTTAGTTCTTCCAAATTTATTCTTTAGAACCTGCAAGAGAGTGGAAAGTATATTAGTTTTAGTTCTATAGAAAGAAATCATTTAATTCTCAAATTTTTTACTGCATCTTGATTTCCACAACTCCCACACTATGAGTAGAGGAAGTATTTTGGTGATAAAAGTTGTAAAGATATTGTTGGACTTGTAGTTCCACCAATTGAGAAGCATTATTTTGTAACTCATGCTATTGTGATCTATTCCCAGAGATCTTGCAAACAAACTCCAAATTCTTTTATCTTGGTCACCATGACAAAATAAATGATCGATGTCTTCTATGATAGGATCCATATTAACATTGTTACAACAGTGACATATAGGATCCATATGAATCCAAAACCTGAATACTCTTTCATTGGTAGAAAGTTTATCTCTAATCACTCTCCAGTTGAGGAAAGAGATTTTAAAAAGAATATCTTCATGCTAAATATTTTCTAAGAACCTATTACAAACCCCTATTTGTCTATAAGTGTACTTAATAGTAAAAATCACATTGATGTTGGGGGTCCAGATAGCTCTGTCACTCTTGTTACTATTTAAGATCATACTGAGATCATTGATATTTTCTTTAGTATCTTGATCATTTTAAGTATATAACTTTTCCCAATTCCAGTTACCATCAATACACATTTCTTTGATTTTGATCTGTTGGTTTGTATCTATGTTAAGGAGCATAAGGTATAGAAGGCCCAGGCTAAACCAATTATCATACAAGAATTCAACATCTCCTTTACCAATATTTTATCTGATATTATTATCCACCTTATATTTTATGTTACAAAAGACTTTTCAGTCCTAAGGTTGGCCCCTGCTCCAATGAGCTTTGATAGGACGCATCTTGTGGTAGTACTTGGCCTCCATGAATTCTGTCTAAGGGAAATTGGTAGTTCTGAGTGCCCACCATTGCTTTTTTTTAAAAGCATGGAAAGCATTTAAGAGACTTCTAAAGTTTGTACCGCCCTCTTCATAAGGGTAGCATAAATTAGTCTACTTGCCAGTGATACTTGCCTCCAGTGTCTTCCCCAGTCTAGAGGAATCTCACAATATATTTTTCAATAAGATCAATGGTCCCTATTGGAGGGTTGGTGGCAGCAAGAATATAAATTGGGAGTGAAAGAAGAATATGTCAAATTAAAATAGCTCTTTCTCCTGTAGAAAAAAACTTTGTTTGCCAACCTCTAATTTTATTGATGGTCTTGCTAGCCATTTTTGAATAATGAGAGATTTTTTTCCCAAAAATGAGAGGGCACCCAAGGTATTTGATTGGAAAAGGTTGGTGCTTCATACCAGTGATGTTCTTAAGCCTATTAATGCTAGAAACTTTTGTACTATTAGCAACTGCAAAGCAACTCTTCTCCTTGTTGAGACATTGAACAGAGATATCTTCATACACTTTCAGTGTATTTAACATCATCTCAAGAGGTTTTTTGTTACCGGTGCAAAATAAGATTGTATCATCCATAAAAGAGAGGTAGGTTATTTTTGGTCCATTGGTGTTCATATAGAAACCCTTGTATCCTCGTTTGTTATAAAGGTTGTTTAAAATCTTAGAAAGAAGCTTAGCACTGATGATAAATAGAGAAGGTGACACAGGATCACCTTATCTCAAGCCTCTACTAGAATTGAAGAAGCCATGAAGTTGTAGATAAGATGAATCCACCAATCAGAGAAGCCAAATTGTTTTAAAGCCTTACACAGGAAGTCCCAAGATACCCTGTCATATGCTTTTTCCATGTCAAGCTTAATCACTACATTTTCCCCCTTGCCAGTTTCTTAATATCATTGATAATTTCTTGGGCTAGAAGGATGTTCTCAAAGATTTTTCTCCCCTTTATAAATCCTGATTGGTTCTTGGAGATGGTCTTTGAGAGGATGGTAGATATTCTATTATTGAGAATCTTAGAAATAACTTTACTAGAGACATTGCAAAGACTGATAGGTCTTAGATCTATAAACTTCTGGGGGTGGACAACTTTGGGAATCAACAACAATAGGTGTGAGTAAAAATTTTTGGTAGTTTAGCCCCCTGGAAAAATGTATCTACAACTCTATAAAGATCATAACAAATGATAGACTAAGTAGTTTAATAAAATAGACCACTCAGCCTATCGGGACCTAGGGCACTATCTTTGTCAATGAAAAAATACAATCTTTAATATCCTACATGGTAGGAGTAGCGACCAACATCTTGTTATCATCATTACTGATGCATATTTTAATACAGTCAACTGCTTCAAAGTTGGTGGGATGGACTTCTTGTGTGAGAATATTTTCATAATGTCTGATAGCAACTTCAACAATATTGTCTTTTCCTTCTAACCACTTATTTTGTTCATCCATTATCTTAGAAATCATTAACCTCCTTCGCTTTTCTTTTATAATATTATGGAAGTAGGCTATGTTGGCATCTCCTTCCTCAAACCATTTTGCTCTCGACTTTTGTCTAAGGATACTATCTTGAATTTTGAGATATCTAGTGAATTCAGCCTTGCTTCTTGATAGCTTAATTCTGTCCTTTGGAGTGTTGTCATTCAAACAGTTATCTTCAATAATTCTGATCTCAGCCTCTAGTCTCTTTGGGACCTCATAGATATCACTAAAGGTTTCTCTAGACCAATTGTTGAGGGCTTTATAAACTCTCTTGATTTTCTGGTGAAGGGTGTATAGTGGGTTCCCATAGATGTTTTCTTCCCAGCTTTCTTGAACAGTAATAAAGATAATTTGTCCAAAAATTTAAATACTTGAAATATTTGATATAAGGGGTGGTGTTATTAGTTATTTTGACTAGCAGCGGGGCATGATCTAAGCTGGTTTTGGAGAGATGTGTCACAGAAGTTATGGAAATATTATCAAGCCAAGTAAAGTTATAGACCAACCTATCAAGTATCTTCCATATTGTAGAATAAAGGTCTCTATTATCACACCAAGTGTAGGTGGAACCCATAAATCTAGTATCATGAAGCCCGCACTTATTTAGGAATTCAATAAAATCAAGACTCTCATTAAGTCTATAGCTCCTGCCTCCTTTTTCCTTCTCATTGGAGGTTATCACATTAAAATCTCCAATGGCTCCCCATACTCCATGAATATTGTTTGACATCTCTTTCATATCATTCCATAATTTCTTTCTAAGTTCTTCAGTGCATTTAGCATACATTATTATTAGGAAAATGGGTAGATTATTGAGATAAGAGGCTTTGATCAAGACATGTTGTTCTTTATCTTGAATAATTATGATTTCAACCTCAGCTTTCCACATTATCCAGATTTTTATTACAGCAGTTGTAGTAATCTTGGTCCATTCTCAGTTTTTTTTTATATTTTTCCATTTTTCTACTATTTACCATAGGTTCTTACAGACAAAGCAAAGGAATTTGAAATTGTTGTCGAATGGTCTGAAGTCTTTCAAAATCTCCTGCGAATGCAATACCCCTTATATTCCATTAAAGTGTATCAATCATTAGATATGTTTAGGGGTAAGGACGTCTTGGTTATCTTTGTTGTCATCTAACATGATGTGGTCTTGAGCAAAAATCTTTCTAGGATTTTTGTTGTTCCTAGGAGATAGATTGTTGTAGAAATTGATATTTTGCTGAGTTTTAGAGCCTTCCGGGTTACTAGTCTCTTGATGCTTTATTTTGCTTATTCTCCTTGTCGTTTTATCATCAGAGATAGATTGTCCTCCTTATCTTATGTGAGCAGGTTCTAGATCAAATTTCATTGATTAAATCTCATGGAAAACATCATCATAATCTTCTTTATATCCATTTTCCACTGGATTCTAATTGGGTGGATCATTATTGTGAGTGTAACCTTCTTGTTTACTATAATTTCCTTGTATTCCCGGGTCTAATTCCCTTTTTCTATTATCTGTCTAGATAATAGTCCCTTTTTATACATTCTTTGTAAGAATGATGGAAGTCCATGTTATAGGCCTAGATGTATTCATTTTACTGATGAATCCATTACCATCTTTGATTTCACCTTGCAAAGTGACTTCTTCTTGGATGCTAACTTCTTTGGTGAATTTTTTCCTCTTGTTTTGCATGTTAGCTATCTATGTTTGCACATTTGATATATCTTTAGGATCTTTGATAACTAAGCTTAGCACTATTTTTAGTAGTAGCATTCCCATTCCTTGAACCCCTAACACTGAGTTTTGATTAATTCTTTTTGTTATTTTTTTCTTTCCCCTTTTGAGCTTTGTCCCACCTTGTACTTCTCTGTATGTTTTGTTGAATTGAGATAGTGTGTTGCGTTTCCAATTTCTCTTGACTAGAAACTGCAATTTCCATGTTCTCATTTCCCTCTTCTTGCAGGATCTTAAAAGCATTATTAGTCTCCTTGTTACTATAGTTGTTGGCGGTTTGTTTTGGCCTTTTTAGTGATTCATTCTTTTCTTTTCCTTTTTCTTTTTTTCACATTCTGTCGTTCCTCTTCTTTGGTTGTGATGGTGTTGCCTCTCTTTTCCACCTTTATAGGTTGCTCTCTTTCCATATCTTGGTAAACTTAATTTCTTTGACTCCTCTCTTTATTGTTTTTATCATACCATCAGAACTTTCATCTCCTTTAGTAGTGAACTGGCCTCTACTCTTGGCAATGTTTATCTGTACCATCGGGCATTTATCAGTGGCATGGCTTTGATTTTTGTAGTGGGAACAATAAATTAGAAGTGTTTTATATTAAATTTCTTGCTCAAAAGTCTCCTCTTTACTAGACTGATTCCTAACTTCTACTCTCACTGAGTGAATCAGAGGTTTTGCAAGGTCTATTTGGACTCTTAGTTTAGCTGTGGTTGGCCTTGTTTTGGTAGTTGTAGCTTTGTCCATGATTAGGGGTATACCTATGGGGTTAACAATCCTACAAAGAGCATCCCATTCGTAGAAGTGCCACGATAAATCAGAAAGGTTTACCCACACAGGGGCAGTGAAATTTTCATTATTTTGTTTGAAATTTGGGGTTCATTTTAATATTTTTCATGGACACATTTTCAGCTAAAATAATGGATTCACTTGAAAAAATATTGTTGAAATCTTATTCATTTTCAACATCAATGAACACATGATAACTCTCTTTTGCTCCAATTTTCACTTCCCCTTTAGTGGTAAAAAATTTAGCAAAATTTGACCTAATTTTATCAATAGTAGGTCTTCCTCTAATTAACTTACCGATGAACGTCCAGCGGCAAGTATCTGTAAGAAGCTCGTGTTCTTTCTTTGTGAAAACCATCACCGCCTTGCCGTCTAAGATTTCGTGTTATCTTGGTGGTAGCCTTAGTTTCAGTTTTGATCGATTTCCCATTTTGTATCCAAGAGCACCAGATACAATTCTTTTCCATTAGAATTAGGGCTTTCTTCAATTTTCATGGGTTTCCGTCTGAGAGGTGGGAGTTTCTCTAATTGATGAGGTTTGTTGATGGATAGGTCTAGTGGTTCAGGTAATCTGTGCGTATGAGTTCCTTTTGTGTTATGTGTTTAGCTCGTTCAGCTCATCGGAGTAGAAGTATGTGTGGCGGTAGAAGCACCGCCACGCTCTGTCGTGATAACTTGCAGAAGTAGAGAGTTAGTTTCTCCAAGACAATGACTATTGATAGTATGGGGGAGAGTACTTTAATTTGGTTTTAACTTGGAAATTCTTTTGTTTTAAAGTGATTTCTACTCATTGTTCTTTGTTTTTTTCAATGTATTGTTTATTTTTCATTCTTCTTCCTTATTTTTTCCTTCTCTGTTCAAATTTTCATTAAGTTTTTTAACTAGTAAATTTATTCGCACTTTGTGGGTAAAACATATTCATATATATATTGAATAAGTTGATTGATATGAGTTGATAATTCTCCTCTAATATCAAAATTAAAAACAATGCATAAAGAAAAATACAGTCGAAACCAAACCGGCTAAATGACACGGGCCGTCCACAAATCAGGTTGTACTTGTTCAGAATCATGGTTAATATTTATTTCTAAGTTAGTATAAATAGTAGTACTAAAGTAGCACATATTATTATATTTCATGCACAGATTTAACATAGCACCAACCAAGTAAATAGGAGAAATCGAAAAAAAAAAAATTTTAAATTTAGTAAACATGGCACCAACAGCTTCTTTATAACCTTCTTTATTTTTATATTCTTTGAGCACACCAGAAATATCGGTTATATATGCCAAAATATTACAAACAGTAGGATAATAAGCACCGAAAAATTCAACCGAAGAAACATAAAATTTTTCTAAAAACTTAACAAGATCCTTAATCACAACCCAATCAGAATCATGTAGCATGCAATCAGCAGAATCAGCAAATGAACCGCAATGTTGGTTAAAAGCTAGTGTAATAGAAATTCTATATTTATAACAAGTTTTTAAAAAATCATAC
>JAPEIP010000005.1:124205860-124263464 GCA_026120095.1 Capsicum chinense | reverse complement strand
GAAATCAAAAGCTGGAGTATAGAAGAAATTCCTGAAAGGGAAATTTTAATAGTTGTTTGAACCTGTTAACAAGGTACTGCTACCATGTTTAGAAAAGTGTAGTGTCACCTAAGCAGCAAACATGTTCCTTATGGAGGACCTTGGCAAGTTTGAAATCATCAACCTTCCTGCCATAGTAATCGAACACATACACAAGCAGATGTATTTTAAAGATGGAAAGCATGAAATGGCGTATAGTTTTCTTCTGAATAAGGTATAGATCACTTTAAGATTGAGTTTTCAAAAGGTATGGCTTGGTCGGTAAAGCACACCTTCTTTATGACTACCTTGATTTAAAATGAGTGTGTGGAAGGAAGGGTAGTGTCAAAATCTAAATCGGAAGTCTCCAATCTCAAAATCTAAATCGGAAGTCTCCAATCTCTGATGAAAAATAAATGTTGGCTGCATAACTGGAGGAATGACTATTGCAGTGTTTAATCGGGCTTCAGAAATCTCTTAGTTAAAAGCAACTCTGCAACACCTTTCAGTTGAGGGGCATGGTACCATCGATGCTCTCCATGCAGAAAATAATGATCCGGATGAAAGGGTCAAGGGCCTGAATGTAGGGTTATAGGTCTAAATGCTGAAGTAAATGACCCGACTAAGCATCTTCTGAATTCTCACGCATATGAGATTGAATGCATGAATATGGTCCGTCAGTCCCTTTCCCCTAAGCCTCCTCCCTCTTAGGCCCTCTTCAAGTTGCTTTAGTTTCGTGTCCTAGTTCTCTTAAATCTCCTTTAGTTGTCTATATGGCTATTTTGAAATATTTCTTTTTTTATTTTCACTAAGTTTAATATGTATGATGTTGTTTTCTTTGTTCTAATGAATGGAATACATGTTTTTGTCTATCATCTATCCTCTTTTTGGTTTTGTTCATTTGTATTAGTGTTGCCCTTATGGCCACGAATTATCCCTTTAGGCATTTTGCGTAACTTGGTTTACTATTATCACTTTTGTATGATGACAAAATAAGGAAGATATTATCAATGGCAGTCTTGGTTTACATCAGGGGATCCATCCCTTTTAGACAGGGGAAACACTAAAGAAATCTAGTTAAGAGAGGGAACATTGCAGACAGGGGAACAAATGGAGGAGTGAAGGAATCTGGTTGACGAGGAATAGCTGGAAATAGTGAAATAGTCTATACAATTTGTCTCATCAAAAAGAGGGAAATGTTGTATTTTGGTTTTGATGATTTACAAACAAGAAGGCAAGGGACCTGGTCTATGCTATGTTGATTCAACAATCGAAGCAAACTTTGTATAGCTGTAAGTTGTAGAGTCTATTTTGGCTGGTTGTGCGATAGCAGTGATGCAACTGTCTCGTTGGCACCTGGACCAATAGAGTGGCTTTATGATCTTGCTCTCTCTTGTAAGAGGAAGATGTGACATGAGAAAAACCTAATTTTTGCAATCAAAAATATTCTCCTCTTATGAAAATCCCTTTTCATCAGATTACTCCTCACCTTCAATAAGGTACCTAATAGAGCTGCAATTTAGACTTTGTTAATATCCTTGAGTCGTAGTCTTTTGTGCTTACTATTGTAAACCTACTTCTATTCTATAACGGATTGTAGGTATCTGTTCTTATCTGGATTTTTGCGTTGAGATTTTTTAACTAGAGTTGGTGATCAATTTAGCTTTAGGTTAGTCAAGATTTCTTATTTATGACTTATGTTATTCAAGGTATATTTACGTTGGAAATCAACTAGAGTTGGTTGATTTTGAAGGTGTAGTAGAGTTGTAGCACAAATCATGTAATAAAGGTAATAAAGGTATTGCAAGGTGAATAGGATTAAGAGTTTAATCCTTGTGATTATTAGAGTCCGTAATCACACTTTTAACTTGAAGATAATGGAGCTTGTTGGTTTTTCCTTCCTTGAGCAATAAGTTTCACGTAAATTTTAAATGTTCTTTATTTTCATCACCTTATGTTTATATTTATTTTACTAATCTATTGTTTAAGAGACCTACAACTTTTACCTGTGATGGACACGTGTAATTCAACACTCTTATAAGTGTAATTTCCTCAATTTCATAGGTGTTTTCTTAGCTCACTCATGAATGATTGTTTTTTTATAATGAAGAGTCTGACTTTGGAAAAATAGCATCTATAAGTTTTCGAAAGATAGATGCAAAAAATGGGAATTAATAAAGCGAAAAATCACATTTTTATGTTCAAATAATTTCGGTCTTGTAGCAATTTTATGTTGAAGGAAGGTCAGCACCCACAACACTAAGATCCTAAATTCACAAGTGACTATTTATCACATACATGGATACACATATATATTTAAAAAGATACAAGATCAGTCAAGTGATACAAATAATAAAATTATTAAGTATGGAGAGTAAGAAAGTGTTGGATTCCCTTTTGAGGCACCTAACTCCTAAAACTAAGACTCAAAAGTTGTTGTGGTACAGATGAAGAATATAGTTGTTTGCCCAAAGCTGTTGTGGGTCAAATACTAGTTTTAAATATGAAATCCATCTTTTCCGATTCACACATGAAAATATATATAGAGAAAAGAATGAATTAGTAATTAATTAAGGCAATCTAAATAATTACGAAGATAAGGTAGTATTCATGGATGTGCCATAAAGAAATGGACACAGTTTTCAAATACAAAAGAAAAGTAAAAAA
This sequence comes from Capsicum chinense, assembly GCA_026120095.1. Classification (NCBI taxonomy): domain Eukaryota; kingdom Viridiplantae; phylum Streptophyta; class Magnoliopsida; order Solanales; family Solanaceae; genus Capsicum; species Capsicum chinense. Next base: position 124,260,779 of record JAPEIP010000005.1, on the reverse strand, counting down.
TCCCTAAAAAGAAAGGAAGAAAGAACACCAGGACTGGAAAGTTAATACAATCTCATGATGTGCTATCTTTTGATGAAATGCCTTTCATATTAGTTTCTTATCTAAGATTTGCACAAAGTATTTAATCTAGACAAAGGAACAGATTCATGATCACAAGACTTTTAAAGACGTTGCATAAATTTAAACAACCTAATTAGATCAGTCATTTAGCAAGCAATATAAAGGTTAACAATCTTACGAAACAGCACTTTAGAGTTTCTTATTCAGACAAACTTTTTTGAGTACATTCTTATTTGTCTTCGATTTGATCAGGCATGTTATGTCATTTTGACATGTAGCATGACCCCATCGACTTTCTCACTTCACTTGGCATGTAATATTGTTTGACATATATCACTAATTTGGGCTTCTAGAGTAATATGACATCTTGGGCTTTGAAAAGGAGGCTCATCATTTATAGCCCAATTTGATGGACTAGCCCAAAAAAATTTAGTCATTAGTTAAATCCATATTTATAGGTAATAAAGAGTTAACTTAATCAAAGTAATTAATGTGCCATGATTTCATGGTACTTTCGATGCTTAAAATGAGGAAAGTATGCAAGAATTTAGGTATTTTTGTTTGATACGATGTGTTTTTGTGATGTTGTGCAAGAAAACAGGGTTCGGAAGCAAAGGTGAGGAAAAGAGATCAAAATTTACCAAGTAAGGAAGAAGGCGTTCCATGGGAGTGGTCTATGACCCCTAAATTGTACATGCGACCCGCGGGAAGTGTTTGTGAATAAAAATCTAAGGATGAAGGAAGATGCTGAGTTCCACGAGTTAGACCCATGATTTGTGAACTTGATCCATGACCAGTGGAATCAAGCCGTGAATGAGAAGCTGTAGGTTGTGAAAAGTATGTTGTTTACAGAAGAAGTCTACGACCTATGATCCGTAAACTTAAACCATGAACTAGATACTGAGAAAAAAACCCAAAGTCTGATTCCACGAGAGAGACCTATGATCCATAGACTGATTAATGATTTCAGTCCATGAGTCATAGGAAGCTGTCGACCTACTTCTCCTATGCAGTTTAGGGTAGGATTCATTTTGTATCTAGAAATACTCTCATTGGGTTTTATGATTTTTTACGCACTACACTATTCTGAAGTTCTTAGACATATTCTAGGTCTTGGAATTATTGACATTGATTTGTAGGCTTTTAATTCAACTTGGGATTTCGTAGTTTTCGTCTTATTATTGTAAGGAAATGATTATGTTTTCTTATCAGAATTTATCTTGTGTTCTTGCAATCATGAGTACCTAAACATCATAACGAGGGCTATGAGAACCCTGACATATTAACAAAATAGTATTCAAAGTATAAAGCGATTCTCGAAAGGTATTTAGACATGTATTGTTTTTTTATTTGATTTTTTTTCAATGAGTGCATGCATTAAGACTTGTCCTATCTCTACCCTAGACTGTAGCAAAGGTACTTGGATCGAAATAGCGAATTAACAACAAGACTTAACTTTATCTTCATTTAATTAGCCTTGAGCCAGTAAACGCGCTAGACTATATTAGGATCATAGCTAGGGGTCAATATTGCAACACTCCGGACACATTAAACTTTGTGCTTGCGAATAGTCATCTACACGAGGCATAACATAGTCAATTAGATGATACATAGCCTATAGATTCTTCATGCTTAATACCATAAGAGATCACTAAAGTACAGAGAACCTATAGAGTTATGATGTTATTGGGGAGCACAGACCTAGTGCCTTTCTCACATTAATTACAAATCCAACAAATCAATGCTTGTTACTACTGCTACTTTATTTCACAAAACCCCGATCTTTTACTTAGTTACCAATTACTTAAATACTTGATCTAATGTCATTCTATTCCTCATGAGATCAACACCAACCTCATTGGGTTCTACATTTGATCAGTAACCGCTTATACTTTTAGAAGGTGTAATTTGAGCGAGATCAAATTTTGGCGCTGTTGTCGAGGAATACAGTTACAGAATTGAATTATTATGTTTATCAGGTTGTTGGTTTCATTTGGTAATTTTACTTTATACTATTTCTAAGGGATGCGATGGTGTATTTTTAGTACTTAGAGACGACGAAATCCCCTAATTCCCTTTTATCCTTAACTTTAGAGAACTTTGAGATGCAATAGAAAGATGGAGAGAGAAAGAGTTTATGATCAAGGAGCTTTGCTTAAAAGGGTTCATATGACCCAGCAACATTGAATCAGCCACTTCAAAATGATGTTCAGGAAACTGCAGAGCAAGTTATTGCTCACTTAATGGCTAAGAAAAATGCTAGGCAAGAAGTTGCTCGATGTTCATCTAAGGAATAAAGGGCTATAGACAAGAAAAGGAAAATTGTTTAGTTGCACTTGATGCGAGGGACATATTGAGAAGAAATAGGGGACATATCCCATCCAACAATATCGCCAATTTATGATGATTTAGAAGAAATATTTGGGGTATGCTTAACCAATTGAAATAAGTGCAGTCATTCCTCTAGAATTGCATAAAGGTACCAATTTTGATATAACAAATGTGATGATCCAACTACCGAATTTGAAGGAGATATTTGATGGCCTACCCATTGACGATGCAAACATGCATATGATGAATTTTGTGGGAATCTAAAATTCATATAATCTGACTTGGGTAAGTCAGGAGTTCATACAACTAAGATTATTCCCATTCTCTATGACAAGGAAAGCTACTTTGTGGTTAGGTGATTTTCCCTGTGGATCTATCGCTACTTGGAACAAGTTGAGGACTCAATTCTTAGATTGATTTTTCTCACCCTCCAAAATATTACAATCAAAATATAAAATTTGTAAGTTTCGCTAGTTGCATTCAAAGTTACTATACAAGACATGGTTGACGATCAAGAAGAAGCTATAGAATATGCCAAATCACAAGATTATGAGTAGAAACTTGGTTGAGATATTCTATAGAGCCTTGAATATTAATACTAAGGCGGTAACAGACGCTATCACTGGTGTTGCCTTCATGAGTCTATGATGGGAGTATGCTTCTAAAATCTTATATTGAGTTACTAAAAACAACCGAGGATGGCATACTTGGAAGGTAAATAGAATATCTGGTACTTATGCAATTAGAGCCTCAAAAAAGTAGAGAGCGGTAGATAAGACAAGGGCTTAAGAGGTGGCATAATTAAAGACTGAGATTGGCTTTCTTACTAAGCAATTTACGGTAGTTGAAGCGAAGTCAATATCGTGGGTGCACAAGGAAAGGCTTTTAGACATAAAGATTCAAATTTTGAGAAAGAAGCTTAGTATCTTATATGGAAGTGGCGAGTTTCTAAGCCAAAGGCCAAAGGTCTAATCAAGAAAATTGGAACTTGAGGAAAGGGAATCAAGGTTGGAACTATTATAGAGACAACTACAATAGGTACAGAGACAATAGTAGAGAGTGTGATGGTGACTGAAGAAGGAAAGATGAATAAAAGAAAAAGGGTGGTCTTTATGTTCTGTTAGGGAACCAGGATACTGATTTTGGAAACTCAAGGATGGAAGCTTTTTTAGCAAAATTAGTTAAGGGGTCGGAGAGCCAAGAATGCTACCTCAAGGAAATCAAGTCAGATATTTTAGGTTTGAGACAAAAGGTGAATTCATATGTAACCACTATTAAACAGCTTGAGCTATAATTTGGGAAAATGTATAGCATATTGAACCAGCGTCAACCGGGCATACTTCCAAGAAACACCATTCAAAATCATAAGAATGAGAGTCATTATCTATATATTACTATTCACAGAGGTAAGGCTACTATTGATCTATATAACATGAGGAATAACCCCATGAGCATTGATGATTTAGATAAAATAAAAAATTTGTTGATACATGATGTGGCCTCTCAAAAGCCTCTTCTTGTTGAGAAAGAAGTTGCTACTGACAAAAGGAAGGGTAAAAAGGTTGCACCATATTGAATCCCATTACTCGACCTTCTCCACCTTTTCCCAAAAGAATAAGAAGAAAGTCAAAGAGGGAAAAAATTAGAAATTTTATTTTTACGATAAAGGAGTTATCTGGGAATATCACTCTTGTGGAAGCTCTATAGAAAATGTCAAGATAGACAAAGTTCATGAAATATTTGATGATAAAGAAGAGGATAGTGAGTTTTGAGCTTACTAATAATACGCACCACTATAATGCCATTTTCTCTCAATCTTTAGTTCAAAAGAAGGAAGATTTGAGAGCGTTCACTATTCTTGTACTATTGGGTCTTCATATTTTGCATGAAGCTTGTGTGATCTAGGTACTAACATTAACTTGATGCCACTATTCATCTATAAATGTTTAGGTTTGGGGTCGCATAAATTGAACTCTATGAAATTTTTTATAGCGGGTCGCATTGTTAAGAAATTTTTGGGTATCTTATGTGATGTTTTGGTAAAAGTAGCATATTTCATATTTCTAGTTGACTTATAATTCTTGACTGTGAGGTTGACTTTGAGGTTTTAATCATATTGGGAAGGCCTTACCTAGCTATGATTAGGGCATTGGTTGACATGGAGACGAGATAGTGAAGCTTAGACTTAACGATGAGCAAATCACCTTAATATATGAAAATATATAAAGCAATACAAGGACATGTGTGTGGTTTTTATGATAGATACTAAATATAAATATGAGTTGGTAGCACCTACTGAGGAGAGACTTGGTGTTGAGCCAGCTGTAGCCGTGATAATGAATTTTAACAGTAATTGAATTAATAGGTATGATGAGATGGGAAACACACTTATTGGTAAGGTTCCATACACTTATTCACCAAAAATTCTAGATCTTGATATGAAGAATAGAGCAACCCCATTGGCTAAACCATCTATCGAAGAACCTCTAGTGTTGGAACTAAAAGCCTTTCTTTCTTATTTACGTTATGCATTCTTAGGGGAAAATAACACCTATCCAGTTATTATTGTAGATGATTTATTAGAGCAATGGGTTGAGGCCTTAGTGTTTATTTTTGTAGAGGTTCAAAAGAGCCATTGGTTGGACCATTGCTGACATTATTAAAATTTCACTCGGGATTTATACTTACAAAATCCAACTTGAGTCAAAATGTATACCTATAATTGAGCTTAACATAGATTGAATCCATGCATGCAAGAGGTTGTGAAGAAGGAAATCATCAAGTGGTTGGATGTAGGTATGGTTTATTTGAATATCACTAATAAATGGGTGAACTCAATTCAGTGTGTGTTGAAGAAGGGTGTAATCATTGTGATTTCCAATGAGAAGAATTATCTAGTTCCTATGAGACCAGTCACTTGATAAAGAGTATGTATGGAATACAAGAAGCTAAATTCGTGGACCCAGAAGGATCATTTCCCTATGTCGTTTATGGACTAGATGCTAGATTGTCTTGCTAGTAGAGGATGGTGTTGTTTTCTTGATGGTTATTTAGGGTACAATCATATTTATATTTCTCTCAAGGACCAAGATAAGACCATTTTCACTTATCCATAAGGCACATTTTTATTTAAAAGGATATTTTTAGTCTATGTAATGGTCTCGCAACTTTTCAGCATTGTATGATGCATTTTTTCTGACATGGTGGAAGACACTATTGAGGTTTTGACAATTTTTTCCAATATAGTGAAAGAAACTATTGAGTTTTACAAGGATAATTTTTTAGTTGTGGGTGATTCGTTCAATGATTGCTTTCATTATCTATTACCTTGTAAAGATATGATGGTGTAAGACCCTGTAAAATTTTAACTATTTTATTTTTGACCCTCCCACTTGTGTAATATTAATTTTTGGCTTGAATTATGTTTAGGATTGTCAAAAAGCATTTTAGGGAAGTTTTAGAATTTTTGAAAAGGGTACGGGGTCATTTTGGGACCCCGAGGCAGTAAGCCTCCTTAATAAGGACGTGACATGGAGGATACCTCTGAGATAAGGGTGTGGTATGGAGGCTACCCTTTGCGATAGTGGCGTGTCCCACCGCTGTGTTAATTTTCCCTAGTTTGTTATTTTTTAGCTTAGGGTGGGGGCTTTTTAGTCCTTTTCATTTTAAAAATATCTTAAATATTTCCCTAACCCCAGAAAACCCCTAATTCATAAACTTTCACATTGCTCTCTCTTTTTTAATTCTCAAGTCGAGAGAATTCAAGGGTTTTACAAGAATTTTATTTTCTAGGCTCCAAACTTTTATTTCTCTTCTAATTGTTCTATATTTCAGGCATGTTGCTCATCCCTAACTTGTATTTTCACATTATGGTGTCTATTTAATCAATATTCATGTGTTTTAATTGATGGGTTTGAAATTAGGTTGGGGGGTTTTGATTGTGATTATTTGAATTGCTTTTCCCAAGGTTTAAATGGATTATTCATGCTTTGATTTATTATTTTTAGGACTGAATTGGTGCTTTGTTTTAAATGGCTGGAATAGGGGACATGGGTTTCCCCAAATTGATGGAATTTTGGCTCAATAATTGCATTAACCTCAACCCATTTTGTAAACTTGAATTTAAATATGGATAATTGGATGATTTAACTTATTTTTGAACGTATTGCATTACATTAAAGGAATAAATAGATAACAATGGATTTGGATGGCCTTGGTGGCCATGGCTTGGATTTTAAATGTAACTTGGGAATTAGTTTGGTTATATAGATTGGTTAGGTATAATTGAATTAGCTTGTAAGCATACTGGAATGATGATACCATGTTTGTAAATGCCTTAATAAATGACTCATGGGTTAATGGTTTGTCTATGTGCAACTGTTCTAATTTTGGCTTAAAAAAATTGTATAGCTCACCATGAAGGTGTACGTCCCGGGAATATCAACACTGGAAACCACATTTTCCATCGTTGGGGGTCCATGTGACCGTGCTCTTGGTGCACACATTATATATATTTTGGGAGGGCTATGGCCTTGGTGTCTTTAACCTTTCCTCGGTTATTCCTTAGTTTGTGCCGCTAAGACACTGAGGCCTTCCTTTAGGGGGAGATGGACCCATATAGCTCATATGTGCCTTTAGGATAAAGCGAGTTACATAGTTTGGGTTAATATTTTAAAATCTTATGTTTATGACCCTTGTACCAATTCCAGCATCCTATATATATGTATATATATATGTGGTACATATGGTTTATGACTGGACTTTGGTTATTTCATTATTTAATCCCTATCCCCTGAGTTACATATCATTGCTTGCCCCAAGGTTTATCCTTGGATGCTACCTCATTTCATGATGTAGGGTTTGAAGGATTTTTTGTTACTTTTGTGTAGTGTTAGGTGGTTTGGTACTCCTGTGGATCTGCTGTAAAGTGGTGAGCCTCCATCTTTAGAAGGCCTGGTCATTTCACTATTGTTTGTATTGTCTCAGTATTTCATTTTGGATTCTTTTTGGTCATAGTCGGGGACATATCTCGACTTAGTTGGTATTTATGGTTTTAGAGGCTCTTATGGAAAAATGTTGGGTTGATAATTTTTTTTGATTCTTAAAACTTTCATTTGACTTATTTATCTTTCTCAGTGCTATTTTTATTAACTTTCGTTATTTATATTTATATGCTTTTAAGGTAAGACTAAGGGGGTGATCTTCGGCCCTTAGTGGGTTTGAGATACCCGTCATAGCCAGGCTTGAGTTAGGTTGCAAAAATCTTGGTATTAGAGCATGATTCAGGGTCTTTGGGTGTCCACAAAGTCATGTCGAGTAGACTCCCTTTTATGGGGATGCAGTGCGCCACACTTATAAGGGGAGGATATAAGGCATTTAGGAATATTTTCCTTTCTTATGTCCTATTTTTGGGCTATAGAATCTAGTGCTATGAAACTCCTTTAAGTCCTGGCTTACTTGCATTTTAGATCATGCCTTGCCAAAGATCTGACATTTGTAGGAACTCTGTTGGAACCTCTGTCCTACCTAAGAAAAATATGAAGGGTGTTCTCCCTATTTATAGAGTGCAAACTCGGTCTAGGGTCCTTGCTCGTGACTGTACAACTCCACGTGGTGTTCCACCGATACCTACTAGTCCTCCTCGAGCTTCTTGAGATAGCGATACTTATGCTCAATCGCCTCAGGGAGATATCTCTAATGTGGAGTTTTGTCAGTCTATTTATGTGCTTGCTCAACTATGTCATGACCTAAAATTTGATGAAATATGTGAAATTTGTTATTTTGTATGATTTTACTATTCTTTCCCTCCTCATAGTTGCATTATGTCATTTTTAGAGTGTGGAGGTGATTGACATGATTTCCTATATATTTTGGTACCATTTATGAGATATTGTGGTTTTTGGTGGCTTTGAGAGTCTTATTTTAGACTTTTGTGGTTATTTTGATTCATACGACGGATGGCTGAATGAACTATGCCAGAAGATCTCAAATATTAATTTTAGGATGTTAACATAGTTGGTGTGGTTTTATGGCTTTTAAATCTCATTTTGACCTCTGGTTTGGAAAATTGTGATTTTGGATTTTGGGGGTTGACTTTGTGAAAATGACTTTTTTTTTCAAAATTCTGATATCACCATTGAGTCTGTCGCATCGAATTTAGTGTGATTACGTAGTTCATTTGCGTATATTAGATTTTGAATAAATCCCGGACACCCCATCGAAGTTCATTTTGGACTTAGAAAATCAGGTGCACCAGGTTGCTAGTACAACTTGGATCACAAAGGGTAAAACTCATTTGAGGAATATGTCTTATGCCTTATGTACCTAGTAACCTGATATGAGTATAAATAGTCCTTTTTTGTCTCATTTTTGCTCATTTTTCATCTTGCCTCTTAAGAGATAAACCCTAAAATAGTGTGAGAGCTTAAAAGTGAAGCTTGTGGGTGCTTGGGAAGCTATATTAACATCTATTTCTTCATTCTCTTATGGATTTAAGGTGAGGATTCACCCATTTTCTTTATCAAATTTGTTGATTACTTGTTCAAAAACTCCAAAACTTTAATACCTGATTTAGCCCTAAATTCTAAATCTTTTTTACTTGAATATGTTTGCAATCCTATAATTACTAGTTTTCCCCAATTTCATCTTTAAAACAACTTTGATTCTGGATTTTAAAATAGATTTCAAAGATTTTACCCAGTAAAGTTCAAAAATAGTTTTTCTTCAATTTGAACATCATTTTTTACTCGATTTGACTTGGATTTTCATATGTAGATTTCTAAAGGCACAGGGAACATATTTTTGAAGTGAAGTTATGATTTTTCCCTTTTTTGAAAACCCATTTTGGGGGTCCATTTGGACCTAGAACCAAAAGTGGGAAATATAGGTGTTATTAGCCTTGTTTTGATGGATACATTCTATATTTCTTAGTTTTAGTTGATTTTGGGACCATTCATGAGAAGTAGGGCTTTGTGCTTGAAGTGTTGTGGACCAATTTCAGCCTTCGAAGTAGGTTATGACTTAACTCTTCGAACTGGGCTGTGTAGTTAATTTGTATACAAAATGCATGTTTAGGGGATAGGAACAAATAATGAAATTGTCTATATTAATCTGTTAAACCCATGTGGGGACCTATATGTGATATAATTATTGGTTTTGAGATATTATGTGATATATGTGACCGTTTGGGGTCCTATGTGATGTTGATAACCTGAAATACATATGAATAGTTGTATTATGCTGTTAAAATGCCTATTGTGGTACCATTGGTGTATTTTATTATATTCATACTTTATTGGCATACGAATTATGTGGACTTTCATGGATGGTGGAAATGATGAGTTGATATTGGCTCACGTGGTTGTGAATATATCATTGCGGTTGGTTGTATAAGTACTTATTATGGAAATATCCATTGTGATTGGTTGTTTGCATTACATCCTCATGTCATACTCATTCATGAAACAAATGGTACTACCATGGCAATATCTGAGAAACACTAACAACACCTTTTTATGATAGAAAATATGACATCTTATAAAACCTTCCCCGAGGGATACGATGGGCATGAGATATGAATATGGATATGGCTATATATATATGGATTGTATATGGGTTGACGAACCTCTAAGGGTACCATATCGGGAAGCTTGCCTCCATGGGTGTATGCAAAGGTTGTGCAATAACCTCATGCATTATCATCATTATCATCACCATCATTATCATCGTCTTATACATTGTACTTATTTTATTATGTTTATGTTGTGATCGAATTGTCATATTGACTTGTCAAATATCGATTTGTTCTATCTTCTATTATTGTATTTGACTATCTTGTATATACATGTTCTCTTTTATTTCTACTTGTACTTGATATGACGTATACTTTTGTTCTATCTAGTTATTATTGTTGCAAATACATGTGATAGTAGAATTATTAGTGCAAGCAGTATGGTCTACCATTGTGGGATATTTTTTTATTGCAGGTGGCATGCCCTTTATATGTATTTTTTATGTTTTATTATCTACTTTGCTCGGTCAGCATATGATACCTACTGAGTACAAGTGGATTGTACTCACTCCTACTGTGCCCTTTCAGTGTAGGTCCTAGTTTGAGTGCACCTTTATTTAGTTGATTCGGGCGATATTTGGTTCTTTCAAGGTAGTGGTTGACTTTCAGGTGTTCAGATGTCTTATACTATCTTTCTCTATCATTAGACTGCGTGTTTACTAGTTTTCAAAGATAAAGTTGTATCTATTGGATTTTCTGATATATTTTATTTAGACTAGAGTTGTACTAGATACGTTCTTATACTATTGACACCAGGTTTTGGGAAGTTATGGTTGTGTTGTTGATTATGTTCCTTCTGCATTTAATATACTTATATGGTCCAACTTTGTTCTAAAAGGCTTACCTTAGGGGTATTTCTATCCTTTTCTATTTTTATGTATTAGTTATGGTGATATGATTACTTGTCAAGGTACGTTGCTATAGGAGCCATTATGACCCTTGATTTTGGGTTATGAAAAATCGGTATCAGAGTAGCTAGGTTTTCATTGGTATTAACAGTGTAAGAATAGGATGCCTGATATAGTCTTGTAGATCGGTGCGTAGACGTCCATATCTATATTCAAGAGTCTATAGGATGTCTTTAGGAAACTTCCCTTATTTTATTCCTTATCGTATGAAGTTCTTTCATACCTTGTTATCTGAGTTATGTTTTACTCTTTCTGCGAAGATGGTGTTGACTATGTACAGCGAGAGTAGAGACGTGGATCCTTTACCCAAAGGGTAAACCTCGAGTCACAGACGGACTCGTGGGTCAGCCTCATTTAGTAGTAGTGCTATAGGACTCTCCCTTGAGCCTAGAGTTGAGCTTGTTGGAGGTGTGAGTTTTGACCTAGTTCCTCAGAGTTTATCTACCCTAATGTTGGATGGGTTATTGGTGCATTTGCTGACCCATTTAGAGGGTTCTCCTTTGGTTATGTCGAGTGTTTCTTCAGTTTAGAGTGTGGATCCTCCTGTTGCACCTGCGTCTATTTTTGGTACTCCTTAGACCTCAAGTCTTATTCCTATTTCAGTGTTGACATCTGAGCATGGTATCCCAAGGTTGGGAATTCATCCTTCATCTATGTTACCTCCTTAGATGGGATCTCATCCTGCTAGATTCACTAGGCCTCCTCTTATTACAAGTACTATTATGTCTTTTAAAGATCAAAAGAGGTTTAAGAGGTTTACTCATTTGGGTTCTCCTAGATTCAGTGGTGTTGTGGATGAGGATGTCTACGAGTTCCTAATTGATTGTTAAGAGAAGTTGCATAATTTGGGATCGCTTGAGTCGTATGGGATTGCTTATACTACTTATAAATTGAGAAATGCTGCTAGAGATTAGTAGAGGTCTCTGGTTAGTTGCAGACCTCTTGATTCTCCTGATATGACTTGGGATTAGTTTGCTGATGTATTTCTGGAGAGGTTTATGCCTTACAGTTTGAGGGATTAGATGTCTAATGGGTTTGACCACCTGGAACTGGGCTTCATAATTGTAGCAGAGTATGAGGCATGCTTCCATGCCTTCTCCAGATATTCCTATGCCAATATTTTCACCGAGTCTGAGAAGATTCGAAAGTACATAAATGGTTTAGATGACTTCCTTTAGTTGGCTATATCATAGAAGGTTGTATTTGGGGCATCTTTTTAGAGTATAATGGATCATGCTAAGATGACAGAGGGTATTCTTTGGGCATTTCAGGGAGGTGCCAAGAAGGTGAGCCTTTTTGGTGAGTTCAAAGGCCAGGTTTCTTATGGTAGAGATTTCAGTGGTTCTGAAAGATTTCAGGGTAGGCCGGTGTAGGCAGCTTTACAGAGTTTGGGTGGTGGATCTTCTCAGTAATTCAGGGTGTTCATTCAGTCCCAGTTGTACCTTCACATATTGAGTTGGGTCATTGAGGTTGCTTTGTGTGTGATGAGATTATCTATATGAACAAGGACTGGCGCCACCATATGATTAGAGCCATTCATATTTCAACTGTGAGGGACAGAGGTGCTACCAGAGATGGGAGGGGTAGTGGAACTCATGGTGGTAGTCTTTGGACCACTCAGGAAGTTGGTGGTCGTGGGTAGTGATGTGTTATACCAGCCAGACCTAAGACTAAGGCTTCAGATGTTGTGATCACAAGTATCGTCCCCATTGATGAGTGGTGAATTTACCACTCATTTACATCCAAAATTTGTGCACACTACTATTATTTGAAGGTATGAATGAGAAAAATTTGTTATTTGAATGCACTAATTTCCATATTTTGCAGGCATACAGGCGATGAGAACGAAAGATCTGGATCTGAGCTGAAAAGGAACTGAAAAAAGAAGAAAAGTGCACAGCTGGAAGACCCTTCACAGGACAAGGCTAAGTTAGTGTGATTGTGGTCTAAGGACTGCGATCGCATCCAGTCAACTTTGGTCATCCTTAACAATCGTGATGCTCTGAGGGCGTTTGTTGTAGCCACGATCGCAGACATTCTGCAGTAATTATGGCTTGCCGGGTTTATGCCCACGAATAATTTTTTCATTGTATACAGCTGACCCAAATCCTTTATAATGCTAAAACCCTTTCCCATTTGGTATTCCACACTTTGAGAAATTTGATTTTGGATAATTTGTAACCCTACTAATTGGGGAAACTTTTGTGTTTGAATTTTCCAAATTTGAGTTTGGTGAAATTGAAGTTAAATTGAAAAATCTTCTTATTTTCCATTACCATGGATCTTTGAATGAACCTTTGGTATATCTCTTCGCTTTAACTTTATTCATAGCTAAATTTTGTTGTCTTGGGATTATGTTGAACTAAGGTGAAATTATGTGTGCGTTGTGATGTATTCGTGTAGATTCTAGTTTGTTGGTGATGGTTTTCACTATTTCTTATTTGAATTAGTTGGGATTTATGGGTGAAAACCCCAAATGTCCAAAATGGATTTATAAATGAAAACCCCAAGTTCTTGAAAGCTCACATCATTCTTGAAATAGGGATGTAGGTGAACTTTTGGTTCCCATATCATCTTTGAAAGAGGGATATGGGTGACAAGGCAATAGTGGACAATAGTAAACATAGTTTGTTCTCTTTTCACTGTCTTAGAAATAAGGGTGGGTAGGGAGTTAAATATGTCTTGGGAATCTTCCTAGAAATAGGGATGCCCAACTAATGTATTAGGTGGATTTAATTGCTACACTTATGAGGTACCTGAAAGGGTCCATGAATGATAATTTTGAGGTTTTGCTGACAAACTAGACTCAAAAACCTTCTACCTAGCCTACCATGTCATTGATGACTAGAATTTGAACCCATACATAATTTGCCCTTAGGTAGACATAATCCCAAGATCCTTCTCATATTGAATTTTAAATCACAATTGTTACCTTGAGTTTGTTAACTTGAATAGACTTTGATAAAACCACATTCCAAACCAACCCCCATTTTAAATCATGTATTTTACTTTATTTATATTATAGGGCATCTCTTTAGTAACTATTAACACCCATTGGTTAGAAGGCTAATTCCACTCCTCGAGGGTTCAAGCTCAACATAAGTTGATATTTATTGACAATGATCGTCCTCTACCAAATGCAATGCTATAGGCGAGCATGATCAAAATGGCATCTTTGTCGGTAAATGAAATTTAGTTTTCACTTGTGCAGTGTTGAGTGTTGCTTTGGGTGTACCCATAGTGGTGTGTATTTATTTTTGTTGTTGTTTTTGTTTGCTTTTAGGTGGTCTACATTGTATCCATGAAACCATGAGTGACAATGCAAGTAATGCAGGGAGTTTTGACGGTCCCCTTGATGATGAGGAATAATTAAATGACATTGGACATGCAAGTTCCATTTGTATCCCTCCCACTCATGGGAATGGGGTCTTTCATATCATGAGTGTTATGTTGTATTGCTCTAAATGAAGGGACTTTTTGGGGGGCAAGCTTATGAGTACCCCAACTTGCATTTGAAAAAATTTGTAAAAGTGTGTGCACCCTTTGATATCTTACACATAACCCAAGAGTTCACCCGATTATGCCTCTTTCCATTCTCTCTAACGGTTGAGGTGGTATTGTGGCCTCGATCTCTTCCAATCGGGTCAATTACTTCATGGGATAAACTTATCGTGGCCTTCCTTAACTGGTATTTCCTACCATCCAAGATCCTATAATTGCGTGATGAAATCACTAACTTTCATCAGTATGAGGCATGGGAAAGATTCAATGAGAAGCTCATGCAATGTCCCATCCATGAGGTCTTAGAGAATATGCTTCTCCAAATCTTCTACCGGTCTCTAGATCAACACAACAAACCATGGCAGACAATGTGGTAAGGGGCTCTCTTGTGAAGTTGACTTATCATACAACGACAAACTTGCTTGAGGAAGTGACCAAGAAAAATCGGGGGTGGCACACTCATGATACTGAGGTACCAAAGAGATCCCCCTTTACTTCCTTTATTTATAAAGAGCAAAAGGAAGACATGAATAGAGGGAGGAAAACATGGCAAAAATAATGACGCAATTGGAGCTTCTAACTAAACATATGTTGGGTGAACACAAAAATGGTGAATGTCGTGGCATCCAAGGCCTATGATGATGTAGAGGCCGAGAGTCTTGATGAAGAGATTCGATATTTGGCTAACTATTCAGGGGTTTCCCTCCTAGCCTATCAAAGGAAAGATGGGAACTAAGGTTGGATGGATCATCATCATAATCGTGATTTGAGGGATAAAGACTGAGAGTATGATTGTTATGTTCCCCCTCATGACCGAGCAAAGAACAAAGAATCAAATCTTGTTGACCCCGATAAATTCAAAACCAAAGATGTCTTGGACAGGATTTTTATAAAAGTAGAGGGAACGGACAAGATGGTCCATGAATTGAAAGATAATTTTTTGCATATCAGCCAAACGATTGTCTCCCACTCCGCTTCAATTAAATAATTGGAAATGCAAATTGGTCAAATCTTCTCTTAACTAAATGCTATACAAAAGAGGGGCCTTCCTAGTGACATTATTGTGAACCCGAAAAATGATGCTTAAGTTTTAGCAATAGTCACTAGGTGTAGCAATACCCTCAGTGATCATTTGAGAGAAGTTGAGGAAGAAAGTGTGGGTGAGAAAGAAACCAAAATTGGGACAATGAATGTGAAGAAAAGCTTGTAGTTCAGTCAAAAAAAGAAACTCCAAACTTTCAAGGATGGGATGAAAAAGAACGCAATTGTGATTAATGAAAAGTTGTATGAAGATGGTTGATAAGTGGTGATTTTACCACTCATTCTCACTAAACATGTGTGCACATTACCTTTCTTTGAATGAGTAAATGAGTTATACTCGTGACTAAATACACTAATATCCACTCCTTGCAGGTATAAAGTTGATAAGATAAAAAAATATGGATTGGAGCTCAAAATGATCAAAAGGGAGAAGGAAAAGTGTAGCCGAAGACCTGTAGCGGAAGAGCCTCGGTACCACGGTTGCGGTACAATGACCGAAGCCGTAGTAGTCAAAGATGGTCAGTAATCTACGGTCACTTGAGCCTGTTGCAGTCACAGTAGCCGCATTCACAAGCAAGTTGGTGAGATCATGGCTCAGTGGAAATATTAGCCCAAGGGAAAAATTGGAAATGCGCGTGAATGATCCTAATTTTGATAAAAAGACTCAAACCCTAGCCTCATGGATCAACATTCCATCTTCACCAATTTTTAGGTTTAGCTTTTGTAGTTGATAAGCCTCTATTTTGGAGAGAAAAATATTTTGTAAATTTTGGGTGAAGAATACATTGGAGACTTTCTAAGTGGAAGATTTTCTCACTGCCATTGTTGATATTGTGGGATATCCAAGTTTGAAGTAACATTCACTTAAATCTTCAAAAAATTATTTCAATGGAGATTATGGGTATATCTTTGCTTATTTATCTTATGTGTAGATAAATCTCCTTCCTGGGGTTATGTGTGAATAGGGGTTAAAGTGTGTGTTGGTTGTTATTGTTAGCATCTATTTGGTAGTTCATTTTTATGGGTTTTATCATTGTTATGCTGATTTGGCTGAGATTTGATCGGTGAAAGCCCCAAATACCCACATGGGTTTGATTAGTGAAAGCTTCAAGCTCTAGAAAGCTCAAGGCCATCTTCGAAAGAAGGGTTTTGGGTGAAGTGTAGGAATCCATATCATCCTTGATAGAGGGATGTGGAAACCAAAGCAATGATAGACAATTATGTATGTAGTTGGCTAAATTTTTACTATCTTAAACATAAGAGTGAATGTGAGGTTGACTATACCATGGGTGTCATCCGAGAAATAGGGATGCCTAGATTGAGCTTGTGGTTACAAATTGTTGAACACACCTATTAGGTATTCGAAAGAATCAATGGGTGAAAGTTCGATGTTTTGTCAAAAGACTAACATTAAAATAAGGAACCAAGCCTACCTGTATTTGATTTACTAAATTGATGTTGATCACTAACTCCTACATATCACTCCCTAAGTAATGAATAATCCCAAGATCCGTGGTTAATTGTTTAACTTTAATTATTCGTAGCTTCAAATTTATACTAGAAAATCCAAAAAGAAATTTTACTGTAGGTACCTATCTCCTCCCTTTTATATTTTTGTACCATTTGTTTGAATTTAGCTTGTATCTATCATTTTGAGTTAACTAGATCGCCACTCATATTATTCCTCATTGATTCGACCCCAACTTCAAAGTTGGGTAAATATATTGACAACGACCATCTTGCACTTGAATTGACGTGTAAGTTGAGCGTTATAAAAAATGACGCCATTGTGGGGGAACAATTTGGTGTATTAAGTTAGTTTGAAATTGTAGTTACTTGCTTGAATTCAAGCTTGTAA
The DNA here is from genome assembly GCA_026120095.1 of Capsicum chinense. Taxonomy (NCBI): domain Eukaryota; kingdom Viridiplantae; phylum Streptophyta; class Magnoliopsida; order Solanales; family Solanaceae; genus Capsicum; species Capsicum chinense. The sequence continues at coordinate 124,243,510 of JAPEIP010000005.1, read as the reverse complement.
ATATTTGTTTGTGATTTTCTTGTAGGTAGATTTTATTTAATTTTTACTTTTACCTATGGCACTTCTACTAATTATGAGTTGGATAGTTGAAGTCCTATCTTGACAACCCTTATTCATATTGTTATGGTTCACACTTCAGGAGAGATTGTAACTATGCTCCTCGAAGAGAGACGGAATCACCATCTTGATCTTGTATTGAGTATGGTTGTTCTTTGTGTAGTAGTCAAAATGGACATTGGGATGATTGTCTAAATGCCCCCCCCCCTCTATTATACTAACCAAATTGCTAGTTCTTCTTATGAGATTAGTAGGTCTTATGATGAGAAGAAGGAAGAGCAACACATCGAGTCCAATAGTTTTGACCCATGGTTATTAGCTATTTTGGATCGGGTAGATGCAATGGGGGAGAATATAGAACACATGCATCAAGAATGGACAAGTTTCAAGAAGAAGATAATGGGCAAAAAGAAAAGCTTGAAACAATCCCTAACATGCCCATCTCCCGAGAGGAGGTTTGTCAAGAAGAGAAACCAATCTATGATGACAAGCTTGGTAGCGAAGACTCCTCGGTGACTTCCAATCATCTGACTCATATGAGGAAGAAGAAGCTAAAATAAAAGAAATGATACTAGAGTCAAGAGAAGAATCAAAGCAAATCTCTTATAATGACTCTAGTTCATTTCGGGGTGAAGATGATTCGGAGGAGGCTAACCCAAAATTAGGTGTTGGATCTCGTTCAACTCACTTTTTAACATTATGCTTCTAGAATTTGATAAGGATCCATCCCTTTAGTCAATGGAGGGTTGTGTGATGAAGGAGTCCGACTCTTATATTTTGGAGTTTGATATTTTGAAGGAGCACATGGAACCCCATCCATCAAAGGCCAAGATGCTTAAATTTTAAAGTACAAGGAATGGCCTGTTGATGGGCTTACTTTTACCCAAAGATCAAAATCAAAAATCTGATGTGAAGTTGGGTAAAAGGTTCAAGTCCTCAAAATGGCGAGGTTGAAGCTTGCTTGCCATTCCCTTAGTTTTTCTAAGTTTCATCTTGGAAAATTTAAATATTCTATCCTACTTCCACTCATTGTATATTAATGAAAGATGGGATGGAGATTCAAATTTTCTAAGTGAAAGCATAAAAGAAAGAAGTGGAGGCATTGTTCCATGACTTTAAACTAAGCGCTCGGTGGGAGACAATCCATCACGCCACAAAATGTGGCACGTATCCTTTTTAATTAAGAATGCTAGAGTAGATTTTGTTTTTGTTTTGCAGATGCATAATCCGTAAAATATGGTGCTACGAGGCATTTTGATCAAATTTGAGAAAGAAAAGTGTGAAATTGGAAAGTTTGAACTGAGCAGAAAAGGCAGGAACCACGATTGTCTGGTGTTAGTTACCTCAACCACGGTCTGTGCCTTCACGATTTCCCCATGCATTTCTTTGATTGTTCTCTCAAAATACTCTTAAACTTGTGGCTTTACATTGCATTTCCAAGTACTAACTCATCCCGTGCATCCTCTAAACAGTAAGTGGTTGTACTTTCTTTGATTTTGATATGAAAATAGCATGTTTAGAACTTGTAGTATAGAAAAAGGCCTGAAATAGAGTTTTCATTGCTAAATACATGCTTGGTTGCAATTTTTGTTGTGGTTGGCTGTTATAGCATGTGTACACGCTAATGGGGAAGTCTTGAGTACCCAAGTTTAAGCTTTAACAGGTTAGAGTAATCATGTACTCCATGTGTTCAATTGAATGTCCCAACGAGTTTAGTTTGATTTCTCTCAAGTTTTGGGGCTACAATCACACACTATAGGCTCTAATGCATTGATTATAATGTTACCATGCCTAGTAGAAATGAGGGATTGAGGTTAAAATTGCATTCTGAACATTGTGCAGAAACTGTCATACCTATTTTTAGGTACTGCAATCACAGTACCGATGACTATGGTGGTTGTTAATGCTCCATGATCGCCACATCTGAGAGTAGATTCTGGCAGATGTCAAAATTTTTGAACATTCTTAGCCGCCCCAGAAATTGCCCATAGCACCACCATATGAGTTTAGCTGTTTGTTCTAGCATGTTGTTGACATTGATTATAGGTTCTAAAATTTACAATGGGAGATTATGAGCACACCCAATTTATGGCCCCAGAATGCCAAAGATAGTATGACAATGACCTCTTGAGAGCCAAACTATTATTGGAGAGAGGCATGTGTATAGATAGGATCCCCAAATAGTATATAGGATTTTTTGAAAGGATTACTTCTTCTGTATCGATATGATTTGTCCCGGATCCTTGTGAGGTAAATGAGCAATGGGTACGGGAGTTTTACATAAATTTGAGCGCTATCTCTCTTGCAAACCTAGTAATGAAGATTCAGGGAAGGAATGTGCATTTCGATGTGCAATAGGTTAATGAAGTGCATGTGCTTCAGGATACTGACATGGTAGACTTTCAAGTAAAGGGCCACGAGCCAGGAACTAAATCAAACCCTTACTGATTTCCCAACCAACCAAACCAAACATGAGAGATAATGCCAAAAAGGAAGAAATAGTACTAGAGTCAGAAAAAGTATCCAAGCAAATCCATTATGAAGAAATCTAGTCCATTTTAGGGTGAGGATACCAAAATGGAAACAACTCTAGAATTAGGAAACAAACCTCATTCTAACCATTTCTCACACCAAGCTTGGTAGAGTTGATAATAATCGATCCACCCGAGCAAATGTTGAATAAGGGTGAGAATGAACTATTTTCTTATATCTTGTAGTTTTTCTTCCCAAAAGGGTATGATAAGACCCCAATCTTAAAGTCTAAGAAGCTTAAAGATTAATGTCCAACTAGTGGCCTTCTAATGCTCTCATCATTGTCTAACGATCCCACACGAAAGGTCGATGCAAAATTGGGCAATCGGTTTAAGTCTTCAAAGTGGCGTGATAGAACATGTGTCATCACACCCCTACTTTTTCCCAAAGAGCCTCGAATATGGAATGACCAAAATTTGAGTAAAAGGTTCAAATCCTCTAAGTGGAGGCACAAATAAGGATTAAAAAGTCTTCGTGCCACGACGATAAATAAGGCACTTGAAGGGAGGCAACCCATCATTTTTACCCTCTCAAAATTTAGGGTAAGGATGGACCGGGAAATATCAATAAGAGGAAGATCGACTTGGGTAAGTCGACATGTGAGGATCTAGAGTCTTATAGGCCATCCATAGTCGAGCCCTTTAATGAGATTACTATTAATTTTAGGGGGATGAGGGAGCTTGTGTTGGGATTACCTCAGGAGATGGGAGAGTCCTCTACCACCCTCATTCATATGTGGCTGAACTGATTATGAAAAGTATTTGGAGGATCAACAAACGCAGGAAGACACGATTGCTAGGATTGAGAGGGCCTACTATCCTTGGTAGAGTCTCATAGGGAGCTCGAGCTCCGAGACTCACATGAGAAGATGAAAAAAATAGAGAAGAAGAGAGACAAGTTTTTTAACAATATGTGGAAGGGGTTAAAGGTCCTGTGGAAGGTACTAAAACCCCAAGATAGACTACCTTCTTCCAGAGTTGAGAGCGATGATGAGGCCTCAGCTAAGTGGTCTGATTTTGAGGATGCTAGAAATAATACAGAGTCTGAGGGTGAGAGCAGCTCTTGATGCAGTTATAGGGAGAACCATTTTTCCCTCTCCATGCTTTATTATTTATGTAGTGAGGATTGGGGGTGATTGTCTACGTATTCATTTTATTTGGCCTGTATAATTGAGATGTTTTTGGATATTCTAATGTTATTTTGGATGATTTTTTATTTTTATCGGTTGTAATATTCGGGCACTCTGATGGTGCCCACATTTCATGGATTAGTTGTTTGTGTCATTTTTTTTAGATTTTTATTTTATCTTTACTTTTTTTATGGTGACATCGGATGAGCCTTTCCTTATGATAGATTGAATGATGACATTCTTAAGAGAAAATCATTGTGATTAGGTTTGAGCCATGGATGCACAGAAAGTCTGAAAAACCATAGCATCAGGTTATTAGTGCAAGGGAAATATAAGTACCTGTAGAATTTTGGATTTAGGATCGCAACTATACCTATGGAAAAGTTTAAGTAGCCATATGGTTTGTCTCTACGAAATCCAAAATGAGAGACGACGGCTTGGTTTGGTGCCATAAATTGCAAATTATGCGTGGTGCAAATGTGAAGCAAACATCCCCCTCCGTCCAAAAAATTTTCAAAAATCAAGGGCACGAATGTGAGAGACCTTGCAACAATAACTAACCTATTTTTGAGACTTCATATTTTTAGCTTGTAGAAATTGGTAAATACCTTATTTTTTTCTCTAGTGGGAAGGGCAATTGAGCCCCATGTGAAGAGTTAGCATGCCATGTGAGGTAAGCATATTTATCTAAATCTCATGCATACTTGTACCATCTAGAACCTACCTCGCTAGTCTCTCAAGGCTAATTATGATTATGCTTTGTTGGTGAAATGATCCTAGGCCATCTTTGTGAATATAGGAACCCACTTTAAGTCCAAATGGCCAACCCATGCATAGAATATTACCCTTACTTACTCAATCTGAGCCTTCAAGCCTTTATTTAGAAACCACATTACAAGCATTGACCCATTCAAAGTTTTTCCCTCTCTTGAACCCTACCCTTCTTGAACATGAAAAATGAAAATTGAGGCCAAATACCTAAGTTGAGGGAGGTAAGTTTGGAAGAGATGAATTTCGGCCAAGGTAATGTAAGTGCATGCCTATGATATAAGAAATGAAAAAATTAAAAAGAAAGAAATAATGAAAAGAAAAATGAGGCATAGATTGCAAAAGAAATAAGCGAATGAAAGATGTCTTAAAAAAGATAGGTGAAGCAAGGTAGCTAAAATAGACATGTGAAAAGTGTGAAAACAAAAGAAGTGCTCCATGGTCAAAAGTTGGATGAAATAGTGTGATGTAGATGTTCAAGGTGGGTATAGCCACCTTATTCCTAAATGATATTCTACCCTTCTCCGAACCTATATTACATGCTCAAAAAGCCTTTCGAGATCTCCAACCATGTGTATTCATCATAGTGGAGATTCAAAATAAGGGCTAGACTATGGTATGGTACTTGTTACCATTGAGAGTCTTTGTGAGACAGAGAGTTTTGCATGTAAATACCTTGTTTCATATTAGATGATTTGGTGTGTGAGATTTCTTTCTTGTGAGGAGACATATAAATAAATTGAGGTGGGTGATATTATAAACTTCCAAAAAATGAGGCAAAAGGAATATAGTGGAGTTGATTTCAATTGAGAGTCACTTCTAGAGTGTTAATGGTTATTGCATTGTTTCTCTTTAAAGTCCTTTGTATTTTTGAAATTGCACTTCATGAGGAGAGATGTCGTGAGAATAGATTTACCCATATTTGAAGAGCTACTTGTGGTAGAAATCAAGTTTGAAGTTATGTTTATCATTGCGGTGTATAAATAGGCTTAAATATGCATTGTCTCATTGAGTAAAAGGTAGTGTTACTGGAGGACAATCAAAGGCTTAAGTTGGGGTGATGATGAGTGGTGAATTTACCACTTATTTACATCTAAAATTCGTGCATACTACTATGATTTGAAGATATGAATGAGACAAGTTTGTTAGTAGAATGCACTAATTTTCACATTTTGCAACTTACAGATGATGAGAAAGAAAGATGTGGATTTGAGTTAAAATGAACCGAAAGAGAAGAAAAGTTCCCAGCTGGAAGACCCTGTATAGGACAAAGCTCAGTTACTGTGATCATGGTCTAAGGGCCGTAAGTGCAGCAAGTTAACTTTGGTTAGACTTAGCGATCATAAGGCTCTGACGGTGTTTGCGATAGCTGCAATCATGGAAATTCTACAGCAATCGCGGCTTGGTGGGTTTATGCCCAGGGGAAATTCTATCAGTGTACACAGCTGACCCTAAAACCGTTATAATACAAAAACCCTTTCCTATTTGGTATTCCACACTTTGAGAAATTAAATTATGAATAATTTGTAACCCTACTAATTGGGGAAACTTGTGTTTCAATTTTCCAATTTGAGTTAGGTGAAATTGAGTTAAAATAGAGAATCTTCTTATTTTCCATTACCATGGATGATTTGAATGAACCTTTTGACATATCTCTTCTCTTTAATATTATGAGTATCTTAATTTTCTTCTCTTGGGATTATGCTGAACTAAGGTGCAATTATGTGTGTGTTATGATATATTTGTGTAGATTCTAGTTTGTTGGTGATAGTTTTCACTATTGTTTTCTTAAATTAGTTGGGGTTTGTGGTTGAAAACCCCTAAATGTTCAAAATGGATTTGTTGCTGAAAACCCCAAGTTCTTAAAAGCTTACATCATCCTTGAAAAAGGGATGTGGGTGAACTTTTGGATCCCATATCATTCTTGAATGAGGGATATGGGTGACCAGACAATAATGGACAAGAGTTGATATAGTTTGTTCTCTTTTCACTATCTTAGAAATAAGGGTGAGTAGGGAGTTAACTATGTCTTGAGCATTTTCCTAGAAATAGGGATGCCCAATTGAAATTAGGTGGGTTTAATTACTACACTCGTAAGGTACCTAAAAAGGTCCATGGGTGATAATTTTGAGATTTTATTGACAAACTAGCCTCAAGAACCTTTTTCCTAGCCTATCATATCATTGATGACTAGAATTTGCACCCACACATAACTTGCCCTTAGGTAGACATAATCCCAAGATCCTTTTCATATTAAATTTTAAATCATAGTTGTTACCTTGAGTTTGTTGCCTTGAGCTTGTGTTAGATATGATTGATTTTAATGTTATTTTGGATATGGATTGGTTGGCTCTTTATCATGCTATTTTAGATTGTTTTGCTAAAACCTTAACTTTAGATTCGCCGGGTGAGCAAAGGATAGCTTTAAAGGATATGTTTTATTCAGGTCCTAAGAGGATCATATCTTATTTTTAGGCTCATAGGTTGGTTGAGAGGGGATGTTTATATTATTTGGCTCGTATTTATGATACTAGTATGGGTTTACCTCTTTTATTGGATTCTGTTTGTGTTGTCTGTGAGTTTATGGATGTTTTTCCTACTAATTTTCCTGGTATGTCTCCGGATCTTGATATTGAGCTAGGAACCAAGCCATTTATATTCCTCCTTATAGGATAGCCCTAATTGAGTTAAAGGAATTAAAAGATCAATTGCGGGATTTGTTGGATAAGTGACTTATTCGACCTAGGGTATCACCTTGGGTTGCACCTATTTTATTTGTGAAGAAGAAGGATGGGTCTATGCTGATGTGTATTGATTATCAACTATTAAACAAGGTTACTAATACGAATAACTATCCTTTTCTACTTGTTGATGATTTATTTGGTCAGCTTTAAGATGTTGTGGTGTTTTTGAAGATTGATTTGGGTTCCAACTATCACCAGTTGAGGATTAGATTTTTGTACATTCTGAAGACAACTTTTCAAATTTGATATGATCACTATGAGTTCTTAGTCATGTCCTTTGAGTTGACTAATGCCCCTACCGCATTCATGGAGTTGATGAACCAGGTGTTTCAACTGTATCTCAACTCTGTTGTTCTTATATTTATAGATGATATTTTTGTTTATTTCAAGAGTGAGGCTGATCTTGAGAAGTATCGGTGGATTATGCTTTAGAGATTGAGGGATGAGAAATTGTATGCTAAGTTCTCCAAGTGTGAGTTTTGGTTGAATTTTGTTTCTTTCTTGGGTCATGTGGTGATTAAGAAGGGTATTATGGTTGATCCATCTAAGGTTGTAGTGGTTCATGATTGGGCTAGACCTTCTTTGCCCATCAAGATTAGGAGTTTTGTTGGTTTGGCAGGTTATTTTTGACTTTTTGTTAAGAGATTCTCATATTTTTTTCCTCCTCTAACTAAGTTGACTCAGAGGAAGATTTCTTTTTAGTGGTTTGATACTTGTCAGTTGAGCTTCCAAAATCTCAAGAATTTATTAACCCCAACTCCTATATTGACTTTGACCAAGGAGGCCATGGGTTTCACTGTGTTTTGTGATGCTTTAGGTGATGGATTATGTATTGTGTTGATGTAGAAGGGCAAAGTAATTGCTTATACATCTCGTCAGTTGAATCCCCATGAGTGGAATTATCATACCCATGATTTGTAGTTGTGTTCAGTTGTCTTTGCTTTAAAGTTTTAGAGGAACCACTTATATGGAGTCTGTTGTGAGATCTTCTCATATCATCGTATCCTTCAGTACTTCTTTACTCGGTGAGATCTTAATATGAGGCAGCGTTGTTGGCTTGTCTTGCTCAAGGATTATGACTTGACTATTCTCTACCATCCAGGTAAGGTTAATGTTATTGTGGATGCCTTGATCCAAAAGTTGTCTAGCATGGGTAGCTTGACACATCTTTTGACCCAGGTGACGCCTTTAGCCTTAGAGGTTCAGTCTTTAGCTAACCATATGGTTAGGCTTGATATTTCGACACCTGGGTATTTTTAGGCATTTGTGAAGGCAAGGTCTTCTTTGATAGAGCACTACAGTTAGATGATATGAGATTGAGATCGATGCGGGATGAGGTATTGAGTGGCAAGGCTAAGGAAGCCTCACTTTATTCGATGGTATTTTGAGGATTAGAGGCCGAGTTTGTGCATTGAGAGTGGGTGATTGAATTAGATTAATTTTGGAGGAGGCTCATTATTCTAGGTATTCTATGTACCCGGGAGTAACCAAGATGTATCATGATTTGAGGTAGTATTATTAGTGGGGTGGTATGAGGAAGGATGTAGTAGATTTTATAGCTCGTTGCCTTTTTTGTTAGCAGATGAAGGTCGAGCATTTGAGACCTGGTGGATTGCTTTAGAGGTTACCCATTCTCGAGTGAAAAATAGAGCAGATTATCATGGACTTTGTGACTAGTTTGCCTCGTACATCTCTTGGTTTTGATAGTGATTGATTTATCGTGTATAGATTGACCAAGGCGACTTATTTCATTCCGGTTCAGGTATTTTTCAATGCTGAGAGGTTAGCCCATATCTACATTCATAAGATTATGGGACTACATGGTGTGCTAGTGTTTATCATTTTGGATTGAGGTTTGGTGTTCACATCTCAATCGTGAAAGGCTTTTCAGGGAGAGTTGGGTACTTGGGATGACCTTTGTACAATATTTCACCCTTGACTGATGGTCAGTCAGAGCGGACTATTCAAGTCTTAGAGAATATGCTCCGCACTTCTATGATAGACTTTGGTGGCTAGTGGGAGAATCACTTAGCTTTAGTGAAGTTTGCTTATAATAGCAGCTACCATTCGAGTATTGATATGGATCCTTTTGAGGCATTATATGGTAGGTATTGTCGCTCGCCAGTGGGTTGGTTTGATGTTTCAGAGATGAGACGTTGAGGTATAGATTTGCTTCATGAGTCTATGGACAGAGTCCAGATCATTCAGGATAGACTTAGAGCAACTCAGAGTAGGCAGAAGTGTTATGCAGATCATACTATTTGTGCCTTGAGATTTGGTGTTGGTGATCATGTTTTCCTTCGAGTTTCACCCATAAAGGGTGTGATGATATTTGGCAAGAGAGACAAGCTTAGTCCCAGGTATATTGGTCCATTTGTAACTCTTTGGACTATTAGTGATATGGCTAATGAGTTAGCTTTGCCTCCAGATTTATCAGTTGTTCATCTAGTTTTTATGTTTCTATGTTTTGTCGTTATATTTTAGATGTCTCATTTTATTCATCGGGAGTCGGTTTACCTAGATGAGCGATTGTCTTTTGTTGAGGAGTTGGTGTCCATTTTTGCTAGGGATTTTAGAAGCTTGCGTTCTAGAGTTATCCCTATTGTTAAGGTTTAGTGGAGACATTGAACTATAGATGAGGCTACTAAGGAGGTGGATTCTGATATGCGTAGTTATTATCCCCAGCTCTTTGTGGATTTAAGTATTTCTTTTGCCTTTAGTTTGAGGACGAACTAGATTTTTAGTGGTAGATAATGTAATGACCTAAAATTTAATTAAAAAATGTAAAATTTATGATTTTATGTGATTTGACTATTTACCCCTCTCTGTAGTTGCATTGTAGTATTTCTAGGGTATGGGGTGATTGGCATAATTCCCTATGTATTTTGGTACCATTTATGTGATATTATGGGTTTTGGTGGTTTCAAGAGTCTTATTTTAAACTTCTATGGTTATCTTTTGATTCGTGCAACAGATGACTGAACAGACTACGCCAACAAATCTGACACAACGATTTTAGTATGGTAGTATGGTTGGTGTGGTTTTATGGCTTTTAAATCTCATTTTGACCCTCGATTTGGAAAATTATGATGTTGGATATTGGGTGTTGATTTTATGAAAATAATATTTTTTTTGAAATTCTAATATCGCCATTGAGTTTGACGCGTCGAATTTAGTATGATTACATAGTTTGCTTGCGTATATCAAATTCTGAATGAATCTCAAGCACTCCATCGAGGTCCATTTTGGACTTAGAAAATTTGGTGCACCAGGTTGCAGCAGCAACCTGGATCATTTTCTGGTGCACCAGGTTGCTGGTGCAACCTGGATCACAACGGGTAAATCTCATTTGAGGAATGCATTTTATGCCTTATGTACCTGATAACCTAATATGAGTATAAATAGCCCCTTTTTACCCAAAGTTTGCTTATTTTTCATCTTGTCTCTTGAGAGATAAACCCTAAAATAGTGTGAGAGCTTAAAAGTGTTGCTTGTGGGTGCTTGGAAAGCTAGATTAACATCTATTTCTTTGTTTCTCTTATGGATTTAAGGTGAGAATTCACCCCTTTTCTTTATCAAACTTCTTGATTAATTGTTAAAAAAAAAAACAAAATCTTAGTACTTAATTTATCCCCAAATTCTAAACCTTACCACTTGAATAATGTTCTAAATCCTATAATTACTAGCTTTTCCCTAGTGTCATCTTTAAAACAACTTTGATTCTTTATTTTAAAATGGATTTCAAAAATTTTATTCGGTAAATCTCAAAAATGATTTTTCTTTGATCTGAACCTCATTTTTTACTCGAGTTGACTTGGGTTTTAGCTGTAGATTCTAAAGGTATGGGGAACATGTTTTTGAAGTAAAGTTACAATTTTACCTTTCTTTTTTGAAAATCCATTTCGAAGGTCCACTTTGACCCCAAACTAAAAGTAGGCAATATGGGTATCATTAGCCTTGTTTTGATGCATGGATTTTATATTTCTTGTTTTTAGTTGATTTTGGGATCGTTCATGAGAAGTAGAGCATTGTGGTTGAAATGTTGTGGATTAGTTTTGGTATTTGAGGTAGGTTATGGCGTAACTCTTTGAACTGGGCTGGGTAGTTAATTTGTATACAAAATGCATGTTAAGTGGATGGGAACTAATCATGAAATTGGCTATCTTAATGTTTTGAGCCCGTGGGGATTTACGTATGATGTAATTGTTGTTTTGTGATATTATGTGATGTGTGATCGTGTAGGGTCTTATGTGATATTGATAGCCTGAAATACATGTGAATAATTGTATTGTGTTATTGAAATTCCTATTATGGTACCATTGGTGTATTGTGTTATATTTATACTTTATTGGCATACAAATCAAGTGGAATTTCATTGATAGTAGAAATAATGAGTGGATATTGGCTCACGTAGTTGTGGAATATATCACTATGGTCGGTTGTAGAAGTACACCATGTGGTTGGTTGTAGAGATATTCATTGTGATTATTTGTGAGCATTACATCCTTATGTCATACTCATTCATGGAACAAATGGTACCACCGTGGTTACATCTAAGAAACACTGGCAACACCTTTATGATAGAAAATATGACATCATATAAAACCCTCACCAGGGATGTGCCGGGGAGGAGATATGGATATGGATATGGATAGATATTGATTGTATGTAGGTTGACAAACCCCACAGGGGTCCCACATCGGGAGGGTTACTTCTGTAGGTGTATGTGAAGGTTGTGCGACAACCTCGTGCACCATCATCATTATCATCATCATCATCACCATCATCATTATCACCATCATCATCATCACCATCATCATTATCATCTTTCACATTGTACTTGCTTTATTATGATTATATTCTGATCTAGTTTCCGTATTAACTTGTCATATATCTATTTGTTCTATCTTTTATTGTTTCTACTTTACGATCTTGTATATACATGTTCTCCTTTATTTCTACTTATACATGATATGATGTATACTTGTGTTCTATCTAGTTATTATTTTTACAAATACATGAGATATTAGAATTGTTAGTGCAGCGGTGTGGGCTAGCATTGTGGGACATCTTTTAATTGCAGGTGATGTACCCTTTATGTGTATTTCTTGTGTTTTATTATATACATTGCTCGGCCGGCCTATGATACATACTGAGTATATGTGGATCGTACTCATGCCTATTGTGCCCTTTCGGTGCAGGTCCTAATTTGAATGTGCCCTAGCTTGGCCGATTCAAGCGATATTTGGTTATTTCAAGGTAGTGGTTGACTTTCAGGCATCCGAATGTCTTTTACTATCTTTTATTTAGATTTGAGTTATACTAGATACATTCTTATATTGTTGACACCAGGTTTTGGGGAGTTATGGTTGTGTTGTTGATTTTATTCTTTCTGCATTTATTATACTTATATGGTTCGGCTTTGTTCTTGAAGCCTTAACTAAGGGTTATTTCTATCTTTTTTCCTTTTTGTGTATCAGTTTAGGTGATAGAATTATTTGTAAGGGTATGTCGCGGTAAGTGACATCATGACCCTTGATTTTTTAGTCATGACAAACTGGTAGCATCGAGGTCTCATTGGTCTAATCTTGTTGGTTCTATTGCTATTTCATCTTAGGTCACACGGGTTAGCTAATTTATGAGGTTGATCCCCCAACCTTTACGAGTTCTAAGGTTGAGGAGGATTCTCAGGGGTTTATTAACGAGATAGAGAAGATTTTTAGGGTTATGCATGCTATGGATTCAAAAGGTATGAAGTTTGTTGCCTGTCAGTTGATAGATGTGGCTTACTAGTGGTATGAGAAGTGGAAATGATGAGGTGATGATGCTGAGTCAGTGGTTGGGATGAGTTTTCAGGTGTTTTTCTTGATCACTTCTTTCTTTAGGAGTTGAGGGAATCTAAGGCTGAAGAGTTTGTGAACTTGTAGCAGGTTAAGATGAATGTTAAGGAGTATGCTCTGAAGTTTCAGCAGTTGGCTCGATATGCTTCAGAATTGGTGTCTAATATGAGGTCCCAAATGAGGAAGTTTACTTCTGGTTTGTCCCGTGATTTGGTGTTAAAGTGTAAGCCTATTATGTTGAATAATGACATGGACATATCCAGGCTGGTGGTTTATATGCAGTAGGTGTAGGATGAGAAAAAAAATAAGTAGAGATGGGAGACATGCAGAACAAAAAGTTTACATATTCAAAGCAGGGTGTAGGTTAGCAGAACAGTGGGAGAGATGGTAGGCAATGGGCTAAGAGGAAGAATTGGGTAAATTCTTATTCGACGGTTAGTGCTCTTTATCCTAAGCCTTCGAGCGCTCATTTTTTTCAGGCTAGTAGTTGTCTTAAGTCATAGGGTGCCCAGTCTCAGGTTAGTGGAGCTTAGTTAGCCTCACCTTACCCTCCTTGCCATTTTTATGGGCAACTTCACCATGGATATTATGAGGATTGGGATAAATCGATGCTATAATTGTGGTTAGCTTGGTATATGCAACGAGATTGTCCTTCGGCTAGAGTTGCCACAGGAGCTAATAACGTTTTGGTCACCACATCATCGATTCCTGCATATAAGGGCACCACTTTAGGAATGACCAGTGGCCAGAGTCGTCTCTATGCTCTTGCTACTCTTCAGGAATCTGGGGCATCCCCGATGTTATCACTAGTATATTATAGCTCTTTTTTTGTGATGTTTATTGTTTGCTTGATCTAGGTTCTACCCTATCTTATACGACTCCGTATGTGGTTGTACACTTTGGTTTTGGTCTTGAAAATATTTATGACCCTTTTCTGTGTCTACTCCGGTGGGTGATTCTATCATTGTTAGAAAAATCTATAGGGGTTATGTGGTGTCCATCCTTCATAGGAAGACGTTGATGGATTTGCTAGAACTTAATATGGTGGATTTTGATGTATTCTTGCGGATGGATAAGCTACATTCGTTCTATGCTTCTCTTAATTTTAGGACCCAAAAGGTCAGTGATCTTGGGTGTATTTATATGTCCAAACACTGTTATTTACCCATATTTAGACTTGTTTTGAGAATAAAAAGTATGCTACTTATATTGAAGTGTGAGTTAAATTGTGTTTCATGGCTAACTGATATGATTAGAAATACAAGATTAATTTCCCATGGATTTGGAAGAAAATTGGATGCACATAATGACAAGACGAACATGTGGATCAAAGTCAAAAACATATGGAGATGTATAAGAGTAAAGAGAAAAGAAAGGAACTGGAAAAAAATTCCAGTGACTCGATGCGATATCAACGCGTCGCATCGACTGACAAGATTTGTGCGTTAGACAAAATTTGAAGAACAAGTTCCAGTACATCGATGCGATGTCGACGTGTCGCATCGATGCTTAAAGCTTTGACACTTAGCCAAATTTTGAGGAGCAAATTTCAGTGACATGATACGATGTCAACACGTCACGTCGTATGGTGAAGAATATGACTTAGTTTGATTTTCAAAGATAAATTCCAGTGTGGCAATGAGATGTTGACGGGACGCGTTGGTTGGATCAATGCGATTAGCGACGTGTCGCGTCATGGTTTCAAATTTGGTGAAATTTTCCCAAGTATAAAAAGAACACGTGAGCACAATTCCAAAAACTTTTTGGCAAGCATAGCAGCGGCGGAAAAGCATAGAATTCTTCTTTTAGGGTTCTTATTATTTCTTTTGAACTTCTTTACTTCAAGACTAATTTTGGGTATGATTAATTACTTATTTTTTATGTTCAATTCAAACATGAGTGGCTAAATACCCTTGTTCTGAGGCTGAGGTCGAGAACATGATTACTCTTTGATATTCTTTATAGTTGTTTCTTTTTGGATTATCACCTGGGTTGTTCTTAATTTCTTGAGCTTACTATTTTAATGACTGGCCACCGTTAGAATAAATTTATATTTCTATGTGAATCAGGGAGGAGAATCGTAGATTAGTTCGAGGAAATTAAGGAGCAAGGTTCTTATCCTTTTATAAAATAAGGGATTTGAATTAGCATCTAGGATAGGGATATACCTAGAAGCCTTATTTGGTTCAACTGCAAAAAGATTACTTAATGAATCTAGAAGAACAGTTGTATCTCTGCGGGCGTTGTAGCTTCAATATTCAGTAGATAAAAGATTTTAGGTCGGGGGATCAAGATCATTGCCTTAACCTTGCGAACTAACAATCCGAAAACCAATTAAACTACTATAAGAGTAGAGATTTGTATGATTATTCGAAAAGATTCAACCCTGGAATTCTTATAATAACTGTTTACAACCATTGCTTGCTTTGCTCTAGTCATAAAATTTTATTTCTTGTTTATTAATTTACATTTTTAATCTCAAATTCAAAATCATTTTGATACTATACAACACCTAATACTCATTGTTTGAAACTAAAAGTTAGTTAAATTTCTAGTTGTTTAGTCCTCGTGGAAACGATAATTGATTATCTAAATCACTATATTACTTGAATGATCATGTGCATTTGCGTGTGCATCTGAGTCGCAACAAGTTTTTGGCGCCATTGTTGGGGATTAATATAATTAGTAAATTGCTAAATTTTTGTTTTTTTTGATATTAAGTTTAGGTGTTAACAACTTGATCTTAGCGGCTGAATTTTTATAGGTTTAGCTGAATCCAGGACTAGCGAGAAATAAAGAACTGGTAGAGCCTTTTGCAGAACCAGAGCAAGTTTTTCAACAAAAGAAAAAAGAAAGGAGCTGAGGATTGACGGGATGAAAGAAAGGAACTGGAGAAAAATTCCAGTGACTCGACGTGATATCAACGTGGCGCGTCGACTGGCAAGATTTAGGCCTTAGCCAAAATTTGAAGAACAAGTTATAGTGCATCGATGCGATGTCAACGCGTCACATCGATGCTTAAAGATTTGACACTTAGCTAAATTTTGAGGAGCAAACTCCAGTGACGCGATGCAATGTCAACACATCACATCGTGTGGTGAATAATATGACTTAGTTTGATTTTCAAAGATAAATTCCAGTATGGCAACGCGATGTTGACGCGATGCGTTGGTTGGATCAACGTGATTAGAGATGTGTCGCATCATGGTTTCAAATCTGGTGAAATTTCTCAAGTATAAAAGGAACACATGAGCACAATTCCAAACACTTTTTGGCAAGCATAACAACGGCGGAAAAGCATAAAATTCTTCTTTTAGGGTTCTTCTTATTATTTTTGAACTTCTTTTCTTCAAGACTAATTTTGGGTTTGATTAATTACTTGTTTTGTATGTTTAATTCAAACATGAGTGGCTAAATACCCTTGTTCTGGGGTTGAGGTCAAGAACATAATTACTCTTTGATATTCTTTATAGTAGTTTCTTTTTGGATTAACACTGGGTTGTTCTTAATTTCTTGAGCTTACTATTTTAATGCCTGGATGCCATTAGAATAAATTTATATTTCTATGTGAATTAGGGAGGAGAATCGTTGATTAGTTCGAGGAAATTAAGGAGCAAGATTCCTATCCTTTTATAAAATAAGGGATTTGAATTAGCATCTAGGATAGAGATATACCTAGAAGCCTTGTTTGGTTTAATTGCAAGAAGATTATTTAATGAATCTAGAAGAACTATTGTATCTCTGCGGGAGTTTTAGCTACAATATTCAATAGATAAAAGATTTTAGGTCAGGAGATCAAGATCGTTGCCTAAACCTTGTGAACCAACAACCCAATAACCAATTAGACTACTATAAAAATAGAGATTTATATGATTATTTGAAAAGCCTCAACCCTAGAATTCTTATAATAACTGTTTACAACCGTTGCTTGCTTTGCTCTAGTCATTAAATTTTATTTCTTATTTATTAATTTACATTGTTAATCTCAAATTCAAAATCATCTTGATACTATACAACACCTAATACTTATTATCTGAAACTAAAAGTTGGTTAAATTTCTAGTTGTTTAGTCCTCGTGGGAATGATATTTGATTATCTAAATCACTATATTACTTGATCGATTATGTGCACTTGTGTGTGCGTCTGAGTCGCAACAGTCAGTTTCCATTTTCCTAATGAGTCGATGATTGAATGGGAGGGGAGTTCCTTAGTACCCTAAGAGAGATTTATCTTATATCTTAGATTTTAAAAGTTGATTTTCAAAGGGTGTCTGTATCATCTAATTTGGGTTAAGGATTCTTATTTTGGCAGTCCTTCTTAGCAAACTGTCCCTGTGGTTAATAAATTTCTTAAAGTTTTTTTCGATGATTTTCCCGAAATTTCTCCCGATAGGGAGATAGATTTAGGGATTGACCTTCTACTGGATACCGTTCCTATCTTTATTCCTCTTTATAGAATGGCTCTGGCTGAACTAAAGGAACTAAAGGCTCAGTTGAAGGATCTTCTTGATAAGAGTTTCATCCATCTTAGTGTTTTTTCGTGGGGTGCTCCTATGCTTTTAGTGCAAAAAAAAGATGGGTCTCTTCGAATGTGTGTAGACTTTGTCAGATAAATAAGGTTACAGTAAAAAATAAGTATCCTCTTCCTAAAATTGATGATCTTTTCGACCGGCTTTAGGGTGTTAGGTAATTCTCTAAGATTGATCTTTATTCGGGCTAAAATCAGCTAAAAATTAGGGAGGTTGATATTCCCAAGATAAATTTCCAAACCCGATATGGCCATAATGAATTTTTTGTTATGTTATTTAGGTTGTCTAGTGATCTCGCTACTTTCATGGATTTTATAAATTGGGTTTTTAGGCAATTTCATGATTTGTTTATTATAGTCTTCATTGATGACATCCTGATGTACTCTAAGAGTGAGGAGGATCATGTTAATCACCTCTGAATTGTGGTGCAAACTCTTAAGGACCAAAAATTGTATGCAAAGTTTTCTATGTGTGAATTTTGGCTAAGTGTTGTGACCTTTCTTGGGTATATTGTTTATAGTGATGGGATCAAGCTGGATCTACTGAAAGTTGAGGTAGTTAGAAGTGGCCTAGACCCATGACTCCAACCAACATTTGAAGCTTTTTGGGCTTGGTTGGGTATTATAGGAGGTTTGTTAAGAGTTTCTCATCTATTGCTACTCCAATGATGAAGCTAACCTAGAAAAAGGTTAAGTTTTTATGGTCCGATGCTTGCGAGGATAGTTTTAAGAAGTTAGAGGATAAGTTGACTTTTGTGTCACTATTGACCCTACCCGAGGGTATTTATTGGTTTGTTATTTATTTTAATGGATCTCATGTGGGATTGGGTTATGTTTTGATGCAGCATGGTAAGGTTGTGCCTTATGCTTCCAGGTAGCTTAAAGTTCATGAGAGGAATTACTCGACTCACGATCTAGAGTTGGCTGTTGTGATCTTTGCTTTGAAAATCTAGAACCATTATCTGTACGGGGTCCATGTGGATATTTATTCAGACTATAAGAGCTTGCAGTATATGTTTATGCAGAAGAAATTGAACCTCAAGAAGAGGAAGTGGCTTGAATTACTTAAGAATTAGAACATGAGCCTTCACTACTATCTAGGTAAAGCAAATATTGTTGTTGATTCTCTTAGCAGGTTATATATATGAAGCCTATCTCACGTTGATGAGGAGAAAATAGGGTCGGTGAAGTACATTCATAGGTTGTCTAACTTGGGAGTTCATCTCTTGGACTCTAAAGATGAGAGAGTGCTTGTTCAAGAAGTGGTTAAATCATCTCTTGGTGCTGAGGTGAAGGAGAAGTAGGCTTTGGATCCCATTCATATGCAGATTAAGGATGGTGTGGGTCAGCAAAAAGTTGTGGGTTTTGAGAATGGGAGAGATGGTATCTTTAGGTATCAAGGAAGGTTGTGTGTTCCTGATGTTGATGGGATGGGGGAAAGGATTTTGACTGAGGCTCATGAGTCTAGATATACAGTTCATCCGAGTTCAACTAAGATGTACCATGACTTGAGGGAAATCTACTAGTGGAGCAATATAAAGAGAGATATGGCAAACTTTATGGCTAAGTGTATGGTTTGTCAACACGTCAAGGTTGAATATTTTAGGTATGGTGGAATATCTCACGAGATAGAGTTACCCATGTGGAAGTGGGAAATGATTAATATGGATTTTACTATGGATCTTTCATAGTCTCGCAATCAGTATGGTTCTATTTGGGTCATTATGGATAGAGTGACCAAGTCTGCTCACTTTTTATGTGTGAGGACTAACTACTCAGGAGAGGATTATGATAAGTTGTTCATTTAGGAAATAGTAAAGTTGAATGGAGCACCAGTTTCTATCATTTCAGACTGAGGTAAGCAATTCATTTCTCACTTCTGGCATTTATTTTAGAAAGGTTTGGGTACTCGGGTGACCCTTAGTACCACTTTTTACCCTCTTTGGAGGATATTTTAAGGGCCTGTGTGATTGATTTTAATGGCAGTTGGGTTGAATATTTACCTCTTATTGAGTTTGCATAAAATAACAGGTATCATTCTAGCATTCAGATAGCTCCTTTTGAGTTTCTTTATGGTAGGAGGTGTAGGTCTCCTATTGGATGGTTTGAGGTAGGTGCGATTAGTTTGTTTGGTCTTGAATTGGTTCACTAAGCCATATATTAGGTGAAAGTGATTAGCAAAAGGCTTAAGACTGCTCAGAGTCACCAAAAGTCTTAAGCGGATGTGAGGTGGAAGGAGTGGGAGTTTGAGGTTAGTGATTAGGTGCTCTTGAAGGCTTCTCCTATGAAAGGAGTCATGAGGTTTCAGAATAAGTTAAAGCTCAGTCCCCATTATATTGGTCTGTATCATATAGTAAGGAGAATTTGGAATGTCGCTTATGAGCTGAATTTACCAACAACTTTGACTTCTATTCATCCTATTTTCCCCGTGTCTATGCTGAAAAAGTGTGTGAGTGATCCTTCTTTGATAATGCATGTCGAGAATGTTGATACTTTAGATTCATTGTCTTATGAGGAAGTCCTAGTTAATATATTGGATAGACAATTTCGTAGATTAAGGACAAAGGACGTAGCTTTGGTGAAGGTTCTTTAGAGGAATCAAAAGGTGGAAAAAGCTACTTGGGAAGTTGAGGAAGATATGAAAGTCAAGTACCCATTCTTGTTTCTCGGGTCGGATGAAATTGCTTGAGGCTTGAATTCATTTCCCCTTTTCGCATCTCTAATTAGTCAATTGATTCTAATGTATACTTTCTATTATTGTGCTAAAAAACTCCCTAACTTCTCATTAGGGGATGAATGATCCTAAGGGGAGGATAATGTAAGACCCCATAAAATTTCAACTACTTTATTTTTGACACTCGCGTGTTCATAATGTTAATTTTTTAATTGAATTATGTTTAGGGATGTCAAAAGGGTGTTTTGAAAAAGTTTTGAAATTTTTGGAAGGGGTTTAGGGTCATTTTGGGACCCTGAGACAGTAAACCTCCGTGATAAGGGTGTGGCATGGAGGCTACCCTCCCTGATTGCAGCGTGCCATGCCGCTATGTTAATTTTTCCCAGTTTGTTATTCTTCATCTTAGGGTGGGGGATTTTTTGGTCCTTTTTATTTTAAAAACATCTTAAACATTCCCCAACCACAGAAAACCCTTAATTCATAAAATTTCACATTGCTCTCTCTTCTTTAACTCTCAAATCAAGAGAATTCAAGGATTTTACAAAAGTTTCATTTTTCAAGCTATAAACTTTGAGTTCTTTTCGAATTATTCCATATTTCACGGATGTTTCTCATCCCTAACTTGTATATTTACATTCTAGTATCTATTTAATCAATACTCATGTGTTTTAATTGATCGATTTAAAATTAGTTGATGACATAACTCAAATCAAGGTCTGGTCATGACGGGTATCTCAAGTCCAACAAGGATTAGAGACCACGCTAACACCCAAACTGTAGACCACATTGCAACCATGTCGGATGAATTTCGAACATATAACAAGTTAAGAGAACTTGAAGTTTAAGATATTATGATATGTGTATAACCACCAACCAATAACCAGACCATCCTAAGTCCACAATAGTCCAGCGAAGCTCTACTAAACCGAATATCAATAAAGTGATGAGACATGCCCCCGACTATATCCAAAAATATTATCCAATAATTACTCAAAAGAAAAACATAATCCTGAAATGAAGCCTTCCGAAGCATGGATTTTTTTTTGGTTAAATTTTTGGGAATTTTATTAATCAAAAATCAAACTAATAAAATGTCTTGACAAGGATATACAACCCATCCGAATAAAATCCCAAATACAAAATAAAACCTAATAGACTCGGATCCAACTCGGTCCAATTCAAAATAAAATAAAAAAAAATAAAAATAAGAAAAAAAATATATAAGCTCGGTAGGGTTTACAACTTGAGTTGTTCTTTCCCATTTGCTACCTCTGCCTTTCTTGTAATATTTCCCTTTGTCAACCGTCGGTTCTCTCTTCTTCAACTTTGGATCATTAGGAAAGTACCTTGGCTTCCATTTCATGACTCTCGTTTCAGCTTGCACAAGTAATTTTCCTTCATTTATTCCCCTTTGTTCTTTGTTGACTGATGAAATTACTTGTATTTGCACTAATTCCTTGCTCTTCATCCTTATCAGTTGTGTTCTCTACTGGATGGGTCTTTGTGTTGATTTTTGTAATATATCACGGGATCTAGTTAGAGGGAAATGTTATCTCTTCCAAGTAAGAAGCTCTTTCCACATTTCTCTTTAATACATTGATGGCTTGATGTATTATGACTGATATAACCTCTACGCTGCAGACATGGTTGGTAGGGAGACAATGGGATGCTCAGAACCAGAAGTGTTTGGAAATTACTTTGATCTTTAAGTTCTTGAAGCTTGACCAGACCATTAGATCCCCTTTTTGTTGAGAGTCCTTTTTTGTTAGTTGTCGTAGTTTAGGCTAATAGTTGATTCACTGTTTTTGCTAACATGTTGATATGTAAATATAACACCTTGTGAAAACTTAGCTTAAGCCTTCCCAGCCCCCCCCACCCCTGTGATGGTGACAATCTCAGATAAGGACATTGTAGTTTATCACTATTAATAATTTTCTTTCATGCTGCATGTATCTGCTGAACAATTGTGAATATGAAGTCTCCATTATACAGGGCCCAATTAGCAAAAAAATCAACTAACTAATTTCCTTCTCTAACTATATGCTGAAATTGAACTTATTTGCTTGTTATCAACTGCCATATTTGTTGTATATGACCTGTTATGCTCCATAGACAATACCATTCCCTCTTTAAATTCTTTTGCATTGCCAATGAGTCTATTTGCATTTTGACCTTTTCATACCTCATATGACTGCAATGTTTTTTCGTATTTACAATAGCAATTACTTCAGCCTTCATATTATTAGTGTATTCTATTATAGCCCCTTCAACCTGCATTAAATCTCCTTTGTCATCTCTTAGACAGAAAGCATATGAACTACTTCTAGGGTTCCCTCTTGAAGCTTCATTCATAGTATACTTCACTAATCCCTCCTTAGGTAGCTCCCACAAGACAGTTTTAACTCTTATTATAGTCTTTAGTAATGCAAAATCCCTCAGTATCCTTGGCTAATCAATTGAGAATTCTAGTTTTGGGTTTTCACCTTCAATAACATTCTTATATTCCTTGTAATGTTGAATATTAGTCTTTGAGCATTTACTTCTTTCCTTTCATATTTTTTGCCATTTCTCCTATTCCACAATTCCTAAATGATGATTCCTGGTAATGCCTTAAAAATATACTTTCTCCTTAGGTTTCACATCAGCTTTCCACCATTTAAGAATTGTTCCCTTAAGCTTAGTCCCTGAATATGTATACCAGCAAAATTAGAAAAGTAGGACAAAGTCCTATTAGCAATATTTTATCTCGATAATACATGAGACATAGTCTCTTGTGCTGGATTAGTACAACACCAACACCTTGATGGACCTTCAAATCCCCATCTCCTGATGTTATCATCTACTGGGACCTTTCCCTTCTATAACCTACACAGAAAAAAAGATATTTTAAAAGGCAAGCCCTTCAACCAAATTACTTTATCCTCTTCATTTCCTTAGCCCGGTGGGTATATCTTATTGAGTCTGGTTGGACAATTTTCTCTGGAAATAGAGACTGCATTACCTCCTCATTCCATTCTCCATGTCTTTCCAAATCTTTCACCTATTGATATCTCTTATCCCACTCTACACTTTCCTGCAGCTGAGACTACAAATCTCCTGTAATACCCCAAAGTTTCCTTACTAATTTCACCCAAATAATGTCAAGTATTAATTTCTAAATTAAATGATGTTTATTCCATGGGGGAATTTTTAAGATTTTCATTTTTTGTTGTGTGTAAAGTTCAATAACCTTTCCATCGATACCAAATTTGCCTAAATCCGACAACCGGGTAAGAAGTTATGATGATTTAAAGTTTCAGTCATAAAACACCGTTATCTTAGTCAGTGGCGCATCACGCCATAAGCCAAAATGATATTTGTCAATTTCTAGTAAGACTCCGTGATTTCACTGCGTCGCAGAGGGCTCCCAAATCCCAATGGTCAAAATCTAGTGAAGCTCCGCGATGACCCCGCATCGCATCGTCGTCTAATTTCCTAGTTGTCGAATTCCAGTGACTCGGCATGATAGCACCACGTCGCGCTAGGGGTCCAGGTCGGGAAATTTTTTACAAAATTTAAAAGATGCGTCCAGGGTTAAATGGTTCCTTTCCCATGATTTTAGTTCAGCCTTAAACACAAAATTTAACCCTACATGACCTAAGGATATCATTATTCACTCTATTTTTCCCCAATTTGTTCATACACTCTCAAAGCAAAGAAACCCTAATTTTAAAAATTCAAGGGCAAGGATCAAGAATCTCTCCAAGGATCTTTACGGAGTTACATAGGTATGTCATGTGTTGATTCATGGGTCTCTTTCACCCATGAAGCTTAAGAATCTCTTTTCAAAATTTAAGATTTGTGTATTTATGAATGTTCATGATTTGGTAGAATTGAAAATTGATGTTCATGTTGTTGGTTCATTTCATTCCGTGTTATAGACTATTTATTTACAAGAATTGATTCTAATATGTGATGATTTATGCGATATTCATGATAAACCCTTCAATTTACAAGTTGGTTTATGTATCCATGATTATTAGATGTGTTGATAATTGCATGACCAAAGAATGCTCCCCATATGTTTGATTAAATGCATATGTGAAGGAAAAGTGCCATACTAGTATGATAATATGAAATCCCATTCATGTACAAGTTATGTATGTCAAGTGTTTGATGAAATGCCTTAGCCAATGGAATATGTATTGTTGATGTTGGTCTTGTATTCAAGAAAGTCATGCTTTGTCAGTTTCCTTCTATCGAGTCCTGGGGGTACTTGTACTCGAAAAATATAGCTTTGTGCCTAGAGTCAGTGACATGTTTCACAATATCCTCAATCAAGCCATGATCCATAGAACTCAGTCAGTCATGTGACTCAGGAAAGCTTAGTAATTCAGTAATCTCAATAGTATTCTATCAGTTAACAGAACTCCATGAATTTAGTGTAGTCTAGTTTAGTTAATCATGTTCAGTGTTTATTCAGATGGGAGTAGGAATTAGAATAAAGTGAACCCAAGGATGGGAACGCACACTGTCAGATGAGGGTGTGATTCTTAGAATTCATCCTTGCATTCCAGAACTATGTAGCCAGCATAGGTTAAGACAACTACACTATCAGATGAGGGTTGATGAGGTAGATAAACACCCTCAAATGAGGGTCCCACCATTCTCTTTTGGGAACACTGCCAGATGAGGGTCACCCATAGCTTATCTTTACCAGTGGTGCAGTATTAACACCCTTCCAATTGGGGTTATAGATTGGACCCCAACTTAGCTATAATGCGTTATTTGGGGACTGTCGGTTAGATCACTACTTCCCACAGTTACAGTTTCAGACTCAGCAACAGTAATAGAACTCAGATAGTTCTTCAAAATTTTAGGACTGTCAGATATAGTCAACTCAGAATAGTATGGAGCTCAGTTAGTTACATCAGAACCTAGTCTGTTAGATATAGTTGCTCAGTATCAGTTATATCAGTGACTCATGTTATCAGTAATCATACTCAGTAGTCAGTACCATCACAAATTCAATCACAGTCACTTATTCATGCATGTATTCTCATGTTCATGTTATTCAATCAGTTAGAATTGTTCATGCATTTAAACCCTTTGCATTCAGCCTACACTTGCATATCAGTACATTCAAACGTACTGACACATTTACACTATGGTGTTTTATACCATAGGTTCAGAAGCATGAGCTCCAGAGCATCAGTAGCATTCCAGTTTCAGCAGTCAGAGATAGCAGTGAGTCTTTATCCTTTGAGGACATGATCATTACTTTATTTCTTCATTACTTAGTTTATTTTAGTAGTTGGAGTTAGTTGGGGACATGTCCCATCAACTCCTTATTCAGACAGTTAGAGGCTTTACATACTACCATGTTCAGACAGTTTATTTCAATTGTTTTGGGTATTTTATATCCCATCCAGATGCTATGTTTTATCAGTCATGTTACAGTTTTGAACCTTATGGTTTTTCAGCCTTTATTTCCATATTATACAGTATATTTTATAGTGTTCAGGTACAGACATCAGTCATGGGTTAGCTTGTGGTCCTTTGAGGTCATGAGCACCGTGTGACATTCTGGGTATTAGATTTGGGGCATTATATCTCCTAACCCTATCTAGTTATCAAACCAGATATTTGCATTCCCTTTTCTAATCTGCCACAAGATATTATGTTCAATAAGATCTCTGGGAATAAGCATTTTCTTCCAAACTTGGGATCTCCCTCCACCAACTTTCCATATTACCTCCTTAGGATGATCATTTTTACAAAACTTATTGTACTTGTATTTACTCCACATGGAATCTTTAGCTCTGAATTTCCACCATAGTTTCTAGATAGGGCTGCAGATACATCATGTATCATTCTAAAACTAGCTCTCCTTCTTCTTCTAGTAGACACAAACTCTTCCATGTCACCCAATGTCTTCCTCTTTCCCCTATTATACTTCTCCAAAAAAATTAAGCAAATATTTTGTGTATTAGGTTTATAACATTGAAAGGAAGATTTTTAACAGAGAGAGAATGAATAGGAATGCTTTGCAGAACATGATTAATTAATATAGCTCTTCCTTCATAACATAGTAACTTGCCTTTCCAGCTTTGCAACTTGCTACTTATCCTATCCATTAAGGGCTGATAATAATACTTCTTCTTTCTCATATAAAAAATTGGACAACCTAAGTAGGTAAAAGGGAACTCCTATCTCAATATTCCTGTAGCAACCTCAGCCATTGCTATTGTACCATTAGAAACTCCCTTGTGCAAATATAGAGCACTTTTATCTTTATTAATATTCTGGCCAAATACCTGTTCATATTTTTCTAAAGTATCTGTTTCCATCTTCAAAGTTCCTACTTCTGCCTTAAAAATATAATCATGTCATCTACAAAGGAAAGCTACTTAATTTTGGGACTTTCCCTTGGCATCCCAAATATCTTAAACTTCTTTTGAAATAAAAATGATCTCAAGCTCTTGGCCAACACTTCAGCTACTAATATAAACAAAGTAAGTGATAATAGATCCCCTTGTTTCAATCCTCTTGAAGATTTAAAAAATCCTTTAGGTTGGCCATTCAATAAAATTTAATACCAATTATTTGCAACTAGCTTGAAAACTATGTCAATTATTACTTCACAAAATCCTATCTTTATTAGAACTTTTATGAGAAACAACCACTCCACCCTACCATAAGCTTTCTTCATATCCAGCTCCAGCTCCATATTAGGAGGCTTTCCTCCTTTCCTTATTTTTGACACTATCTCTTATACTACCAAAATATTTTCAGCAATACTTCTTCCTTGTACAAATCCGTCTTACTCTTTAGAAATTATATCAGGCAAAAACTCTTAATTCTTTCATGAATTAATCTTGAAAATATTTTGTTCACAAAATTACTAAGACATATAACTCTCTTATCAGAGAATGTAGTTACTACCAACTTCTTTGGTAAAAGCACCAAATTAGTATGTGTAATGAATCTTGGAAGTTTAAATCCACAGAAAAAGGTTGTTATCATTAAATGAATATCCTTACCTATGATTTCCCATGCATCTTGATAGAATGCTCCAGGCATACCATCAAGTCCCCCTGAACTGTCTCTATTTAACCCATCACTGCAGCTTTAACTTCCTCCAAACTTGGAGGTTTCTTCAGTTCTTTATTCTACTCCTATGAAACTACTAAAGGAAATACCTCCAGCATTGACAAATCTATTTCATCTTTCTATTTTGTAAATTATTTTTGAAAGAAATCTGTTGCAGCTTCTATAATTTTAGTTTGATCTTCTATCCAGCTTCCTTCCGCATTTTATATTCTTGTAACCTTTAACCTTTCCCTTCTACCTTTCACTATAGTATGAAAGAACTTGGTATTTCTCTCTTCATCCTTGAACCACTCAAAACTTGCCTTTTTTCTCCATAACTCTTCCTCCCTTCTTAGTTGTATACTTAGTTTAGCATTGCCTTCAATAATCTAGCTCAATTAGTTCCTAAAGGATCTTTCTCAAACTACTTCTCTCTTACCTTTAAAACATCCTCCAATGTAGCTATCTCTTGAAAGATATTTCCAAACTTCTGCTTGCTTTACACAGTTAAGGCAGCTTTTGTCTTTTTAAGTTTTTTATGAAAGACTGTAAATGGATAACCCTCTATTTTTGAAAGCCAGCTTTGTCTTACCACTTCCATACAAGATTCCTCTTTCAACAAAAATTTTAAAATCTAAATAATTTAACAATATGCTCCTTTTTGCTACAGAATTCAAGCAACAAAAGAGCATAACCTAAACCACTCCTTACCAGATATTCCACCTCTAATACTGGAAATACATCAATCATCTTATCATTACACATTACCTTATCCAGTCTTCTGAAAATACACTCTCTATCAGTTGTCCCATTCCACCAAGTATATTTATTTCCCTTAAATATACACACCTCCATATTGCACACCTTTTATACAATGATTAAAATTTACTGTCTTTGCCACTATTACAGGAATAGCTCCCAACTTTTCTTCTTCATTCCTAATGACATTAAAGTCCCCCCTACTAGATAAGGTTCCTGCATACCATTAGCTAAGTCTCTCAAAGATTCCCACAAAACTAATCTTTCATTGGACTACACTTTGTATATACCATTGTAACATTTAATGATATTACAGAATTTTTATTCTCCAATTTCAAAGTAAGTTATTGTTCCTTATTTCAGATGACACTATACTCCACTGCAGAATCCATGAATGCATATATCTTGCCTGATATATTAACTGCAGCATGCAGAATGACTAATATTCTCTTATAATCATCAATATTTGAGCTTTCTTGAAAAGGCTCCATGAGACCTATAAAGCAAAATTGATGTCTCTTGTGCATTGTAATTAATATTATGAATCCTTTCTGAGTATTTACAGATCTAATACTCCATAATAAAGCATTCATCTTTATTTTGATTTGTTGTATGTCTCCTTGTCTGCATTGTACTTCCTCATGTATTCCTACTCTTCTTCTATTGTTTTCCATGTTTAGTACTCAACATGTGTATTTTCTTTAGAGACAAATCAGCTGCTATAGCCACCTGTTTTATATTGTCTTCTAAATCTTCATCATCTATATCTATTTTGTTAATATTTGTAAGTTCAAGTTGCTTCCCTACATCTATTGCAAGAGGAATTATTCCTTCTATCGCCATGACTTCCTTATTTGTGTTTTGTTGTGCTACTAGAATCAATTCCCTTTCTTTGTTGCAATTCTCAACTTTCTTTTGTTAATTCTGTAAATGTTCAATATCCCCTATACTTTCTTCCCCTTGCTGCAGTTGCTCACCTTGATTTTCTTCATCAATAGCCCCTTTACTTCTGTCAGCTGATCTTTGTTCTGCACTTCTAACTTTCTGACTTGGATTTGGTTTCTTTAGTGTTTGACTCACTGTATCTGCATGTTCCTCTTATTAATTTGTCTTACCAAAATTTTTTTTATCCAATCCTTTGTAGATTACTTTTTTTGTCTTCATGCTTTTTATTATCATTGATCTCGTCCTCTACATTTAAAGCTTCAAAAGCATTAGTAGTCACTTCCTTCTGATTTTTTTTACCACACCTATGATATGTCCATACATAATCTCTTTTATATTTTCTTATCCTTTGTAACCATTGTTGTTTGTTTATATTCTCTGTAGTTCCCCTTTTAGTTTCATTCTACCTATTATCTTGTCCCTGTCTTCTTTCTTTATTCATGTTTTTTTTCTTCCTGCACTTTATCATGTAACTCTGGATGAATATTTCAGCAGCTTGCTTCATCATGACCTTGCAAAGAACATTCTTGGTAGTACTTAGGCATGTAGTCATATTGTATACTAATCTATTTTGACTTTATTTCACCTGTCACTTTATTTTCTTCATTGATTTTCACTCTCTAAGGTAGTTTAGCTATCAAATCAACTTCAACCTTTACCCTTACACAGCTAGGCCTCATTTGATTCCTTGTAGCCATATCCATAGTTAATAGTTTTCCTACTGCCGAAGCTATAGAAAAAATTGCCTCTTTTGCAAAAAAATTGGTGGGAGACCAAGCATTGAAATCGATGCTTCTACTATTATAGTTTTAATATCCAGCTCAAACCATAGATCCCATTTAAGTGTACTCATCTGCCAGTACAGGTCCTTTCCCTTAATATAAAAGGCTGATGTTGATAGTAACTACACATAATCCTCCAAACCATTCAATCTAATGAGTATGTGTCTTGCATCCAACAATTCTATTGTGTATTCTCCCTTAATTGCACATTGCATTGGTATAGACTTTCTCAACTCCTTAATATCAGGTTTCCCATAAGAGAATTTTCCAATAATGGTATATTGCAAATCCTCTTGTAGTATCAAGTTTTGCACCTCTGATGATTTTCACGTCATACTCAATTCGCTATGCAATATGATAACTGGCTTTGAAGAAACCTTAATATTCTCATGAACGTACACTTTAGGTTTGAGTAAATCTACATATGATGTCTCTTTCATGTCAAGTTTCTATTTATCAGCTTCCTTATGTATCACTATTTCCTCGAGCGGGTTATTCCCATCGGAAGTAACAACCATGATGGTTGGAAATTAGATTGAGAGAAGGGTTTTTGCATGCGGCGGCTTAGCTTTCGAAGCATGGAAGCTCGCCATTTTAAGTCGACTCTCGATCAATCCAAGATCACTGAGCAGGAGAAGTAGAAGTATAGCAAAATCCTGCATTGCATGGGGATATAGCGTCTGAAGAAGGTTAGCGGGGTGAACTCTAGTATGTAACTCAGGGATAAAGATAAAATAATGATGGTAAATTCAAACCAAGTCAACCAATGCACAAAACCATATTCAAATACATATATACAATTCATGTCGGGATAGGGAACAAGGTTTATCATGCACTTTAAAACCTTAAACTGGATTGTGTAGCTCAATCATCATATAATAGTACCCACAGGCTATATGGGTCCTAGCTCTTACCCCCTGGTCGGGCCACAGTGCGTGTAGCCATACAAACTGAGAATAATCTCATATATCTGACACCGGGAACTCAAACCTCCTAACATATACTAAGATGTCTTAAGCACCCGATCATGGAATATGATATACGGAACTCGAACCCTCCAATCAGAATAATAACAATAAGGTGGACTTGAACCACCTGGTCACAAGCAAGGGGACTCGAACCCTCGATCCATAATGACCCCTCACCGGCTAGCGCAGTTTTCAGTATTGGTCACTTAGACCTCTACTTTCATGATTCAGCTACACAACCCTCTTTTAAATCCTAATTAAAATATTTATCACACATTCCCATTCATTGGACCATATTTCACATTAAGAAATACATTTTTGGTATTGTCATACCAACTATACTTGCAAGGTAACAACAACATGCCAAAGTAATTACATCACATGGAGAATTCACAACTCTTTGATTCAATTAGGCCATAACTTGTGAAAACACAATTTCATAAGGTTTAATTCAACATCATGAGGTAATAGTTCAAGAACAGTTCAATTCCCACACTCCTCATTACAAAACCAATTTCAAAATTTGGGGTTGAGGTCATAACCACTTCAGAAGTCACAAGTTTGGGTAAAATCAAAATTGCCTAGTTCATTCACCATACCCATGCACCCAAATTCTCAAAACCATATTTAAAAGTATGAATAATCATAATTAAACCATGAAAAAATATTGTTCAACAATAAGCATTCAACTCCCCAACCCTTGTTTCAAAACCATAACAATTTCATATGAGGAACACTTTAAAAACATGTGATTTTAGTAAATTAACAATGAGGGAAGAGTAACATGCATGAAATAGTAAGATGTATGGAGAGAAATCACCCTTGAGAGCCCTAATTGATCAACGTCTTAAAAATACCAAGTGTTCTTGACCTTGAGGATTTGAGAGTATTTGAGGAGTTACTTTGATGTGTTTCTGAGTGCTAATGACACCCTAAAGGGGTTATAAGATATGGGTTTTATTTTGGGTAAAAGGGGAAATGTCCAAATATCCTTAACTAAAATCTGGAAAAGGGTAACCTTTGACTATGAGTCAGTCATTGACTCGTAACCACTCCTTATGAATCGTCACCATGAGTCATAACTAGGAAAGTCTAAAGGACACCACCCACTGCTGACCTTATGACTCAACCAACCAACTCATAATGAAATCCTAAGACTCATAAGGTACAGTCATAGTCAACACAGAACCTAAATTAGGTTGAACACTGGACACCCTATGATTTACACTCATGACCCATTATAAGTCTTTACAACTCATAATGATCCACTCGTACTCAGAGTAGAACTAAACCACTTACTCTCTAATTTTATTATGACTTGGTCCCCAGGACCCGTAATGACACCCTACAACTCATGGTGTGAGTCGTTAACAAGAAAGTGAGCTCAAAGATCAAGAAATTTTCAAGGGCTAAAATTCGAGATATTTCAGTTGAGGGGTTTTGATTGTGATTACTTGAATTGATTTTCCCTTGATTTATATGGATTACTTATTCTTTAATTTATAGTTTTGGGAACTGAATTGGTGCTTTATTTTAAATGATTGGAATGGGGGACATAGTTACCCTAAATTGATGGAATTTTTGCTTGATAACATTAATCTCAACCCACTTTGTAAACTTGAATTCCAATATGGATAATTACATGATTTAACTTGTGTTTGAACCCATTTAATCGCATTAAAAATAAATGGATAACAATGTATTTGGATAGACTTGGTGGCCATGGATTAGATTTTAAATAGAACTTGAGTCAGTTTGGTTATATGGACTAATTTGGCATAATTGAACTAGCTTGCAAGCATACTGGTATGACGATACCATGTTGGTAAATGCCTTAATAAATAACTCTTGGTTTAATGGTTGGTTTATGTGCAACTATTTTAATTTGGGTTTAAAAGGAATTATGTAGCGTGTGAAGGTGTACGTCCTAGAGAGATCAGCACTGGAAACCATGTTTGCTGGCATTGGGGGTCCATATGACCTTGTGCTTGGTGCACATATTATATATATTTTGGTAGGGCAATATCCTTAGTGTCCTTAGCCTTTTCTTAATTTTCCTCGGTTCGTGCAGCTAATACGCACTGGGGCCCTTCCAGCAGGGGAAGCTTGACCCATATAACCCATGGGTGTCTTTATGATGGAGCGAGCTACATAGTTCAGGTTAATATTACAAACTATCATGTTAATGACCCTTGTCCATATCCTAGCATCCTATACATATGTATATGAATGTGGTGCATATGATTTATGACTGGACTTGGGTAACTGCATTATTTTGTCCCTATTTCTTGAGTTACATGCAGTGCTTTCACCACTGACCGTTCCTAGATGCTACATCATTTTATGATGTAGCGTCCAAAGGGTTTTCTAGTGTTCCTATGCAGCATGAGTTGGTTCGATACTCTTATGGATATATTGTAAAGTGATGAACCTCTAGCTTTTGAAAGTGTCACGATCTGAACCAGGGCCTAGCCGTGATAGGTATCTCAAGTCCATGAGGATTAGAGATCCCCTCTTTGCCTATCCAAACAGCATATAACACTCCTAGCAATGACTAAAATCTGAACATATAACAAGATAGAAAGTAATAAACTCAAAGACATCTAAGAATGTCAACATTAATACCCAATCCATAGTAATATGTACAAATCCTTTACTAATTCGATAACAATCTAAGTTAGGACATACCCCAACCCTGAAAATGACAAAGACAATGTAAATGTTAATGTAAACTCTTTAATTTTAGTTATCGAAAACAAACCGATGGACTGGTCAAGTCTTTTAGAGAATGGAAGCTAACCACTTCATTGCAAACAACTGGCAAACCGAATCGATCCACCTAACACTGCGTAGGAAATGTAGGATTAGCTTCGTACCCTATATCGTATGGGGATACTATATCCGAATATGATTAGTGGGTTGAGAACTAGCATGTAACTCAGAGATAAGGATAAAGCAATGACAATAAAAAATCTAGTTCAACTAAATGTACATGTTCGCATACATATGTGCATACGTATATACTTTTATAAAATTTTGGGATAGGGTACAAGGCTTGGCATGCACTTTAAAATTTTAGCCTAGATTATGTAGTTTAATGGTCATACATCAGTACCCATGGGATATATGGGCCCCATCTCTCACCTCTTGGTTGGTCCCTAGTGTATGTATCCGCACGAATCGAAGAATAATCTTATATATATGTACGGGGGACTCGAACCTCCCAACTATATACTAAGGTAACTTAAGCACCCGATCATGTATGTATTATGGGTACTCGAACCTCCCAATCATATAATAAGGTGGAATCAAACCACCCAGTCATAAGCAAGGGGAATCGAACCCCAGGCCATTTAGACCCCCGTGCCGGCAAATCCAGTTTCTAGTATTGGTCCCTCGGGACTGCCACTTTCACAGCCCAACTACACAACCCTCTTTTATGCCCTATTAAAACATTTATCACACATTCTCATTCATTGAACCATAATACACATTTACACATACATTGTTGGTATTCTCATATCAATTACACTTGCCAGGTAACATCAATATGCCATTTCAACTCCATTAAATCGTGAGAACAACTCCCTTTGTTCATTAATACATGGTAGGGGAACGCTGACTCCCTTTGTTCATTAACTCAAACCGTCATGTTTTAATAACCTCTTTACATCAAGCAATTGTTCTGGAAGTAGTTCAATGTAATTTTAACCGTACTCAATACCACGTCTATAAAATTGGGTTGGGGTTATTACCAATTCAATTGTCAAAAATCAAATAAATTGGGGAAATCACAATCCTATAGTTTATTCACCATGCTCATGTACCCCACAAGTTCAAAACCATAAATAAAGCATGGACAATCATATGTAAACCATGGGAAACATATTTCAAAAACGAAAATTCAAAACCCTCAACCCATGTTCCAAAACCAACATCAAATCCACGTAGATAACTATTTAAAACACAATTCTTGCACAAAGTAATAGTTGAAGAAGATTAACATGCCTAAAGTATTCTCAATTATGGAGAAAAACCTTGAATTGACCCCTAGATGCTCAACCTTGAGGAAACCTTATCTTGTTTGGCTTGAGAGAATTTGGGAGAGTAAAGAGGATTTTTAATTTGTTAAAGTGTTAAAATAATGCCCCAAAGGTGTTTTTATGGATGTGGGGTCTACGTGGATACGGAAGGAAATGTACAAAGTACCCCTAAAATAAACACAAAAAATTTGTTGCCCATTCGCTACAAGAGACCTTACAATTCGTAGGGTCACCCTACGACTCGTGGCCTTTAGTCGTAGGATGGACATTGCCCAAGGCCATCAACACTGATCTAGTTAAGGAAGGACCATACAAACTGTAAAGAGTCCATACGAATCGTTATATTCTAGTCATACTCAGGACAGAACACCTTCGGAACCCACACTGATCTAGTTACGAGTCAAACCTTAAGACTTGTAACCAGATATTACAAATCATTTGGTCAAGTCGTAGGAAAGATAGGACATTTTGAACATCACACTAGTTTGGCTATGATTAGGGTCCTGTGACCCATAATGACACCCAATGACTCATAGGGTAAGTCATAGTCAAGGCAGTGAGTTCAAAAACTCAGAATTTTTAATGGTCAAAACCAGGGGCGTCACATTATCTCCCTCTCTTTAGGATTATTTATCCTAGAATGATGTGTCGAGGCATCCATTAGAATGATTTAGCATGGAATACAACCATACTTACATTTATCAAAGATAGAAAACAAAGATGTTAAGAAAATCCCAATTTTCTTTAACAATGTCAGAAAACAAGGATGTTAGGATTAACACATACCTTAAGCACGATTATCTGGAACAAGGAACAAGAATGGGTATTTGGATGTCATGTCACATCCTCTCTAGTTTATCCAGAATCTTCCTCCACCCCAAATAAAACATGTATTAACCCTTACATATAATCACATATTCCTTTCATGTTAAAAATATGACTTGGAGTTAAAAGTGCTAGTGTAAGCTATAGGTCCCTATACTTTATGCTCCTCCAATAATACTTACCCAACTTTTCTTATTATAGAAAGGATTTTAACACATCTCCCTGTCATAACTATTTCCCCAAACGAAAGTTCGTCTTACTCTTCTATCTTCAATCTATGACCTTAGCCTGAGAAACCACTCTTAAATTTTCACATTAGAGAATATCTACTCCCCTATCTATAACACTTCTATATTTCCATAGCCACTACTATACAACCAAAAGGAGGTTCACGGAACTAGTGTACAAGCCTTAAGTACGATAGGGTTACTTCTTATTTAGGACTCCCATCATTTGCTCTACTCAACACGTGACTTATCAAATAAGACATGGGACAGTAGGCATGAAACACTTAGTGGCATCCACCTAGATCATAAGTAAAGGGTTGTTCCAGTGTAATCATGAGCTAGACTGAGTTCTTTGAACTGGGAACAGTGAGAAACACGAGTGCATACATCATGGGTCATATAGCATAAAGCTGATATTTGTATTTTCAAGAAGTAGGACAAGTTTTTCTACTTGAAACTATTCCCTCCCATTCCAAGGACTAAGAATGGTCATGAGTTTGCTTATATAGGGTCACTTTGCGCTAGGACGGGATATAAAATAAATTAGTAGCAAATAGAACGTATAGATCCTTAGACCCAACCACAAAGCGGGACATGAGTTTATAGGCATAAGCTGGTTAGAGAACTCGGACTTTAGGCATATGCACAATCTGAATACGCAAAGTATTATAGAATTCCCTCCTAACAAAAATGGGAGGGAATCATAGAACAGGAGTAAATTTACCACGACTCTTCCCTGAAACTCTCCACCATGAGAAAATTTTAGATCATCCTTAGTTCACCATTTCCTCCTGATAACTGTAATATAAAAACACTACCCTCGAGAGATACTCATCTTAACCTTTGCTAGCCCCTATAGATATCACCCTAGGAAGCACACCCTCATGAGCATACATGTCCACAATAAGATATTCAATGACATGAACTAGGTACACATAGCATTTGCATACTTAAAATCTCATGCAACAAGATGCTAACTGGGGCTCGACATAATCTTATAAAATTTATACTCTTACCCACCTAATGACTTAGCCACTATTTATCGCCTTGACACTAGACCACTAGTATGAATCATAATTACTCACTCCACTATATCATGAATTATCAACCTAATATCTTTCACACATCCTACCGAGCCTACTAATTTACTCCCGCAAATCATGCATCGCTATTCTACCCTCAATCTAATATTCATTTTACCCAGATCAATATTTAAAGCTTAAACTTGGATCTAGTAACAATCATACACCTCTAACAATGAACTTCGCATAAAATACTAGCCACCCAATAGATAGGTTACCCTAAATTCCTTACTCGACTGTCGATAGCCTAAATACATCCGAAGAGGCCCATTTTTCGTATGCAGGAAGACACAGGAGCACCTCACGGAGAAACGCTAGGGCAAATAAGACCCTTATAAAGAAAATCTTTCAACTACTTCTTAAGTTCTTTCAACTTAGTCAGACCCATGCAATAAAAAGGATAGAGATAGGACGAGTATCTGGTAGAAGTCAATCCCAAAATCAATTTCCTTATTGGGAGGAAGACCGGGAAGGTTATCAGGAAATATCTCGGGAAGTTTATTAACTACAAGAACATATTGTAACAAAGGACCCTCCAAGTTAGAATCTTTAACCCGGACCAACTGATAAAGACACCCCTTAGAAATTTGGTTCCAATCTCTAAGATAAGAAATAAACCTTCCCTTAGAAACTAGGGAACTTGTTTCCCACACAATTACTTGTTCATCTGAAAATTG
>JAPEIP010000005.1:124191605-124205760 GCA_026120095.1 Capsicum chinense | reverse complement strand
TAAGATATTCAATGACATGAACTAGGTACACATAGCATTTGCATACTTAAAATCTCATGCAACAAGATGCTAACTGGGGCTCGACATAATCTTATAAAATTTATACTCTTACCCACCTAATGACTTAGCCACTATTTATCGCCTTGACACTAGACCACTAGTATGAATCATAATTACTCACTCCACTATATCATGAATTATCAACCTAATATCTTTCACACATCCTACCGAGCCTACTAATTTACTCCCGCAAATCATGCATCGCTATTCTACCCTCAATCTAATATTCATTTTACCCAGATCAATATTTAAAGCTTAAACTTGGATCTAGTAACAATCATACACCTCTAACAATGAACTTCGCATAAAATACTAGCCACCCAATAGATAGGTTACCCTAAATTCCTTACTCGACTGTCGATAGCCTAAATACATCCGAAGAGGCCCATTTTTCGTATGCAGGAAGACACAGGAGCACCTCACGGAGAAACGCTAGGGCAAATAAGACCCTTATAAAGAAAATCTTTCAACTACTTCTTAAGTTCTTTCAACTTAGTCAGACCCATGCAATAAAAAGGATAGAGATAGGACGAGTATCTGGTAGAAGTCAATCCCAAAATCAATTTCCTTATTGGGAGGAAGACCGGGAAGGTTATCAGGAAATATCTCGGGAAGTTTATTAACTACAAGAACATATTGTAACAAAGGACCCTCCAAGTTAGAATCTTTAACCCGGACCAACTGATAAAGACACCCCTTAGAAATTTGGTTCCAATCTCTAAGATAAGAAATAAACCTTCCCTTAGAAACTAGGGAACTTGTTTCCCACACAATTACTTGTTCATCTGAAAATTGGAAATTGACCCTTTGAGTTCGACAATCCAAAGAAGCATAGCACGAGTGAAGCCAATCGATCCCCAAGATCACATCAAAATCTAACTCTATCAAATCTACCAAAATATCCCTACCAGGGCAGAAATAGAAAAGAGGTCAAAAATGCACTCAAGACCAAAACCAAATTGAACAGCCACATATGGGGTCACAAAAGAAAGAATGGACCCCAGATTAAGTAAATAATACACC
Organism: Capsicum chinense; assembly: GCA_026120095.1. Lineage (NCBI taxonomy): Eukaryota > Viridiplantae > Streptophyta > Magnoliopsida > Solanales > Solanaceae > Capsicum > Capsicum chinense. The sequence continues at coordinate 124,204,677 of JAPEIP010000005.1, read as the reverse complement.
TCACGAGAGAATATCTTTAAAGAACCAGTGATAATGTAGGGAGATGCCTCTAACTCCTGATGGGTAGTGAGACCATAAAGATAATTTTGACCAGTGTGGGAGCCAGAAATAGTACCCTTTGGTGTAGGAGCAAAGAATGTGGCAACCAAAATCTTATTAGCTCCAGTAGAAACACCAGCAGAAGGACAGTATCACTACATATGACCAGGCTGACCACAGTTGAAGCACAAGTTTCTCCCATTATCGTAATAACTACGGTAAAGCCATCCACAAAGTATACAAGGAGGATAGGGTGGGGGTGACTGAGCTCCACTAGCCTGGAGATGGGATCTTTGTGCCTCAAACCCACTGTCGGTCTGAAAGTGACACCACCAGAAGACTTAGGATATGGAGCACTAACAGCCACATAGGAACTCCCCTAACCCCTCTTCTTAGACCTCTGTTTCCTATGCCTACTATTATATTTCTTATCTCTACCCTTCTCTAGCTATATAAACTTCTTTGTTTGTCTCTCTCCCATCTTTGCCTAACTCTTTCTCTCATTAACAAGACCATATAGTGGGATAAAGATGCCACTAGCTGGGTTAACAGATAAATAGAATAACATAACTCAGCATTGGACACCTTACCCTAAGGCTTCAAAATAGGAGTATCAATAGCCTGAAAAGCCCGAGGAGGACTAGAAGGAATTGGTGAAACTCTGCGAGGGAAATTAGAAGCAAGGATGCTAGATCGAGTTTGTACCCTATACACACGATGAGTTTCGTCTATATTACCTCAGGTGGGACATGGGAGTTTTCCCAAGAATCAAATCTTCAGGGAAGCATGATTTGAAAATGAAAATAATAGAATTAGAGAAGATTTCAACACCCTAGACTCTATAGCCCAAAAGTAGAATAACCAGAAAGGGAAATATTTCTAAGAGACTCGTAGTCTTTCCCTTATAAGTGTGGCGCACTACACACCCATAAAAGAGGCTCTACTTGGTATGCTTTATGGATACCCAATGACACTAAACCGAGGTTCTAATACCATTTTATCGTGACCCAAACCAGGGCCTAGCCGTGACGTGTATCTGAAGTCCATCGAGGATCAAAGACCATCCACCTTACCTAGTTAATAGGATATAACACTTGTAGCAGTGGCTAAAATCTGAACATATAACAAGGAAAGGTAATAAACCCAAAGACATCGAAGAATGTGAACATAAATACCCAATCCACGGTAATATCCACAAAGCCTCTACTAATAAAAAAAATAATCTAAGTTGAGATATGCTCCTGACCCTGACAATGACAAAGACAATGACAATGTTAATGTGAACTTTTTAATTCTAGTGAATGAAAAGAATCCGATGGAATTATCAAGGCTTTCAGAGAATGAAAGCTTACTATTAACTGAAAACAACCGGTGAACCACACTGATACACCTAATACTGCACAAAAAATGTAGGATTGCCTTCAAACCCTGTATCATATGGGGATACAACATTTGAAGATGTTTAGTGGGTTGAGCTTTAGCGTGTAACTCAGGGATAATGACAAAGTAATGACTATTCAAAAATCCAGTTCAACTCAATGTACAAGATCACATACATATGTGAATACATATTTACTTATATAAAATATTGGGATAGGGGACAAGGCTTAGCATACACTTTAAAACTTTAGCTTGATTATGCAGCTTAACCATCATACATCTATACCCACGAGCTATATGGGCCCCAGCTCTCACTCCATGATTGGTTCCTAGCACGTGAATCCACATAAATTGGAGAACAATCTTATATATGTATATGGAGGACTCGAACCTCCCAACTATATACTAAGGTGACTTAAGCACCCGATCATGTAATGTATTATGGGGGACTTAAACCTCCTAATCATATAATAAGGTGGACTCAAACCACCCAGTCATAAGCAAGAAGACTCAAACCCCAGGCCATTTATACCCCCGCTCCAGCAAATGCAGTTTCCAATAGTGGTCCCTCGGGACTGTCACTTTCACAGCCCAACCCTTTTTTAAGCCCTATTAAAACTTTATCACACGTTTCTATTCATTAAACCATAATACATATTTAGGCATGCATTATTGGTATCTTTACACCAACTACACTTGCAAGATAATATCAATATGCCATTTCAATTTCATTAACTCGGGAGAACAACTGCCTTTGTTCATTAATACAAGGTGGGGAAACGCCAACTCCCTTTGTTCATTATATCAAACTGCTATGCTTCAATAACCTCTTTACATCAAGCAATTATTCCAAAAATTGTTCAATATAATTTTACTCATACTCAAAACAACGTCCATAAAATTAGTTTGGGTGTTATTACCAAATCAATTGTCAATAATCATAAAATTTAGGGAAATCACAATCTCCTATTTTATTCACCATGCACATGCACCCCACAAGTTTAAAACCATAAATAAATCATCAACAATTATATGTAAACCATGGGAAACATATTTAAAAAATAAATATTCAAAACCCTAGACCCATGTTCCAAACCCAATATCAAATCCACAAAGATACCTAGTTAAAACACATGCTTTTACAAAGTAATAGTTGGGGAAGAGTAACATTCCTAAAGGATTCTCAATTACTAAGAAGAAACATTAAATTGACCCCTAGATACTCAACTTTAAAGAAACCCTAGCTTATTTGATAAAGAAAACTTTAGAGAGTAAAGAGGGTTTTTGATTTGTCGAAGTGTTAAAATAATACCCTAAAGATGTTTTTATGGACGTGGGGTTTAAGTGGGTAAGGATGGAAATGCCCAAACTGCCTCTAAAATAAAAGACTAAAAATTCATTGTCACTAGGGTGACCTTACAACTCACAAGGTCACTCTATGACTCATGGCCCTTAGTCGTAAGCGGGAAAATATCTAGGGCCATCAACACTGGTATGGTTACAAAATGACCATACAACTTATAAAAAGTATGTATGACTCATTATGTTCTTTTTGTACTTAGGATAGAACACCGGGCACCCACACTGGTTTCTAGTTAGGAGTCGTACCTTACGACTAGTACCCAGACATGGCAACTTATTTGGTCAAGTCATAGTCAAGATAGAATATTTTGGAAATCATACTAGTTTGACTATGATTGGGGTCCTATGGCCCTCAATGACACCTAACGACTCGTAGGGTAATTCATAGTAAGGGTAGCGAGTGCAAAAACTCAAAATTTTTAGTGGCCAACACTTGGGGTGTCACAGTAAGACCTGGTTATTTCACTATCTTTTGTATTGTCTCAGTATTTTATTTTTAGTAATTTTGGTCATAGTAGGAGACATGTCCCAACTTAGTTGGTATTTATGGTTTTAGAGGCTCTTGTGGACAAGTGTTGAGTTTATTATTTATTTTGATTCTTAAAACTTTCATTTGGCTTATTTATACTTCTCATTGCTATTTTATTTGACTTTTACTATTTCTATTTATGTTCTTTTGAGGTAATACTAAGGGGGTGTCTCCGGCCTTTAGTAGGTTTGAGATACTTATCACAGCCACACTCGAGTTTGGGTTATAACAAAAAAGTGAAACTTAGTGCTCAATTTGGAAAAGTGACATTTTATAGTAAAAGAAGGGATAGTGCTCGGGCATATAATTTTAAAGAAATAGATAGAATTTTATAAGGCTAAGATTGAGGGGATTTGAAATTTTCCTTTACCAATCTCTGTGAAGGGCAATTGTAGTTTCATGGATCATAAAGGTTTTTACATGCAATTTATAAAGGACTTCTCTAAAAATTGCAAATTCATTGTGCAAATTATTTAATAAGGATGTGAAGTTTATATTTGATTATAGAATGTTTAAAAGCCTTTAAGCGTCTGAAGGAGAGTTTGAATTCAGTCCCAAATATTGTTTTTCCTGATTGGACCTTGTCATTTAAAGTAATATGTGATTCTAGTAGCATAGCAAAAGGAGAAGTCTGAGGCCAAGGGCGAGAAAATATACTCTATCCCATCCACTATGCTAATAAGGCAGTTAATCCTGCACAAAAAAATTATATCATGACTAAACAATAGTTCCTTGCAGTGTGTTAGCCTTCAAAAAATTGTGGTCATACTTTATTGGCACCAAATTCATTGTGCACACTAATCATGTAACCCTTAAATATCTTATAGCAAAGAAAGATACACATTTGATATTGATTGGATAGGTATTATATTGCAGGAATTTTATTTTGAGGTGAAGAATCAAAACTGTGAATCAAATTACTAACCATTTGCCATGCCTTGAAGAGGAGGTAATACAAAAACTAGGGGATGAGCTTGATATTAATTATATTTTTCTAGATGAGCAGGTCTTGGTAGCATCACAAGACTTAATCCCTTGGTTTGCAGACTTTGCCAGTTATTTAGCAAGTGATCTAGTCGCATAAGATATGTCATTTTATCATAAAAGAAGTTCATGAATGAGGTTCATAAATTCTTTTAGAATGATCCATACTTATTTCAAGTCTGTACAGGTGGTGTAATTTGAAGATGTGTCTCAAAGGTTGAGATGATGCGTATCCTAGAGGAAAATCACTCTTCACTAGTTGGGGGTCACCATGGAGGTCCATGGACTACACATAAGATCTTGTAATTTGGATATTACTGGCCCACAATTCACAAAGATATCTATAACTACTCAAGGACATGTGACCAATGTCAAAGGCAAAGAAACATATCATAAAGACATAAACAACCTATGATTGTTATTCATGAGCTTGAGTTATTTGATGTCTGGGGTATTGATTTTATGGACCTTTTGATGAGTTTGCATGGCATGAGGTACATATTAGTGGTTGTAGACTACGTTTCAAAATAGGTGGAAGAAGTTGCGCTTTCTAATAATAAAGGGAAGAGTATTAACGCTTTCTTAAAAATGAGCATATTCTCCAGATTTGGGACACTAAGAGTGATCATTAGTGATGGAGGATACCATTTTTCCAATCGTCTATTTTAGGCCCTGCTTGATAAATATAATATGAAATATAATATGGTAAAACCTTGTCATCCACAAATGAACGACCAAGTTGAGGTCTCCAACTAGGAGATCAAGTCCATTTTGGTGAAGACTGTGAATTCTAATAGGAAAAATTAGGCAAGGAAGTTGGATGATTCACTATGAGGTATATCAGACTACATTCAAAACTCCTATTAGTGCATCTCAGTATCAGCTAGTGCCACTTGTGTTTTAAACTGGAGCATAAGGAACTGTGGGCATTAAAGAGGTTGAATTTGGAATGGAGTGATGCAGCCAAGTTGAGGCTTGAACAAATGAATGAGATGGATAAATTCCATCTTCGTGCATATGAATCTCAGCCTTGCATAAGGAGAAGATGAAGTTATATCACGATCAAAAGATTGAAAGGTGAGAGTTCACAACTAGTGACATGGTACTACTATTTGATTCAAGGTTGAAGCTATTTCCTAGAAAGTTATGATTGAAATGGAATGGCCTATATAAAGTGATTATAGTATTCTCTTATGGTGATATTTAACTTGAGAATAAGCAAGGAAAGAGGTTTCAAGTGAATTATCAATGCGTGAAACACTCCTTGGTGATAGTAATGACCCAAGGTTGATTTGTGAAATGGACTTAAAGGACACTTGAGAAATCAAGCCAAATTGATTCATACTGCAATGTTAAATTTGGTGCTTCTTTGGAGGCAACCCAAGGGTTTAGTTCACTTTATTTTGTTTTTCTCAGGTTCAAAAGTATATCACGATGACTAATCTAAGGAAAAGATAAAAAAATCAAGAAATATGGGTAAGCACACTCACGAGTAAAGTCTATGAACTGTGACTCAAGTCCACAAATTATGGGCTAGACTCATGAGGATCGGAGTAAAGTTTTTGTTCTCAGATCATTATCCATAAGTGAAACCCATAGGCTGTGGAATTGGTATATGGCCTGTAAGTTCAACTCATGGGAATCAGACTGATTTTGGGTTCTACATGACATTATCCATGAGTTACCCATGAGCCATAGACCTTGTCTACCATATGTAGCTTAAACTAATGGGAATCATAGACTCTTTAAGTCTCAGAACATGACCCACAATTTCAACCCATGGGTCGCGAACTTTGTCTATGACCCATAAGTTAAACTCGTGGGTACCAGGTGAGTTTTTTAATTATACTTTCATTTTAAATTTAAAACCCCCACGTAACCTGACTTGGAAACCCAATATTATCATTTTTCCAATTCAAAATCCCTTACTCGATTTCTTCAAACCTAAACCAATCTAATTCAAAATAAAACCCTGCCTCTATATTTCCCTCTTCTCCCATTCAAAATATAAATACCTCCTAAACCCTAATAGTGATCACTACCCTAATATCCTAATTAAGCAAATTTGATAGCCATTCCTATAAACTAAGCATTAGAAGTATCAATTGAGGAACACATCCGTTTAGTTATTATTCAAAATTCTCTTTTGTGCATAGGTATTTTATGTTCTATCCATGATTATTTTTGGTTAACTCCCTGTTACCCCAAGTAAGGTTGAAATTATGATTTACTATTCTCCAATTGATAAGGGATTATGTAGTTACTGTGTCTTGATAGAATACAAAATCAATTGGGTGAATGTTTTTACAAATTAGGACCATATAAAGGGGTCAATACTGCAACACTCATGATACATTAGCCTTTGTTCTTAGGGATAGTCATCTACATGGGGCGTAACATAGTCGTTGGGATCGACCCTAACCTCATTGGGTTATATTTAATCAGCAACCACTTATACTTCTGGGAAGTGTAATTTAGGTGACATTAAGTTTTAGTGTTGTTACCAGGTTGTTGAGGTTCGGTGTGAACCTACTAGTCTAACCCACGATTCGTGAACTAGGTTCATGAGTCATGGATTTGACTCATAGGAATCAGACTTAAGACTTTGCACCTAAAGTTCTAAATTTAAATTTCATGAGGACAGTCCACAACTCATGAACCCAGTATAAGACTCATATATTGGACTCGTGAACTTCAATACTAAAGTCCATGAATAGGTTCCATGAGTTGTGAACCCAGTCTACGACTTATAGACTAGACTCGTGACAGAGACCTGCAACATTTTATATTTTTTCATTATTTCCCCAATTGTTTATCTTGTATACTAATTCTCTCCTGCACATGTACTATGTTAACAAAAGAGACTCAAAAGTTAGGTTATGCTGCTCCCACATCCAAAAGGAAGGCCAAAGCCCAGGACTCAAAGTCTAGACTCTAAGATGAGTCTCTTAAGAGAAATGATCTATAGAAGTGTATGAGATAAATGATGACTGATTGTACCTCATCCTAAAAGGAAATAGACACATAAGGGATCCACAATTAAGGATGCACCATAGTCTATACCACAACCTTGGCTAGAGGCTCTGTCGACTCCCATTATGTAAACACCTACCTCTTCCTAGTTTAAAGAGAAAAAGAAATCATCTGAGTCTGGTGATAGCAAGAAGGACACAGTCTCCCCCAGTCTGAAGAGGGATCAAAATGTTTTGAGTCGAGTAGTGGTGAGAAAACTAATGATATTCTCTAATTTGAAGAGGAAGAAGAGTATTACAAGTTTGGTAAAGGCGAGGATAATACTGTTACTACATTTATTTTTAGATCTGAGTAACAGGATTCCACATATACTTCCATACTTCTTGTAGCCTAAGAAAATAGAAAATGGTGTGTTTAGGATATGAAAGACTTATAAATAGGGATGTCGAGCCGACTAAAAGGCATGGTTTCAAAAGAAATATTTCTGAGAACCCCATATTTGGACAACTGATTTGGCAAGGATTCTAGAGATAAAGGCCTTATTTGATGGATACATGCTTTGTTAGATAGGAGAGCCTTTCAGTAGCTATAGTCTTAAGTTGGTTCGTGAGGTTTATGCCTCATATGCTGTTTTTGCTGATTTCATCACACCTGAGGGGCAATAAGCTCGGGAGCAACCTTCATTAGCCCACACTTTAGTTCAAAGTACTTAGGTTAATATATTCGAGTAGAATATTCAGCAGTCTTTGGTTTGGGCCCAAACATGAGATACTAGTGAGTACAACGGAGTTTGACCTTCACATAGAGATAGTGAAAAGTAGGACCACGATGAAAGATCCTAAGTAGATGCAAGAGTTATTGAGTTGGGTTGTCATCTATATTTTCGAGTATGGTGTTAATAAAAGTCATCCCTACACTTTGCAAGAAAACTTTGGTGGTTTATTATGTGGAATAGGTTGGGACCCACTAGAGCAAAAAATTCCATCACTCTAAGTAGAGCAATTCTTATGGCCAGTATCATTGCTGGACAAAATATTAATTTTACTTGGAATATATGTGATGAGAGGATATTCAAAGAGGTTGCGCATCTTATTCCCATACCTAATTCAGAAGCTTTATGATGCAGTGGGTGAAGTGGCATTACTGGTGTTGACCATATAGTTGAGGTGACCCCAGTGGCCGATGTTAGGTTGATTCAAGATGTACCAATCCAGTTTCCCAAATAAAGGCATAACTATTTACATCATCTAGAGCGACCCTATTTGAGGGTTTTTGGATATAACCGAACAAGAAAATACTCCAGCATCAAAAGGTGAGAGAGCGTGCATGAGTTATCCTACTGATAGCACAACCTCTAAGAGTAGTGAGGGGGTAGTAAGATTTTTAGTTCCACCATCTACTTCTACTGTGCCCCCTTATCTACCTACTTCTAGCATGGTTCTAATGTCATATAAGTTCTTGCAGTAGTTAGTTGATAGATATATTGATCGGATTTAGCAAAAAACTCACATTGATATTGAGTTGGTTAAGTAGTTGACCCAGATCAAGCCATGGGTGCACAGTATGACTGAGACTTCTAAGGCACGGTTAGAGGCTTGAGTCATAACCATAATGAAGTAGTTTATGAGAGAGTTACATGAAAGGATTGACAGTTTTGAGATTAAGATGGGCAATAGATTATAGAAGGTACAGATTCTAGATCTATCCAGTTAGAGGGAAGAGGTGACCATATTGAGGATTGAGGTTGGAGCTTTAATAGATAACCACACTCTTACCACCCATTTTACAGCCACTTCCTACAATACTAGCATTGGTGTTTGACTTATTTGAAGATGACAATCCCTGCTGCTAAGGGCATGTGGGCACAGAACCCCATGGGCAGAGTGCTAGTTCTAACGAGTTTGAGTGGGATTTAAAAAAAATAGCTAAGAAGTCCTATACTAAGTATCTTGTTAACCAGATTAAGTACAAACAATAAGAGTTGGAAGCCTCATCTAGTTGACCACCATAACCACCTGGCGCCGAGCCTTGTGTGCCTCCTAATGCCCTGACTGCGGGCAAGTCCACACAGCGCCTAGAGCACCACAGGTATGTCTTCACTCCCTTGTTATTATTATGTTCATAGTCAAAAATAAGGCCAATGCATTATCTCATGGTTAGGGGTGGGGGTATACTACTACTCAAGGATTTTTTTATCGTGTCTTTTTTTAACTTTGTGTGCTATTATAGTCGAGACAACATCTTTAGGATATTATTTATGTTATGTTTGTGTTATGAGTTGTTGTGCTTGATTAGTTGAAAAATAAAGAACCTTAGCATGGTGAAGTTTTGAATGATTCAATATTGATGTTTAATGTTTAAAGGATACCCCTCTTGAATTTTTTATACTATGTGTTGTGACTGTGGGAAAATTGTAACCATTATTGGATCTTGATATGTCATCTGAATTAGAGACAAAATAATCGTAGCTTAGCAATGCATGAACTATATATGTAGTAGTAGATGGTGTAATCCTATGCTATATGGTTATGAGGTCATTTGACTAGTTCACTTTGTGTATGCAATCCAAAACTTGCTCGGTTAGTCTTACCTAGGTTGTAGGATAGTTGGTCGAAAAGGGATCATAGGTCATTCTTCAATAAGTCCACTATTAACCTAAATGCCAGGCCAAATGAAATAAGTATTCCTTAATCCCAAATTTGAGCATTAAGTGACCCTTTTTTCATTAACCCATTCACCTTTCCATTTCAACTATAATGAACTTGTTTTTCCCATGATCCCTCCTTGGACATTGTGTACCTCAACTTAGGAAAATTGCCTAACTTGAGGGCGGCTATCATAGGGGTATGCGGAAGAAGTTAAGAAAAAAGAAAAAGAAATACATTTGGGTGTGGTAAGAAAAAAGAAAAAAGTGAAAAATAAAAAAATTATGATGAATCAAGTTTGAAAAAAAAACATATTAAGTGTAAATAAAAACCATCCCCGAAATCTGAAGATAAATGACGGAGATTAAGGAAGAATAAAATTAACAAGGTTGAAAAATGGAGTAAAAAATAAGTCTAATGTCAAGGAAGGTTTAGTTACTTTATCCATATGTACCATGCCCATCCCCAATCCTACATTAAAAGTCGATGAAAGTCCAATAGTAATCCCAATCCAACTATCCAAAAAACTAAGGCGTAGAAAATAAAGTAAAGCCTATGGTATTTCACACACACTATTTGAACTTTCTTTGTGAGGGTGAGTGCTTTGATCCATTCCTTACTTGATATCCATTGTTTTATTGTGTGTGTATGGGACTTCCATGTTATGAGAGTGCATGGTTTGTATTGTTAGTTGCTATTTGTCCGGGTAATGTTATTTATGGGTTCGGTTGATTATTTATTTGTAATCTGATGTCATTATTTGATCCCTTTTGTGTCATGATATTGTATTTCATGTATACACACGATGGGTTTGAATTTTTGCATAGAAGAGGGTTGGAATTTTTAGGCTAAACTAAATAAATTGACTATCATAGGTCCATATTTTTAGGCTAAACTGAATAAATTGACTATCATAGGTCCTTTAGTGCATAGCAGTAGCTTTAGTGCACTGGGTTGCCCTTTTGATGTGCTTATTATGTTTTGTTTACCTGAGAACATGCAGATGTTCTAAGTTGTGGATGCTTATGTGTCATGGTTTCATGACATTTTCGATGCTTAAAACAAGGAAAATATGTAAGAACTTACGTTTTTTTGTTGGGTATGATGTGATTTTGTGATGTTGAGTAGGAAAATAGGGTTCGAAAGCAAAGTTGAGGAAAAAAGATCAAAATTTACCAAGTAAAGAAGAAGGTGGAGTTCTATGGGTATGGTCTATGACCAATGAATTGGACACATAATCTGTGGGAATTGTTTATGAATAAGTCTCTAAGGATGAAGGCAGATGTCGAGCTCCATTGGTTAGACCCATGATTCATGAACTTGATCCAAGATTCGTGGAACGAAGTTATGAATGAGAAGTTGCAAACGATGTGAAGTATGATTTTCACAGAAGAATTCCACAACCCGTGAACCTGACCTACAGTCTATGAACTAAAATCGTGAACTAGATGCAGAAAAACGAACCTAAAATCTATTTTCCATGAGAGAGACCTACGACCCATAGATGGATCCACGACTTAAATCCATAAATCGTAGGAAGCTACCGGCTTGTTTCTCCTAAATGGTTTAAGGTAGGATTCATTTTGTATCTATAAATACTCCCATTGTGATATATGATTATTTTATGCACTATTACATTATTTTGATGTTCTTAGAGACATTTTGGGTCTTGGAATTATTGACACTGATTTTTATGATTTAATTCGATTTGAGATTTTAGAGTTTTTTATCTTGTTATTGTAAGTGCATGATTATGCTTTCTTATCAGAATTCTTCTTGTGTTCTTGTAAGTATGAGTAACTAAACACCACAACTAGGATTGTCGGAACCATGATGAATTAACAAAGTAGTGTTCAAAATACAAGCCAATTCTCAAAGAATTTTTAGGCCTGTATTGTTATTTCTTCTAATTTGATTTGTTTTAATGAGTGCACACACAATGGGACTTGTCCTATATCTACCCTGGATTATAGCAAGGGTAGTTGGATCAGAAAAGTGAATCAACAACAAGACTTAGAGTTATCTTCATTTAATTAACCTTGAGCCGGTAAATGGGATAGATTATATTGAGATCATAGATAGGAGGTCAATACTGCAACACTCCTGACACATTAACCTTTGTGCTCGGAGATAGTCATCTACATGGAATATAACACAACCAGTTAGATGATACATAGCCTATCAATTTTGTATGTTGAATACTATAAGAGATCACTAAAGTATGGAGAACCTATAGAGTTATGATGTTACTGGGGAACATAGTCCTAGTGTCTTTCTCATATTAATTACAAATCCAATAAATCATTGCTTGTTACTACTGCTACTTTATCTCACACATACCCTCTTATACTTATTTACCAATTACTTAGACAAATACTTAATCTAATCTTATCCTATTCCTCGAGGGATCAACCCCAACCTCGTTGGGTTCTATTTTTAATCAACGACCACTTCTACTTCTAGGAGGTGTAATTTGTGCTGCATCAGTATTCCATAATATTTATTATGACTAATATATCTTGAATTCAATATGATTAAGTATCTAATACATTTTAAATAATTGCAATAATCTTTAAAGCAATAAATTAAAAGAACTAACGAAAGTCAGAACGACGGTGACAAGAAATGCAAGAAGACTTGAATCAAAACCAAAAATAAAAATGTAGAAGTGGAAGTAGGTATATTTTCGGTAACGTTTGATCCAAACTATTATTTAAATAGAGTAGTAGATTTTTTGTTTTTAATATAATATAAAATTTTAATTGATTTAGAAGTGTTAAATATTGTGATTTCTTACCTAGATCAAATAAGAACTTTAATTAATTTCAAAATTATAAATATTAGGATAATAATTAAATGACACATAATGACATAAAAACTCTTTTATATAAGGTAAAATTCTAACTTATCTAGAAGTGTAAGTATTTCTTACTTAGATCAAATAAGGACTTTAATTAATTTCTAAATTCTAAATATTAATAGTAATTAAATGACAATTATTTGGGAAAAATAGTAAATGACTATTTTATCTATTCTAGAGTGTTCTAATCGGGGGAATGAAACACCCCGAACTTTGTCCATTGCAAATTTCTCAAGTTTTGAGCCTTCTTATCATCATACACTTACACCATACTAGTCGTATAGTGTGGATATGAGTCTA
>JAPEIP010000005.1:124125005-124166560 GCA_026120095.1 Capsicum chinense | reverse complement strand
GAAAATTATACAGTTTTGATACATAATTTATATAATAACTGTACTTTTTTTACACGTTTTATACAACAATTATATAATTTGTATACACTTTCTATATATTGTACATATACATATTTGATAGAACTATACAATTTCTATACATAGATCTTATATAGATTCATATTCGAGTTAATAATTATATCATTTTTATATAATTTAATTATTATTTCTAAACAATAAAAAAAAGTAGAATATTTGATCAATTTAAAAATTTATAATAAAAAAAAATTAAAATATTTTTAAAAGGGCCGAATTGCCCAAGTTAATATTGTATCAGTATTGTATATAGATTGTATCAGTATCGTATATGGACTGTATATGGACTACGTGGATCAAAATGACCCGAATTGGGAAAGATTAGGAAATAGCCATAAAATTGTATTTGTTTAGCCGACTGGACATTATTTGTCCAAATACCAAACTTGGGCTATAATTGAGCTATTATTTTTAAAACAGGTCATAGAGTGTCATTTCCCCTAAATAAAAATCCTACTCTTAACATTCCTACCTGGTCCAACCCAACTATAAAATTTATTACATAAAACATTTGAGTACGGTTTCCAAATTCGTATTCCTCCTTCCATCTTTTCAGTTCCCCTTAGGTTATCTGAAGTATGCCTCCTTCGTCAATCGCCGTTGCATCCTTCTCTTGCTTTGGGTGATAAACACTGTACTATGGATGACTCTAGACTGAGCATTTCTTAGCTTGTAGAAGTGAGTAAAGTTTGTTTCCTCTCTATTTTGTTTGCTTCTTTTCTTTGCTCCCATTTGTTATTTCTATTTGATTTTTCAGCTATGTGCTCTGGTGGATGGGATTAAGTTCTTCCTTTTGTGTTGTTTTGAGGGATCCAATCAATTGGCAATTGTCACCTCTCCCGAGTAAGCTTAAAATGGACCACCCTTTACTCTTGCTCTTGTGTTTTTGAATTGTGCTTAACCTAAAGACCCCAAATCTACAAATATGGCTAGTATGGAGATAATGAGATGCTCAAAACCATAAATAATCGGAAAGTAGCATGCTTTCCAAGTTTATCAACTCCAATCTGACCAAGTAACCCTCCTATTTTGTTGCAAATCCTTTTTGTTAGTTGTTGTAGTGTAGGCTAAGTAGCTGTTTCACTTTTTTGTCACCATCTTGGCTTATAAATATACTGCCTGTGATGAACTAAGTTGTAGACTTCCCAACCCCCTCACCCTTTTGATGGTGATATCTTAGATATGAACATTATAACTTATCACTATTGATTATGCATTTGCCCTTTGATTCTAGCTGCTGAAATCCTGTAAATGTGAAATCCCCTTTGTCTAATGCCAGATTAGCTAAGTAGTCAGCTAACTGATTTTTCTCCCTGAGTATACTTTTATGCTACACTTGCTTTCTTGACATTAATTACTATATTTGCTGTACTGCATCTGATATACTCCATGGACATTCCCATTCTCTGTTTAAAATCTTCTGCATTGTTAAAGAGTCTATTTGAATAATCTCCTTGTTATGCTGTGACTGACTACAATGTGATTGCTTGTAAAATTATTGCTGTTTCTGCATCATCATTGTTATTATTTTCAATACTATCTCCTTTTGCATATAATAAGTGTCCCTGCACATCTCTAAAACACAATGCATATGAACTAGCTTATGGATTCCCCCTAGATGCCCTATCAATATTGTACTTAACCGATCGTTCTTGTGGAAACTCCCATATAACTTTAGTGATTTTAATTTTTGTCTTCAGCTGTTCAAACTCCTTAAGTATCCTTGGCCATTCATAGGAAGAATCCAAATTTAGTTTTCTCACTTTCAGCAACATCTTTGATTCCTTCTAATGTTGAATTTCATCTTCTGTCCAGTGATATTTTCCCCTTCATACTTGATCCTATTTCTTCTCCTCCGTAATTCCCAGATGATACTAGGAACACCTTGAAAATATTTTTTTTCCCTCTGCCCGACATCTGTATTCCACCACGTGAGTTTGGTTTCCCTCAAGCTTAACCCTTGTATGTTCATACCTGCAAGAGAGAAAAAGTAGGACCAAGTTATATTAGCAATATATGATCTCAAGAACACATGATACATGGTCTCTTGTGCTGGGTTTGTACAACAACAGCACCTAGATAGTCCTTGAACACCCCATCTCCGTATATAGTCATCCACTGGAACTTTTTCTTTCCACATCTTCTAAATAAAAAAGGCTATTTTGAAAGATAGCCCTTTTATCCATATATCTTTGTAGGTCATAGTAATCCGCTCCTTTAGTCTAACATATTGCCAAGCTGATTTTAATGTAAAATTACCTCTTGATTCAAGACTCCATCTAGGTTTATCCCCCTCTTCTGACTAGATTGCTGGCCTTAGCTTATACAAAATATGAGCAATAATTTCATCTAAAAATACATCTTTAGTTAGCTGTTCATTCTATGCTTCATTTAACACCATGTCTCTCACATGTTGATATCCCTCACCCTATTCTTTATTGTCCTACATAATAGTGTACAAGTCTCTCATGGATGTCCAATTATCAAACCACAAATGGGCATCCCCATTCTTGGTTTTCCATATAATCAGATGCTCTATTAGATCCTGGCTTGTAGCATTTTCTTCTACACTTCTCCTGCTCCAGGTCTCCACATTATCAATTTGGGGTGCTCTTTATTACAATATTTGTTGTGCATGTAGATACTCCATATGGACTTCCTAGTCCTGAAGTTCCACTATAGCTTACAAAAAGAGTAAGACACATATCCAGTAGCATTCTAAAACTCAGTCCTCCTTCCTCCTCAGGAAACACAAGGTTTTCTACTTAATCTAATGCATCCCTCTTCCCCCTATACAACTGCTCCAGAAGAACTAAGCAAATATTCTCTAAATTGTGTTCATAATATTCATAGGGGAATTCATTACTGAAAGACAATGAATAGGGATGCTCCGGAAGACATAGTTAATTAAAATAGCTCTCCCTCCAAAAGCTAATAGTTTTACCTTTCATCTCTGCACCTTGTAACTTATTCTGTTCATCATTCGCTAGTAATAATATTTTTTCTTCCTCATATAGAAAATTGGACAGCCTAGGTAAGTGAAAGGAAAATCCTTTCTTAAAATTCCTGTAGCTACCTCTGCCATTACTACAATGCTATTAGAAACTCCTTTATGCAAGTAAATTGCTTTATTTTTCCTTGTTAATCTTCTGACCTGACACTTATTCTTACCTTTCCAATGTTATTGTAACCATTTGCAGAGTGCCTATCTCAGTCTTGCATAAAATAATCATATCATCTATAAAGGCCAGATAATTTATTTTAGGGATACCTCTTGGCATACAAAATATCTTGAAATACCTTTTGAGAAGCAAAGTCTTTAGATTCCTAGATAACACCTTTGCTGCTAGAAAAAAAAGTGTAGGAGATTGAAATACCCAAAAATATGACCTTGCCAAATCTTTGGTTGATTGGTAAGGATCATGATATGTGTTGTGTGGTGTTGTATCCTTGTTGTGTGTTGTTTTGAACTTGTTTAAAGACTTTTTTGGTGTATATTAAGGTGTTAAAATTGTATCTATACTTAACTATCAAAGTGGAAGAGAATTAGAACACTTAGACATTGGAACTATTGAGAAAACATCAACCTTTGATATCTCTGGAGTGGTTACGGTTGGGGGTGCTTGAGTCGTACCTTGGTTCATGACTCGTACCCACCATGACCTCTCCTTTCATATACTAGATAGTAAGTTTGGTTAATATACTGTCCTCCATACGAAAAGTTCATCCCTTGTTCGTAACCATGCTTACTAGTCGTAAACTAGTCAACCATATAGAGTAAAGTCTCAAACCTAGAGTGGACTATTTTGGTCACGAGTTGAGCTTACGATTGGAGGGTGAGTCATACCCTTGGTTATGACTCAAAGGTCCCTTTTTGTACCCAAAATAGTATAGTTGGCCTAAGAGAAGGTTAGGGTACGAGTTAGGGTACCACTCGTACCCTAGGTTACGATTACGAAGTGAACTGTGAGGGGGAGTCGTACCCCTACATGTGTGTATTTTCAAGCTTTTAACCAAGGATATTTTGGTCATTTTCTTTGAGTAAAACCCTAAAACCTCTCACTATATAAGCTATGGTAGCCTCCCAAGGCTTCATTTGTAAGACTTAAACACTCCTAAACACTTTAAAGGCTCTTGGAAGCAAGATTGGAGGTGTTTATCTTATGGCAAGAAGAAGAGTAAAGATTGTTGGTGTGTCATCTTGTTTAAGGCATGCATCTCTTTCCCCTCTTTAAATAACTCTAAACTCATATATTTCACACTTGAATTAGTAAGTGTACATGGTGGTTTTGAATCAACTGAAAAGGGGTTTTGCTACCAAACAATGAATAATGATGATTGTTGTTTATACTTGTGTTGATATATATTGTTGATGGTAGATTACATATGTGGGTGCTTGTTATATGTTGTTTAACATGAGTGTCTTGAGTAACCCTAGTCTTGATAATATCTACCATGAGAATGACTTTGTTATAAGTATGCACAAAAGGTATTTGTGAAAATGTCTAAGTGAATTGTCTAGTCAATTGTTGATGATGTGTTGAACTAGGGAAATAGTCCAATGAGTATGAATGTTTGATAAATGTTGTGATAAGAGTATTGTGGGCCTGTAATGTGTGATTAATGATCTTGTTAAGCTAATAGCTAATAAGAGGGTGAAGTCCCTCAATATGATGTCGAACCTAAAATTATGTGTTGAATCCAAGTGTGGTATGAATGTGGTATGGGATTTCTAGTGAAGCATGAATAGTTTGTGTGGATCTTGATGACTATGAATTGAATTGTATGATTGAACTAAGTGAAGGGATTGGCCTATTGAGATGGGTGAGCAATGAAGGCTCCCATAATGACCATTAGGTATCGTATAGAGTTGAATTGGCTAAATGGATAATGTTACTAAGTGTTATATTAAATATGTGTTGATGCATAGACAAGAGGGTAAAGTCCCAAATGTAAACTAATGATGGTTGTGATGGCTTAAAGTTATAGTCCCCTGGCTTATATGATGGCTTGAAGGTAAAGTCCCTTGCCCATGATATGGCTTAGAGTTAAAGTCCCTCGCCCAATGAAAATGCAAGATAAAGTCCGTTGCTTAAAAAGAACTCTTGAGGTCAGAGCACCTCGCTTCAAGAAGAGGCTTGTGGTAAATTCCACCCATGTCCTGTGGTAAAGTCCACTGATGGCTTGTGGTAAAGTCCACGTATGAGTGTGGGTAAAGTCCCTTGTTTGAATAATGAATGTGTGTGGGTGAAGTTCTTTGTTGATTGATGATGTGTATGGATAAAGTCTTTAGAAAAATGAATGTGTGTACACTGGTAAAGTCCCTGGTCTATTTATAACGTGAATGTGGCTAAAGTTCTTGGTGTATTAAGAATGATGAATCTATATGTCTAAAAGGTGGTATACCTCCACTTCACATCTAATGAATGAATGCTTGAGGGTGATAATGAGCCTTGATTTCTTGATTTGGTTTGTGATATACCTATATGTATGGATAAGTGTATGAATATGGTGAAATGTGATATAATGACTTGATGTTGATTGATGGTGTATTTTATCACTTATCCTTGAGTTTTATACTAGTGTTCCAACAGCTAACCGTCTTCGGATGCTACGTCCCCACACGATATAAAGCACAGAGCACCTTCTTCTTTTCCCATGCAGTGACTTGTGGATCGAGGTGGTTCGTGCTATGACTTAAAGTGGTGATCTTTCTTACTTTGGAAGGCATTATCTCTCGGTCCTTATCTTTAAACTTAGTCTCTTAAGACTTAGTTTGGCTATCTTCGGGGGCTTATCCCGACATATATATATATTGACTCTGGTTTTGTTTAGAGGTGTTGTGAACAACTGTGAACTTGGGCGTAGTATTGTGATAACTCTCATATTGACTTATGATATTATTTTTTGCTATTCTGATATGTGAGTTGGAGCTCCTCCGACTTCTATGGCATGATGGGATGATTAGGTTGGGTTATCGGGGCGAGCTCCGGTTCAAGAGAATTGAATACAAATTTTTCCCAATTAACCTGTACACCATGTCTATATTTCTTCACAAAAACCCAACTCTCTTAAAACTTTTGTAAGGAATAACCACTCCACCCTATCATATGCCTTTATCATATCTAACTTAATGACCATGTTAGGTGGCTTATCTTTTTTCCTTATTTCTAAAATTATTTCTTGCACCACCAATATGTTTTCTGCAACGCTCCTCTATTGCATAAAGCCAACTTGTTCTTCTGAGATAATCTTTGGAAATAGTCCCTTAATTGTTTCATGAATAATCTTTGAAAATATTTTATTCACAAAATTACTAAGGGATATGGGTATCATGTCTGAAAAAGTATTCACCACCAACTTTTTTAGTAAAAGAACCAAATTAGTATAGGTAATGAATCTTGGTAGTTCAAATCCACAAAGAATTCTACTATCATTTTGTATATGTCATCTCCTATGATATCCCAAGCATCTTGGTAGAAGGCACCTGTCATTTCATTCAAACCCCTAACACTATTTATGTTTAATCCCATGATTGCAGATTTAACCTCCTCTAGGCTTGGCACTCTTTTCAACTCTTTATTTTACTCTACAGATACTATAGTAGGCAGTTTATCCAATAATGAAAAATCTTCTTCATCCTTTTATTTTGTGAACTATTTTTGAAAGAACTCTATAGCAGCATTTGCAATCTCTGTCTACTCTTCTAGCCACATACCTTCTTCATTTTGAACTCTCCTTAGTTTAAGTCTGCTCTTTCTTCCTCTTACTATTGTATGAATGAATTTGGTATTTTTTTCACCATCCTTAAATTATTCAAAACCTACTTTCTATCTTTAAAAATATTCTTACCTACTAAACTGTAAGTTTAATTCAACCTGGAATCTAATCAAGATTTTCTATTTAGTTCCTGATGGATCTTCTTCGAATTACCTCTCCCCAACTTTTATGATTTCCTCCAAGTTGCAATATTTTGAAAGATATTACCAAACTTTTCCTCTTTTCAAAGAGTTAAGGCTGATTAGGTCTTTTTAACTTCTATTGAAACATGATGAAAGGGTTGCCTGCTATATCAATTTGCCAATTCTGCCTTTTTTATTTCTATTCAAAAAACTTCCTTCAACCAGAAGTTTAAAAATCTAAATGATTTCACAATTTGCTCATTGACATTGCTGAAGTGAAGTAGCAACGGAGAATGGCCTGATCCACTTCTAACCAAATGTTCTCTCTTCAACACAGGAAAATTCCATGCATCTTTTCATTGCACAATACTCTGTCCAATCTTTTAAATATGCAATCCTTATAAGTTCTTCCATTCCACTATTTGAATTTGCTTTCCTGAAACCCACAGTCTTCTAAATTGCATATATTTATGCAACAATTAAAATCTTTTGTTTCAGCAATGGTAATGGGTAAACCTTTTCTCTTCATCATTTGTTATAACATTAAAGTCCCCACCAACCAGCCATGGATCCTAAAAATAAAGAGCCATATCTCTCAGAGATTCCCAAAGTGGTAACTTCTCATTATGAGTACATTTTGCAGATACTAATGTAACTATGACTGACACTCCAGTATCATGATTCTCAAGTTTTAGTGTCAGCTACTTCTCTTCATCTCTAATCACATTATATTCTACCATTGAATCCATAACTGCCCATATATTACTAGATGTATTAGTTGTTGCATACTGCATCCCCAGTTTTCTTTTGTATTCTTCAATGCTATGAACTTTCTGAAAAGGTTCCATCAACCTAATAAAATAAAAGTGATGTCTTCTTTGTAAAGTTATTAGCCTGGTAAATGCTTTCTGAGTGTTCATCGACCTTATAGTCCATACCAAAGCATTCATCTTAATTTTAATTTTGAAGTATGGATCCTTGTCTGCATTGTACTTGTATTAGAATTTCTTCCCTTCCTCTGCTATTTACTATGAGTCTCTTTTATTGCTTCTATTTGTTTGAGAGATAGATTTCCTTCAATAGTTTCCTTCTATATGTTATCATCTAGATCTTTCCATCCATATCTTCCTTCTTTTTATTGCTAATTTCTATTTGATTTCAAACTTGTATTGCTAAAGGATAATTCCTTCTATCATCATTACATCTTTGGTAGAATTCTCTTGATAAAGTGCCATCATCTTCCTTGATTTCTCTATATGTTCTATTGCATGCTGCTGTGCATTATCTACTTAACATTTTTTTGATCTATTATATGTTGCTGTACTTGGTCTACATGATCTTCCTTGGTTCTAATACTTTCTTTTCTTCTTTGATTTTTTCTTTGCCTTTTGATCATGATCATCCTTGGTTCTAATAATTTTTTTTCTTCTTTGATTTCTTCTTTGTCTTTTGATTCCATCTTTCACCCATTCCCTTTGTTGGTTGTGTGACCACTATTGATTTGCCAAACCTTTTACTAACCCATTCCTTTGTACTTTCATTTCTTTGCTCTACGTTTTCCCCATTGACTTTTTCTGCTTCTTCTTCTTGTAGTGCCCCAAAAGGATTTGAAGTAGCAACTCTATCATTAGTCTCTTTGTCAACTTCCCCTACAATATGTGCATATCTATCCCTCTTGTATTATTTCTACTTGTCAATCAGTATTGTTTATTTGTGTTTTCTATATTTCTTTGTTTACATATGGCTCCTCCCGTTGCTTAATTTTCTTTTCCTCTAATTGCCCGTTTTCTGCCTCTTCCCTTTTCTCTCGTTTCTTTTCATGCAACTCTGGATAAATATTCCAACTTTCTTCATCATGACCTTGCAAGCAACATTCTTTGCAATATTTAGGCATATAATCATATTGGCTTTGAATCCATTTAGATTTGATTTCTCCAGTATTAGCATTCTCCTCATTAATTCTCACCCGTTGAGGTAGTTTAGCAATTAGGTCCAATTCTACTTTCACACCCTTGCACAACTAGGTCTTGTTTGGTTTCAAGTGGCCATGTCCACCGTTAAGGGTTTTCCAACTACTGAAGCAATTGAAAAAAACACTTCCTTTGCAAACAAATTAGGTGGAAGATCTGGAATTGATATCCATGCCACTCCTATTGTAGTCTCCACATCAGGATCAAACCACGGATCCCACTTTAGTGTTCTCATCTGCCAATACATCCCCTTAGTGTTTATGTAATAAGCTTCTTTTTAAATCAATTGTACATAATCCTCTAAGCGTCCCCCAAATAGGAATATGTCTTGCATCCAACACTCCTATTGTGCATTCACCTTTTATTCCACATTGTTTAGGAATTGCTTTTCTCAACTCCTTAATGTCTTGTTTTCCAGAAGAAAATTTACCAATGATAGAATATTGTAAATTTTCTTGAATGATTAAGTTTCTTACCTCTGAATATTTCCCTGTGATACTAGGTTCTCCATGCATCATGACAACAAGTTTTGGGGGAAACCTAGTAATACTATTAATGACAATTTTAGGTTTCAAATCTTTGCGTACTTTGGTGTATTAACTACTGATTGTGGTACCATGTTCTGCTACTCAGTACTCTTATTCACTGGTTCTTCCAGTGGGATACTCCTAGTGGAGATAGTGGCTATGATGGCCGGTGACTAGTAAGCACGTAGGTTTTTAGCTTGTAGGGTTAGGGTCTTGTTTTGAACATTGGATTGTGTCTCTCTATAGTGACTATGAAAGATCTTGTATTCTAGTGAAAAAGGAGTTAAAAAGTTTCTTTAGATAATAAGTTCAAATCCATTCATGCTGCTGCACTAATACTAATTGTCTGGTAGTTATTGTCTTCATCCAAAGGGACCCCTCACTTCATCAAGTAGTTATCGTCTCCATCTGCCGGGGCCTCCAGATATCTTCATCCTTAAATAGATTTTGTCTATGGATTCTCATTAGAGCATCCGAGGTTTGTCAAAGACCTCTTCCCTTTAAGAACCTATGTTTTTTTTTCTCAAGTTCGTTTGTTCACAAACAGGCTTTTCTGTAGTTCTCTTCAATGGCAAAGTTACTCGTTTAAGGGAGTCAATTGACATCTCTTAGAGTGTGTTTGCTATGATTTTCCAATTTATTCATGTTTGGTTGGCTTAAATATTTTTCAAATGGACTTATTTTCCTCAAATTTAAGGAAAACAAATTTCCTTAAAAATAAAGGAAAACATTTAGTAAAACTCCCTTTTAATGTCGCACCCTAACTTTCCACCTTAACTCGAGTCTCAGGTATTGATTCCCGAAACTGATACGAGATCTAAATTCCAATTTTTAACTTGAGATTCGACTTTCGACCTTGATCTAAGACCCAACTCTGACACCCGACTCTCGAATCGAGATCCGACTCTCAACCCTAATTCAAGAAACAAGACTAGGGATTCAACCTTGACTTAAAGATTTGACTCTCGAACCCGACCTGGGTTCAAACTTTTGACCTCATTAGGACCCTGCACTTAATCTAACCCTAAACCCAATCTAAGAACAACTCCCAACACTAATTCGAGATCTAACCTAGAGATAAGAATTGGGGTCCAATCTCGACCTGACATTTACCCTCCAACCCCAAACACCAAATTAGGACCATCTTCCTACCCCAACCTCAACTCAGATCCAATGTCAAAAGTCATAATTAGGTCTCGAGTTGAGAGTTAGGGTTTGGAGTATTAGTTAAAAGGTCGAACACCTCGTGTGCGGTCCCCTAAACTTTTGATCTTTGAAAAAAATTAATAAATGATCTTAAGAATATTGAAATATGGATTAGTAATTTCTTTCCAACTCAAATGGATTCTCAGCTATAAATTTTAGAGATTGTGGTAAGCCTCAACCTTTTTTGGTCAACGCAAAGGTTCGCACCAGAATGAAGGACTATAAAAAATTCCATGACAATAAGTCTCCTAAAACAACAAAAGCAAAACCTTGGATCTACAAAGTAGGGATGCGTCTCTGGTAAAAAAAAGGAATCCGGTGTTCCAAAATCAAGAGATTGGCCAAGTCATCTAAGAAACAAGCCAAAAAAGGGGAACCTATTGCGAGGATAGGGACTCTAATTCCCCAAAAATTAAAATAACCAATACTCCTATCGAAACGTATCTTTGATTATAAAAATCCCTAATCGAATGACCAATTCAAGGGACTATGAGGGAGCCAAAGGGAGTTCTTAAACTAAGGATTCAACACATATCTAGGGAAATAATAACCGGTCAACATAATATTGTCGATGTAATCCCCCATCAGTTGTAAGTTGAGACTTAATGTACCTTTAACACCGGAGAAAGTCCTTGAAGTTTCTCCTAAAGGGTATGAAGATAATGAATGGCTAAGGGAGAAGGGACTCAATCACTTCTCAAACTACTACACTCTAAGGGGTCATTTGGTGTGAGGTATAAGTTATAATAGTCCTGAGATAAAATGAAGGATTATTTTATCCCAACCTTTATGCTTTGATGATGGGATAAGTTATTCCATATATATGGTGGGATAACTGATTTCGGGATAGCTAATCTTAGGTTAATTGTCCAAGGATAACTTGTTCCTAACCAAATGAACCCTAAGTATCAAGTTAGCATCCAAACTTGGTAACAATTTATGAAAAAATTTCATTAAGAGACCCCCCTAAAAAATAGGATAAACATAAGATTCGATGTCTCAAAACAAACATGGAGCAATATTCCTATTCAGATAAATGAGTGATAGTGAGTGATTATTCAGCAATGAAATACTGGCCATACGACTACCTATCATTCACCCTAAATGAAACCTAGCCTTTCTATCTCAAAACAAGCCGTTTCAAACCCTCTTAATAAGAAAAAGGGTGCGACAAGACACAACTTTCATAAACAAGAGTATTATGATATACTTAACTAATTTGGGTCTTAAGAAATAATCTTAATAAGGGAATAAAAGAACACAAATGGAACCAGGAAGTAAATAATTCATGTGTAGATAAAAGGGGATGTGCATTGACACAAAAAATATTCTCTATTTCGAATGCCAAAATAAGTTGTTTACATTTGTTTCTCCAGAAAGGAGTCAAAACTATAAAACATCTCCCAAGGAATGGGATCTACATTTAGTGCTAAAAAATATGAGATTGTCAAACTTCTAGAGCAATAGAACTGCATGCTCCACTGTCTCGACAACACTTTGCAATGAGGTTGACAAAATAACCCAAAGCGCGATAGGACTTTATTTGAGATCCCTTGAAATATCATTATTTAATGACACGATGTTTAGTCGACACCCCAACTTTTTCAGCATTATTGGAGGACAACAAGAACACAGGGGAAGAGTTGTAGAAAAACATAAATATGCATAGGGGTAGTGCTTCTTTGAGATGGACCAAAATCACAAAGTTGCCCCTTCGTTTGTACGGGTTGACTTTGTAGAAGAACAAAACTACCCCCTTATTTGGTGATAAAGTGTATCAAGTGGTGATAACTACCTTTGGGGCAATTCATGACCATAGTGATAAGATTACAACATCCAAAACCTAAGATGTTTTGAGTGTTGGAGAACCACCGAGGCACAAAAAGCACCTTCAGGCGGCTACCTCTGTTGCTTCTACCACCATTACCCTAAATCTCACTCCCAGATACTACTTCTTTTTCACTAACGCCCTAAATAGACGATAAATAACTCGAGTATAGAGTTGATAATAAGGAAGAAAAATTAGTTGGGATAGAAGTTAAGGTCGAAATACACTTTTCGACACTATAAATGAGGTTTCCTACTATCTTTTATAGAAGGCATGGTAGTGATGAATATGGATAAGGAAACACAATGACTAAGTACTTTTTATAGAAGAAAAGTCATTAAATAATCATAGTGAGAACAACTTTGACTACCGCTAATAGCTGAAGGTCATGTGGCGATATAATCATTAAATTATGAGCGTTGGTTGATTGTAATGATCAAAGGTCATATAACATCTATATATAAGACTAAAAGTCCATGAACTGACTATTTGCAGAAACGAAATCATACAAAGCGATTTGAAAAAACCAAAGCATGCGAAACGAATTTTTGATTCCCTATATAAGATTAGTTGAAAATCAAGAAAGATCTTCAAATCTTTCAGAATTACAATTCAAGTTTGAAAACACCAAAGGGGAACCTTATACTTTTATTATTTACAAAATTTACAAGATTAAAAAGAAAAATACACCTACTCTAAAAAGTACAAAGAATAACCTTATTCTAGCTATCAACTACCATTCCCAAATTTGAGAGTTCTTTCTTTATTGTAGATACAAGATAGGTAGAATACGAGATTCCGTGGGAAAATATTTAGAACTAGAAGGACAATGAGTTTTTATTATCAATATTCTAACTTGTTGCCTTCACTTGCTCAAAGATCGTCCTTTCCGCGTCAAGAGCCTTATCCAATCTGGCCTTGCACTACCAGAGTCAAAACTTTTGAATCTCAAAATTGATCTTCTTTTTTAGTTAGTAAATCTCTAATTTGGGAAAACCCCCCAAATTCAATGAAGAGCTCATGACAAAAATACTTGGAGGTCTGTTTTGAGCAAGCGTATCCTCTTATTCAGAATAGATTGGTCCTAAAAAGGGCCTCGATTTGGTCAACTTGAGGTGCATTCAATTTTTAAAGGTAAATCGCCTCCCTGTAAGAACCCTTGACATCTTGGATATATTGATCTCTCTCTCTCTCTCTCTCACTCTTAACCACACATAACTTGGTCTCTAGAGTTTTGATTTTTAAATTACAGGTGACCAGTCCATCATCAGTTACTGTGCATATTAAAACAAGGCAATCTTTATTTAGAGAGCCTTAATATCTGATGAAAGATTATTCTTCCTTATAAGAAGCACTAACGTCTTTCAACAGTCAGCATGTGAGCATATCAGGCAAAGACTAAAGAAAGAAACCCCAATAAGGGAGGAGTATCAAAAAGAATAAAAAGAGTTTGAGAAGTACTAAAGTTTCGTACCAAGTTAGTAGTGTGAGCTCTATCCATTTAAGGAAAATCTGATCCGTTATCTCCTAATCACTCTGAGAGGCCAAGAGAGACAAATAGTTAGAACCTGAACCAACCTAGAAAAATCAGCCTTTTAAGGAATCTTCAAAGGAACCTCCCGCCATGAGGAAAGGGACATGAAGGAAAGACAAAAAAGAACGCGATGGAAGAGGAGAATGAATGAATTCATTAAGCCCGTCTTAGTTTGAGTTTCTGATGGAAGAAAGATTATAAGACAGAGAAGGCATTGGAGAGCATACATATAAAGATGTGGAATTGTCAATCCCATGCTAGCAGAATCCTCTAACTAAGATTGGAATTTGAGCCCGGTATATGACCTCTTGTATGATAGGCACTCGATAAGAGAGAAAAGGTAATACCATATCAAGGAATGAAATAAGAAACAAGATTTATGTAATACCCCACAAAATTTCTAAGCTTAATTTATTCCTTTAAGCTTTTTAAGGGGTCCCAGACTTAGAAAATTTTAGCTAAGTTTCCAGACTTAGTTTATTTTCAGTCTTCGAAAATTGGCAATCTTATTTCCCGACCTTATAGTCCTTTAGTGGTCTATATTTTTGTTAGTTCATGATCATGAAGGTAAATAGGTGTTCTCGGACAAGTTTTGGATTTTTTAGGCCTCGTTTAGACCATGTTTGGGAGTCCAAAATAGTAGACCAACGCGATCTTGGTGCGCCGCATCGCCTATCGTTGGTTAATATTGTTACCAGACTGGCAGTCAAAAGTCCTGAGACATGGTGTGATCATGGTGTGACGCGTCGAGTATCGCATCGATCCCATCTACGGCCGCATCTCCAAACGCGTTAGTGCCTAGTTTCAATCATTAAATGATTGTATCCTTAATTGTAATTAGTTTACTATCCCCCGAACTTAGCCCTTATAACATAAAATTTAGCCCTCTTTTAGCTAAATATATTTATGATTTCATAAGTGCTCAAGAATAAGAAACACTAGGTGATTATTTTCAATTCAAGAACTCAAGATTTCTTTTATCAATCTTCAAGAAATTGTCAACCAAGGTATATAAAGTGTTCATCCAAGGCCTCCTTTCACCCTTAAAGTTCAAGAAACCCTTTTCAAAATATGAATTTTGAATTCCATGTTGTGGGTTTGATTGTACACATGTTTATGTTGTGATATGATTTCCAAGATTGAACCTTTAATGAATTCTCATGACTATATGTTAGTATGTGGATTGAAATCCTTAAATTTAAAGTGCTTGATATAGCCATGATGTATATTCATGCCCTAGAAAAGGTTATGACTTCCATGTGTTTGTAAAAATACCTAAGTGAATAAGAATTGTGTATTATGACCTATTTGTGGTCTTAATGATGAATTCATGATGTACCCACATGTTCAAAATGACTCCCATGCTAAAGATATGTCTTGTAATGATTTGGTGGAATGATCACAAGTATTGATTTGTGAAATTATATTACGTTAGCATGTATTACCATTCATGTGTAAGCTTATGACTTACGAATGCTTCATGAAATCCCATAATAATAGTATTATTAATTGTTCAAGTAGTGTCATGTCTCATTTATTTTCTTACTATCGAGTCCTGGGGGTATTTAATACCCGACAATTTAGCTGTGTGCCTAGAGCCAATGTCAGTTTTCAAGATAACCTCAGTCAAGCCACGATCAGTAGAATTCAGTCAGTCTCAGAACTCAGGAAAACTCAGTAGTATTCATTTCAGTCCTCAGTAACTCAGTCAGTTAATAGATTCAGTAATATTTCGTCAGTCAACAAAATTCAGTGAACTCAGTCCTGTTCAGTCTATTATACTTAGTTTAGTGTCTATTTAGTTGGGTGTTGGATTCAACACCGAGTGAACCCAAGGATGGGAACTCCCTTACCAGCAGAGGGTGTGATTCTTAGAAGTAGCCCTTGCATTCCAGAACTACATTGCTAGCGTAGGTTAAGACATCAAAATCTATCTGATGAGGGTTAATGAGGTGACTTAACCTGTCAGATGAGGGTCCCACCATTCTCGTTAGAGTACCTAACAGATGAGGGTTACTCACAGCTTGTCCATACTAGTGGTGCAGTATTGACACCCTTCCAATTAGGGTTACAGATTGGACCCTAACTCACTTATAATATCTTATTTGGGGTATGTCGGTTAGATGACTACCTCCCACAATCTCACTCTCAGTCTTCAATAAAGAACTCAAATAGTTCTACAGATTTTAGGACTGTCAGATACAGTCACTCAGCTTAGTATTGAACTCAGCTAGTTTCATTTGAATCAGGACTGTCAGACACTGTCACTCAGTTATCAGCTATATCAGTTATCAGTAATCCATGTTATTAGTAAACTCAATATTCAAATCCTTATGATTTCAGTTACAGTTCTGTATTCATGCATGTATCCTCATGTAGTCATGTTCATGTTACCCAGTCAGTTTAGTTCATGTATATGAACCCTTGCATTTAGCCTCACCTCACTTTGCGTACCAGTACAGTCACACGTACTGATGCATACTTTTATTTTGCGCTATGGTATTTTATACTATAGGTTCGGATGCTTAGGTTCCCGATCGCGCTTAGCAGCTCAGATATCAGCAGTCAGAGGCAGTAGTGAGTCCTCATATTTTGAGGACATAATTATTTCATTCTTTTAGTATTTCAAAACTTAGCTATTCTCAGTAGATAGAGTTAGTTGGGGACATGTCCCATCAACTCCTTATTCAGATAGTTTAGAGGCTTTCAGACTATGGCATGTTCAGACAGTTATTTCAGTCATAGTATTATCATACCTTGTTCAGATGTAGTTTTATTCAGTATTGTTTACTATTTGAACCTTATGGAAATTTTTTCACCAGATTTCCACATTTATTTTAGTTATATTGTTATTATAATATTACTATTATCCAGTGTTCAATTACAGATAACAGTCATGGGTTAGCTAGTGGTCCTTCAGAATTATTAGCACTGTGTAGCATCTGGGGTACTAGACTCGAGGCGTTATAATTTATTTCCCAAAATAATCTGTTGGCTTTGTATGTACCATATACAATAGCTCCTGAAGTCAGGTGATTTACCACAACAATTTCATCAGAAGATCTATCTTCATCATTGTCATCTATAATGGAGTCATTTACTTCCAAGGGCCTTTTTTTTCTAGAGGTCGTAGACTGAATCCCTCACAGGTTATTATAAAGTAACAATGAAAGAAGAATTAAACCCCCAAAAGATAGTATGCTATACTTACATGACAAACCTATAAAAGAAACATAAATTCGATCATATTTGTGAAAGACAACTGGAAATTAATGGGAAAAAAGGACGAACCATAATTTTTTGTCTTCCATACTTGATTGACAACAATTTTCTTCAACAACAGGGTCGCCACATCATAAATTTTCAAAAGTTTTGCAACTCAATCTTAAGCTTGTTGATTAGTATATCCAGAGTCTCCATGTTCTGCTGGAATTTTTGGGCTGGCGAAAATGAAAAGAAGATAAGCATCATTTATGAACTGCACACAGAAGAATAAAAGATAGAGAAAATGGCACTTACAATGGGTATTCCAAAAGAATATAAGGAGGACCCTTGACAAATATGTGGAATCCATAACAAAGAATCAATCACTCTAGCTCCTTTCATTGAGATCATCCATAATCTTGAAAAGGGGTATTTTACTGCGTCTAACCAATTTGACCACTCCATCACGATATAACCAGAAGGAGTACAAAAGGAGAAAGAGATCTAACAAGAGGCTCGAGGAGGAGTAGATCCAACGAGAGGCTCTTAGCAACTTTGAGTAAAAAGGAGTGAAGGTAGGACATAATTCTTGGGGACCGAGGATAACTTGCCCAGGTGGAGTTGGAATTTGTCCAAAAAGGCATGATCAACTCTATAATTATCTTCCCAAAGCCAAAGGAGAGAGGATAAGTTTAAACATAAATGTAATTAGTCCAAGTATCAAGATACTATTGAATCAGCCAGCTGCCTTTAAGCGATGAAAAGTATAGGCAATCACAGTGGATGTCAAATATATTGATCTCCCTCTCCAAGGATCCTAGTTCACCTACTGGGCTAAATTTATTATCTTAGGGAGTAACTTTGTAATTGTTAGAAAAGTTAAACTATTCAGGGGTAGACCATACTATGGAGAGTTTTGAGGACTAGTGAGGCATGTTTAAAGGATGATGGAAGCTTATGCAAGCAAAAGAGTCGACGAGGTGAATCAAGACAAAGATAAGGATGGAAGATTTTGAAAGAAAATTCCAAAAATAAATGATGAAGACCAAAGATGTAATGCCTCGAGATTACACCCTGGATGCCACATGATGCTTATAGTCCCGAGAGACCACAACCTAACCCATGAGCTGGTACCTGCTGTGAGCACTGAATAAAATTGATAAACAACATGTGCAACATTTCACTTGAAACGCCATAAGGTTTTAACAAATGAAGTCAATACTGAATCATGGTTTAAAATGTCTGGAAACATACTGACCATACTGATAAAATGACTGATAATCATAACTAAAAATTGACCAACTATCTGTACTAGTTTGAAAGCCTCTAAACTGTCTGACTGTGGAGTTGATGGGATAAGCCCCCAATTAACTCTGACTGACTAATTAATTGAACTACTAACATAACTGAATATAATATATCTCGTCCTCAAAGGATGAGGACTCACCACGGCTGCTGCTGCTGATTCACTGGAAAGTTATGAATCCAAGTGTTCGAACCCATGATATAAGACATCATAACACCAGAAATAAGTATACGATCAGTACTTTGAATATACTGATATACTAAATGAGGTTAGGGTGATATACATGGGTTCATGTGCATGAGTAATAACTGACTGATTGTATAGTATGAGGTACTGAGTAAGAATGCATGAAAATTGTAAAGATTGAAAATGCATGACCAAGCATAAAACAAGTTCTAAAATAGTCTGTAAACCAAAATACTAAAATCTGGTAACTGAATACTGGTAAACTGTATGCTATGGTCAAGAAAAACTGAATTGAATTCTATACTAAATACTGAAACTGAAACTAAAACTATGGGAAGTATCATCTAACCGACAAGCCCCAGTCTGAGCTGATCGGGGTCCAACCCCTGACCCCAGTTGAAAGGGTGCAAGTACCATGCCACGGGTACAAACAATGGTTGTGCAGTCAGTCCTAATCTGGTGGGTGACCCTTGAGATCAGTCCTAAACTGGCAGGTGATCCTTAAGAGTGTCAGTCCTAAATTGGCGAGTGACATCTCATAATCCACGCTGGCTACGTAGTTCTGGAACTTAGGGATTGCTCCTGAGAACCCAATCCTAGCTGGAGGGTGATCCCCCATCCCTAGGTTTGCTCGGTGCTAAATTATACTCCCAACTAAACTAACTCGAAATACTGAACTGATCTAAGTTTAACTGATTATGATAACTGACTGAACTGATAATGCCCATAACATATTTGAAAGCCATTCTGATGATACCGAGACTAAATAAATAGCTAAGTTTTTGGGTATTCATAACCTCCAGGAATCGATAGCAATAACAATAGACCCATAATACAACTTTGAGGACATCATAAGTAGTTATTGTACAAAACCCATTCATCTAGGCATTTCATTAAACACATAGGGGCCATGAGTTAAAGCATGGGAATAGTTAAAACATGGGATTCTAACATAATTGAAATACTACAAATCATGGATTTAGGGAGTTAACATGCGAATATCACCATTCAAATATGTAAGGTTTAATTTCAACAACAATAGTTTGTAAACATCATGTAAAATCGAAATTCTTGGGAGTTCATGGATAAAGTTCATAATAACATGTAAAGATCATTCTTTTAAACTTAAAATTAGATTCTTGGACTCCATGGGTGGAAAGAACCCATGGATGAACATCTAACATACCTCAAAAGCTTAAATCTTAAAGGAGAATAACTTTTTTTGATGGTTCTTGAATGATGACGCTTGGATTTTTGTTCTTGGGAATGGAGGAGGGTTTCTTGAGAGCAATTTGGAGTGAAAGGGGCAAATAATACCCTTTTAGGTATTATAATTCATGCTTTGGACGTTTAGGGTTAAGGGGAAAGGACTAAAGTAACTCTTGACTCTTAAGAAGCTAAAACTATGGGGGAATAGCCCCCGCGATGTGACCCTAAATCCCTCATGAAGCAACCCCCTAGTCGGGTTGAATAGCCATCGCGGCGCGGGGCTATCGCGACCCCTTACTGGCTCTCATGGAAAATGCCATAACTTTTTACTCAAGTATTACATGAAGGAAAAATTGGTATCGTTTGAAAGATAATTCAATTATTTACAATTTGGTGGGTCTTAATATGTCAAATTTCATATATACATAAAGTTATACTCGTTCAAATATGACCCTTCTAAAATCGAACACCAAAAATTGGCCGAATCAAAGGCTCTTAGCTCACTTTGCTCTAAGTGACACTTATGAATATCTTTCCCACCTCATAATCTTTATTCACACTAGGTTAATGGTCATGAAACATGGATTCAAGTATGAATCATGGGACTAGAGTTTACACTCGTAGGAACGAAGTCCAATTTTTAGCTTAGAAGCGTACGGGGTATTACAAAAGAGGAATATAGTTTTTATTTAATGGAGAAACGATTCAAGATCTTACATAACAAGGAATATCCAACAATGAAAAGATTTGGGATTTGGGAAAAAAGTCTGATGTGGAAGGAAGAAAAAATCATTTTATTCCTCGATGTTTGCTAACACATTGATAAGTGGTAATTTTTCCACTCATTTATATGTCTTTTCTTATGATTTTGTATCATTTCCTTTGAATCTCGTTTATTTTAGGCGTTCTGGTTTTCAAAGAGTTCTGATAAAAAAGAGAAATTAAGGAAAATAGAGCTAAAAACATAGAAAATGAACTAAAAAGAAGGAACTGGTGCAGACAAGGGAAAGCCTGAGGACTATTTAAGTGAAAGGTCACAAAAAGTCAAGTGGTGCTTAAATGCCAGTCTTGACTGCTAATTTGGATGATCAATCCAGTCAACTACAGCTAAAGAGACTTGAGCAACGCTTAAGCAGCCAAGTCAATATTGATCAGGAGCCGCTTTATCAGCTAAGTTGAACACTAAGAGGTCTAGGAAAATTCAACAGCGCTGCTAAGTGTCTATTCAGATCGCTTTAGCGGTCATCGGGCAGATTTTAGGGGAAAAGCTGGAATTTCACTATGTTTGATCCAAAATCTCATAAAACAGAACCCAAGCCATTCCAAATATGATATTTTCAACCTTGTATGTTAGGTTTCTTGACCTAACACCAATGGATTTGAAGATTGGAATCTTTATATTACTAAATTTTCCAGCATTTTTTCCTTGCTTTGTATAACATATTTAGGTGTAGTTAAATTTGATGCTTTAGTATTTGTAGTTATTGATAAAGTAAAACTTATGTGGTGAATTTGGGTTTTGATTCTATTTTATGCTTTTGTATTGTATGATTAGTTTTAATTTATAATTGGATTTTGTGTGTCTAAATTAGTCTAATGATTTTATCAATTTCTACTCTAGTTAAGTTTGAAAGAACTAAATTCGACGTTCTGGATGCAATGGCAATACCAAATTTTCAAAGAAACATCATTTTCACAAACTTGACCCTCGAAACCCGAAATCACAAATTTTCAAATCGAGGATCAAAATGAGATTTACAAGCTGTAAAATCATACCAAACATGCTAAAACTCTAAATTCGATATTCTGGATCTACTGGCAAGTCGGATTTTCCATCCGAGCTCATTTAGATCAAATGTGGATCCCACACCTATATTTCTAATTTTTCAACTTTCTGACCAATAGGTCAAAATGAGCTCGGATGTACCGAACCCAAACCAAAGGTCTACCTAGCCTAAAATTGATATTCCGGAGCTGCTGGTGCAGTCTATTTGACCATCCATCGCACGAATCAAAAGATATCCACATAAGTCCAAAATAAGGCTCTCGAAGCCATCAAAAATCACAACATCACATAAATGATACCACAATGCATCGAAAATCATGCCAATCACTCCCACACTCCAAAATATCATAATGCAACTATGAAGAGGGATGAAACAACCAAATTATATAAAATCAGAAATTTTGACATATTTCATCAAATTTTTAGATTGTTACATTATCCACCACTAAAAATCTAGTTCCTCCTCGAACTAAAGGCAAACGAATTACTTGAATCAACAAAGAACTAGGGGATAGGAACTACGCATATAAGAATCAACCTCCCAAGTAGCCTCATCAATAGGTCGATGTCGCATTGAGCCTTAACCATAAGGATAACTCTAGAGCGAAACCTCCTAACATCCCTAGCAAAATAGAGACAACTTCTTAACAAAAGACAACTGCTCATCTTGCTTAATCGATTCCCAACGAATGACATGAGACTCATCAAGGATATAGCGACGAAGCATAGAAATATGAAAAACTAAATGAACAACTGATATATCAGGGGGCAATGCCAACTCATAAGCCACATCATCAACAGTCCGAAGAATCTTAAATGGACCAATATACCTGGGGCTAAGATTTCTCCTCTTCCCAAACCTTATCACACCCTTCATGGGCGAAACTCAAAGGAAAACATGATCACCAACCCCAAATCTCAAAGCATGAAGTCTACGATCATCATAACACTTTTACCTACTCTGAACTGCTCTAAGTCTATCCTAAATGACCCAAACTCCATTCAAAGACTCACGAATCAAGTCTGTACCTCGAGGTCTTTCCTCTAAAACATCAAACCAACCCATTAGGGAGCGACAATGCCTACCATACAATGCCTTAAAAGGAGTTATATCAATATCGGAATTGTAGCTATTATTATGTACAAATTCTGCTAAAGCCAAATACTGCTCCCACTGGCAATCAAAATCCATCACGCATGTATAGAGCATATCCCCCAAAACCTAGATAGTCCGCTCTGTCTGGCTATCAATCTGGGGGTGAAGCGCTGTGCTAAGATCAACCCAAGTACCCAACTCATCCTGAAAAGCCTTCCAAAAGTGAGATGTTAACACAGAACATCGATCTAAAATAAGGCACCGACACACCATGCAGATGAACAATATCACGTATATAGATATGAGCCAACCTCTAGCACTAAACGAGATTTAAATCGGAATAAAATAAGCTAACTTGATCAATCGATCCATGATTGCCCAGATACTGTTAGAACCATGAGATGTATGAGGCAAACTAATCTCAAAGTCCATGTTGATCCATTCCTACTTCCACTCGGGAATGGGCAACCTCTGAAGCAATCCACCAAGTCTCATATGCTCAGACTTCACCTGCTGGCAACAAAAGTAATGAGCTATGAAATCCGCCAAATCTTGCCTCTTACCACCCCACCAGTAGTGCTGTCTTAAATCACAATATATCTTAGTCACACCTTGATAGATGGAATATCTGGAACAATGGGCCTCCTCTAAGATCCACCTAATTCGGTCACCCACTCTCGGTACATAAACTCGACCTTTAATCTGTAAAACTCCATCCGAATCAAGTGAGGCTTTCTTAGCCTCCCACTCAACACCTTATCTCGAATCAACCTCAATCCAACATTATCAAACTGATGATCTTGAATCTACTTCATCAAAGAAGATCTAGCCTCCATAAATGCCAAAACACGTCCAAGTATTGAAATATCAAGTCTAACCATCTAGTTAACTAAAGACAGAACCTCTAAGGAAAAAGGCCTCTCCTAAGACAAAAGATACATTAAGCTACCCATACTAGTCGGCTTTTGGCTTAAGGTATCCGCAACCACATTAGCCTTGCCCAAATGGTAGAGAATAGTCAAGTAATAATCCTTAAGCGGCTCAAGCCAATGACGTTGCCTCATATTAATATCTTGCTAGGTAAAAAAGTACTGAAGCCTACAATGATCTGAGAAGATCTCACAATGAACTCCATACAAGTAGTCCCTCCACAACTTCAAGGCAAACACAATTGCACACAACTCTAAATCTTGGCTAGGATAATTCTTCTCATGAGGATTCATTTGACGAGATGCATATGCAATTAGCTTTCCCTCTTAAATCAATACAACATCTAACCCAACACCTGAAGCATCACAAAAGATAGTAAAACCTACGCCCTTCTTAGGCAAAGCTAAGATAGGAGCTGAAGTTAACAAATCCTTAAGAGTTTGGAAGCTCACCTCACATGAATTGGACCACTGAACAGAAATCTTCTTCAGGGCCAACTTTATCAACAAAGATGCAATTTAGAAAAACCGTCAACAAAACACCAATAATAACCTGCCAAGCTAACAAAACACCAAATTTCGGTGTGTGAAGTAGGTCTTGCCCAATTATGAACTATTGCAACCTTGGCTGGATCAACCATAATACCTTCTCCAGTCATCACATTACCGATGAAGGAAATAGACTCCAACCAAAACTTACACTTAGAGAACTTAGCCTATAACTTATCATCCATCAATCTTTGAAGTACAATTTGCAAATGCTTCTCACGCTCAACCTCACTTTTGGAATAAACCAAAATATCATCTATAAATACAATAACAAAGAAGTTAAGATACAGTCAAAACACTCGGTTCATCAACTCCATAAATGCAAAAGGGGCATCGGTCACCCCAAAGGACATAACCAAGAACTCATAATAACCATGTCGAGTCTGAAAAGCTATTTTTGAAATATCCGAAACTCTAATCCTCAACTGTTGATAACCGAATCTCAAATCAATCTTAAAAAATAATGCAACACCATGAAGCTGATCAAATAAATCATCAATGCGAGGAAGAGGACACTTATTCTTAACTGTCACCTTATTTAATTATCGATAATCAATACACATCCATATAGACCCTTCCTTTTTCTTCATAAACAAGATAGGCGCACCCCAAGGTGAAACACTAGGTTGGATAAATCCCTTAACCAACAACTCCTGCAATTGATCTTTAAGTTCTTTCAACTCCGCTGGGGCCATCCTATAAGGAGGAATAGAAATGGACTTTATGCCAGGTTCAACATTAATGGCAAAATTAATATATCGATCCAGAGGCATACCAAGCAAGTCTGTATTGAACACGTCCATAAACTCACAGACAATACAGACAGAATATAAGAAAGGGGGAGAAATAACACTGGTGTCATAACTATGGGCCAAGTAAGATAAACATCCCTTCTCAACCAATTTATGAGCTTGAACATAAGATATGATCCTCTTAGGACCCGAATGAAGTACACCCTTCCAATCTATCCTTGGCATATCCAGCGAAGCTAAAGTTCATAATCTTAGCAAAATAATCTAAGACAACATGATAAGAAGCCAACCAATCCATGCCTAAAATAACATCAAATCAATCATATCTAATGCAAGCAAATCTACCAAAGTCTCACGTACAACAAAAGTCACAACACAAGATTGATACGCTCTATTCACCACTAAAAAATCACCTATCGGGGAAGATACATAAAAAAGCATGGAAAGAGGCTCACTAATAGAATCAAAACCCAAAGCAAAATACACAGACATATAGAAAAAAGTCAATTCATGATCAAATAATATAGATGAAGGTCTAAAACAAACGAGGATGATATCTGTAAACACAGTATCAAAACCCTCTACCTTAGGTCTGGCTGGTATAATATAAAACTAACCACGACCACCAACTTCTTACGTGGCCCTACGACCACCAACTGCCTGAGTGTCCCCATGACCACCCCTTTATGCTCCACGACCTATGCCCCTCACACCTCTGGTAGCACCCTTACCCCTCACAACTATAATAAGAGTAGCTCGAACCACTTAGTGGCCACAGTTTTTGGCCACATGGCTAATATCATCATACACATATAAACCTATTTAACTAATCTTAATAGAAGAATATATAACTAAGCTCAAACGGCTACCCTGAACTACTAAACTAGAAGGTCCACCACCTAAACTCTGTAAAGCCACTTGCACTAGCCTACTATGGTATCCACGGAAACCTTTAAAATCTCTGCCTTAAGAGGTTTGACTCCTAAACTCACCAAAATATCATGCCTTCCTGGATCCTTCCTGAGATGAATTAAGAATACCCTTTGTTATCTTAGCATGATCCACTATACTTTGGAAAGAAACCCCAA
Source organism: Capsicum chinense (assembly GCA_026120095.1). Taxonomy (NCBI): domain Eukaryota; kingdom Viridiplantae; phylum Streptophyta; class Magnoliopsida; order Solanales; family Solanaceae; genus Capsicum; species Capsicum chinense. Next base: position 124,140,413 of record JAPEIP010000005.1, on the reverse strand, counting down.
ACACAACCATCTGAGATATAGCAAACTAAAGGGAGACATCCAAATCTTTCACAAACTTTTGAGTCTTCTCAGATGCGATGGAAATACTATCATAGAAATATCTAGACAGGGTAGGGAAACATGCCTCATACTCAACAACTATAATGGATCCTTTCTCCACATGATCTGACTCATCCCGCATATGATCCCTCAAACTGTAAGGCATGAATCTCTCCAAAAAAGCATCAATAAACTGATCCCATGACAACTCAAGAGAATCAATAGTCCTACAATCGACAAATAATCTCCGCTAATCTCTCGCATTATCTCTCAACTGATAAGATATAGTATAAGCAACATTATTTATGAAGAAAGTGTGAAACAAAACTCAGAATACAAGGTATGAAAGAACTTCGCATGACAATAATTAAAATAAGTAAAGTTTCTTAAAGACGTCCTATAGCCTCTCGAAGATAGATCTTGACATCTAGGTATCGATCTATGAGACTCTATTAGACATCTTATTTTTACACTATTAAAACCAATGAAACCTGGCTGCTCTGATACTAATTTGTCATGACCCAAAAAAGAGGTTCATGATGGCACTTGTCATGACGCACCTTGATAAGTAAGCCTCCACCCAAACTGATACGAAAAGAGGAAAAGACAAAAATATCCCAAGATAAGGCTTCTAGAATGAAGATAAACCATATAGGTAATCATAACAATGCGGAAAGAACTTATCCAGAATACTAATCATGCCCAAAACTAGGTGTTAATAGTGTAAGAACTACTAATACAATCCAAGAGTCAAATACATCGAAAATAATAACCATAAAGAAATAATATCTATCTTCGAATACTAATAAAGACAACTACTGTAGAAAGATAAAGGTAAACGTCAGACGTATGAATGTCTAACCGCTACCTTAAAAGCTCCAACAATCGCCTGAGTCAAGCAAGTTGAGGTGCACTTAAGTTAGGACCTGCACCAAAAGGGTACAGCAAGCATGAGTATGGTCCACTTATACTCAGTAGGTATCATAAGCTAACCAAGCAAAGTAGTAAATAAAGTATACAAAATATGCACCAAGGGCACAACACCTGTAATAAAAAAATATCCCATAATGGTAGCCCACACCGCTTGCACTAATAGTTTTAATACATCTCATATATATTTCAACATCACACCAATATAGATCAAAAGTATGTATTATATCACAAATAAGAAGAACAAGGGAGAATATGCATATATAAGATCTTCAAATATAAGTAAAAGAAGATACGATAAATACATAGATAATAAGTCAATTTGAAAATATAACACAAAATAACACAATAAAGTAAGTGCAATATATATGATGATGATGATGATGATGTATGAGGTCATCGTATAACCTCCGGGATCATAGCACAATCCGTGTATACACCTACAGAGCTAAAACTTCCAGTCGTAGGACCTATGGGGGGTTCGTCAACCCAAATACCATCCACATATCTCATATCTCCTTTCCAGCACATCCCTTAAAAAGGGTTTTATATGGTGTTACAATATCTCCTCCCTGGCACATTCCTCGGGAAGGGTTTTAAAAAGGTGTTGCCAGTGTTTCTTAGATATTTCCATGGTGGTACTAATGTTTCATGAATGAGTATGATATGATGATGCAATGCTTACAACCAATCACAATGAGTATTTTTACAACCAACCATAATGATATATTTCCACAACCATATAGGCCAATATCCACTCATTATTTTAGTTTCATCCACGAATTTTCACATGTCTCACATGCCAAAGAAGGTATGAATATAATCATAATACACCAATGATACCATATTAAGCATCTTAACAACACAATACGATTATTCATATGTATTCAAGGCAATTAATATCACATAGGACCCCACATGGTTACACATATCACATAATAACACAATTTTGATTATTACATCATATATAGGCCCCACACGGGCATAAAATATAAATAGCCATTTTTCATGATCAGTTCCCACCCTTAACATGCATTTTGTATCATCATTTACTACCTAACCCAATCTAAAAGAGTTAAGCCATAACCTACCTCAAAAGCTGAAATCAGTCTACTACACTTCGAACCCACAACCTTACTTTCCACGAACAATTCTGAACACTGCTAAAAATATCAAATATAAAATATATGCATCAAAACAAAAACAACGACATCCATATTGGTTACTTTTGGTTCGGGGTCAAAACAGACCTTCGAAAAAGGTTTCCAAAAAGAAGCGCAAAATCAGAACTTTATTTCAAAAATATGTTCCCCATTTTTTTTAGGAAACTACAGCTGAAAATCCAAATTAAATAGAGTCAAAACGAGGTTCAAATCGTAGAAAAACTATTTTTAAGCTTTATCGGGTAAAATTTTTAAAATTAGGATTAAAATCAAGAGTCAGAGTTGTTTTGAAGGTTAAATTGATGAAAAACTAGTAATTATAAGACAAAACGTCATTCAAGTGAAAAGGAGTGAAATTAAAGTTTAAAATTAAGCCCTAAGATTTTTGGAGTTTTGAGAAATTAATTAAGAAATTACTAAGAAAAGGGTGGATTCTTACCTTAAATCTGTGATAAAATCAAGAAATGGGTGTCAGTCTAACTTTTCAAGCTCTCACAAACTTTAATTTTAAGATCCCACACTATTTTATGGTTTAAATCCTAAGAGGCAAGATGAAAATGAGCAAAATTGGTCAAAAAGAGGACAAAATCTACTATTTATAGCAAATTTTCTGCAATAACAAATTTTTATTTTGGTTGATCGGACTTCGATGAGGTGTAAGTAATTCGTTAGGATTTCGACAAATGCAAATGAACTAGGTAATCATACTAAATTCAACATTCCAAACGTAATTGCGATACCATATTTTCAAAAAAATATCATTTTTACAAAGTTGACCCCTAAAATTCAAAATCACAATTTTCCAAATAGAGGGTCAAAATGAGATTTAAAAGCCATAAAATCCTACCAAACATGCAAACACCATAAATTCGATATTATGGATCTATTGGTAAATTCGTAGTTTCCATCCGAGGTTGTTTAGATCAAATGTGGATCCCACACCCATATTTTTAATTTTTCAACTTTCTAATCAATAGGTCGAAATGAGCTCGAATGCATTGGGACCCGAACCAAAGGTCTACCTAGCCTAAAATTAATATTATGGAGTAGCGGAGTAGTCCTTTTAGCCATCCATAGGATGGATTAAAAAATATCCACATAAGTTCAAAATAAGGCTCTCAAATCCATCAAAAATCACAATATCACATAAATGATACCAAAATGAATCAAAAATCATGCCAATCACTCCCACACCCTAAAAATATCATAATACAACTATGTAGAGGTTTAAAATATTCAAATCACACAAAATCATAAATATCACATATTTAATCAAATTTTTAAATCGTTACAAACAATTTGGCGTATTGTATTTGTTTGGATTTTAACTTACTAGATTTGATTCAAACTTGTGAATATGTGTTTGTGATTTTCTTTTGTTATTTTATTAGTTAGGCTTTTATTTTTGTTATTACGACATCATGGAATAAAAATGATTTTGGTGGTTGCAAATCTTTTCTTTATGACCTATGCCTGTTTTGTGGAGGACCTCACCTTTGGCAAGATGTAGAAATGCTCCTGAGAGAGAGGTGTGTGCATCATCATAATTCTATAGGGAGAATGATTATTACTTATGTGGTGGTTGAGAGTAGTGATTGTCCCAATTATTATTCCCTCTCCCCTGGTTATGCTAAAAAATGCTAGTTGTTCTTGTGAGTTTGATAGGTCTTATGATGTGGAAAATGAAGAACAACGTGTCAGGCTTAAAGGTATTGAAGAATTTAAACTATCTTAAACTGGGTGACAACAATGAGTGAGGATATGCATCTCATGAACCAATCCAGATGGAATTTACAAGGAAATGTGAAAAGAAAAAAGAACCAGTGAAGATGCCAATCCCTCAAATACCATGGATTTACCTAATATTCAAAGTGAAGTTTGTGAAGAAGAGATTTCAAGCTAAGTTGGGAAGGGAAAAGTTTGTGATGAACATGACGAAAACTTCCAAAGTGAAGAAGTGGTTCAATTTAAAGAAGAAGAACACAATTGTGAGAAAGAAATCTCGGATTCTCCAAGGAAACAAATTGAGGAGATGTTGGAAAACACAATTGAGAAGAATGATGTAAAAGTATTACTTAAATGGTGGGACCTATTCCAACAAGGTTATGGTGAAGTTTTCAAAAACATTGATTTTTCTATGGGTGGATTTTTGTAAGTAATGATTCAGTCCTAAAGTGAAAAAACACATGACAAGGAAGAAATTATGAGCCAAGAATGACTATTGAATCAAGCTTAACTACTTGAAGTCATTAAGGATAAACTTAATAGAATGTTACTAATGGTGGTTGGATATCTCAAATTTCTTGTTGAGAGATTTCAAGTGTTAGATTCAACTAATGTCTACTCAAAAATTGGAAACCGAATTGGATGCAAGAATTGACACATATGGTACCAATGCCAAATGGTGATGAAAAGTTGTGATGAGATATTTTCTAATAAAGATATGGTTGATTTTTATTTTTAAGAATTCTTGGTGATTTCCAAATCAATCGAGCCAAAAATAATACAAGATGTCAAAATTGATGAAGTGATACTAGAGTTGCAAGAAAGAGTCGATCAAATTCTTCGTGAAAACTCTAGTTTGTTTTGAGTTAAGAATATCAAGAAAAACACAAATTAAGAAATGGCAACGCTTAAAACTCAATTCAACCATTTTTCAACATTATGGTTGGTGGATGCAATGGAAATCGAATTAACCGGGCAAATGGACAATCTTAGATATGGGGTACAAAGTACCTAAATTTTGGAATTTACCATGTCAAGAGGACAAAATGACATTCCTCACTTGTAGGCTAATAAGTGTAAAATGTAGTGTCTAATAAGTGGCCTAATGTCTTCTCACCAATTCCCAACAAGCCAAAACAAAGTTTTGATGTGAAGTTGAGTAAGAGATTCAAGACTTTAAAGTTGAAAGACAGAGTTAGTCGCATTGCTTTCTTATATTTGTCCCTTAAGATTTATCAAAACCTTGATGTGAAGTTTGGTCAAAAATTTAAATTCTCAAAGTGGAGATATAAGTGGTAAGGTTACTTAGTTATGCTGCAATATTTAATTAAGCACTTTATGGGAGGCACCCTTTTGTTCAAAAATTTTGTATTTACTTTTGAAATTTTAATTTTTAGAATAGCTTAGGATTTTATTTTAAGGAATCCTCAAAATTTTAGAGTTCTTGGAAGTGATTTTGAAAATTTTGGATTTAAAACATTTGGTTGGGATGAAGTTCGGGATTGTATTACCTTGCAAATAGGAGTTTGAACACTTTTTTGGAGTGTTTGTATTGCCAAAATTAATGGGTTATAGTAAAAGTTGTCTTGGGAATCATCTAAAATGGCTGAATCATCCCAGGACTAAGAAGCCTCAGATACTGCTAAAGCGGTCATAAGACCACTATAGTGAAGGGTGTTAAACCAACCCCTGATCGTAAAAGGAAAAATCAATATGATGGGTCAAGGCTGCTAAAGCGACCCCATAAAACTAAAGTAATCAGTCAAAACTTGGGTCATGATTGCTACAGTGGTCAAATATCTACTTTAACAACCCCTGATGTTTAAAATACTTGTCTAAAGGTAAAGAGGTGCACAAATTGTGTATAACTCCCCAAAAGAATGGTTTCCTCTCCTTTTTTCTCTCATTTGCTTTAAAGTTTACTCTCTATATCACCCAATCTTGTACAAAATCAAATATTTTTTTGAACCTCTCATACTCTTAGATTGGTAAACATCTTATTCTCTTTTCACTTACTTTTCTAGAGTTATCGGATACTTGGTTGGTAATTAGTTTTGATGCATTTATTTCTAAATTCATGCCTTATTTGAGCTTAATTTGGACTTGGTAGTGACCGCCTTGGTGAGAAAACCTCAGGGAACACTTGAGTACTCATTGGTTGTAAAAAGGTTGGAAAATATTATTGCTCACTAAGTGTTTGATGATTTCTTTGAAAGAGATTTTGTAAATTGTTCATCATCTTCCATGAAATGATAAAGAAAATGAATTAAATTGCATATCGCTTTGAATATAGACTGGTCATTGTTTATGCACAAAAATGGTTGAAATTTTTGAGTTTGGGTTTGTTGGGGATGAAGGGTCTTCTAAAGCAATCTTGTACCGCTAAAGCAGAGACAGCAAAGACATCCTTTCCCACTAAAGCGGATGACCACTAACGTGACCCTGGATTGGTTAAGCAATACCAACAACCTATTTCCCACAGGGTAAAAAAAAGTTATAACTCGATGTTTGGGTCCTAAATTTATTCATAACTCATTTTTTGGCTTTTGTGACTTTCATTCATTATTTTACATGCTAATCATGCATGTCATGCTTATGTGATGTTTACAGATTCTTAAAAAGCCGAGAATGGAGCAAAAGTACATGTTGATTGAGGAAGTAGAAGAGTATGACTAGAATTTATTTCTCTCTCTTGGGTTTTAGGCCACCTACTAGACAGACTTGGCTAGAAAGAAGATACTCCTAAAGAGGGGGATTTCACTTGATTGGGTCCCCGAGACTCTCCCTAAATTTTATCAAAGGTTGAATATTTTAGACTGAATTTGTTTCACAGTTGAACCATGTAAGGCCAACGAGCATTGGGTGAGAGAGTTTTATTTAGTTTCAAGTTCATTAATCTAAATAATCTAGTGAAAAGAATTAGAAGGAAGACTATCAATTTTGGTGCTTAAATTATTAGTGAAATCTATGTGTTGCCAAATCTCGACCCGTTAGAATTCTCCACAAAAGAGTATGCCCGGGTAGTTAGTTGATCTCAAAGTTTTGTTCGAGAAAGAATGAATCTTGGGGTGATACAAAGGTAGGGATCACGACCAAAGAGTTTACAGATGAGGCAAGGAATTGGATATCCATCATTTATGGACTATTTAAGCCATGTAGTAACACATTCACTATCCTATTGATTAGGGCCTAGATGGTAGCTTGCAATTTGGAAAACATTTGGTTGAATGTTGGACACTTGTTCATTCTAAAGATGAAGAAATACAAGGTACAAAATAGCTCGGCTCTCATATTCCCATCATTGATTACTGAGTTATGTAGACAAGCTGGGGTAGATGAGCTCTTGAGAGATAATTGGGTTTAGCTAACAACACGGATCTTTCCATTAAAGAATCATAGTGAAGGTACTACCACAAAGAGAAATATAAGGAAGATTGACTCAGAGAAGTCACCTTAGGTAGAGATAAATTATAGTAGGCTATTTTATATGGGTACATTTGGGATATTGACAAATTAGTTAAGGATGGTTAGAGAATTAGCGTAACCCCCTGAATGGGCCTCGATACATGTAGCCGCATGAACCGAAGATACCTTAAGAGTAGGGATTCTTGAGTACCCTTCACCCTCCATGATACATATGTACAGTGTACTTAGAGGATTCCCATATAACTTATGGTATCATATATGGTCGCTATGACCGACCTCTCATGTCGGTAAACATGAGTTTCTATTGTCCGTCTATTGGACTCGCACCTTTACAGTTAGATATCATATCCCGCCATTATTGCACAATTAAAACCATTTCCAACTAACTAAACCATTATTCCATTATTATTAACTAAGGCTATAAGAAGTGGTATCGTCATACCGACTATAGAATGCAAGTAATGTCCTTATCCAACCTTTTTATGTAAAGGGATTCCCATGTACCCATAGATTACATTGTCAAGTTAGCTTAGGGGAGTCCTATGTACCCCATAAGTATTCCATTATTATGTTTGCTTAGGGGAATCCCATGTACCCTTCAAGTTGTTCATTAACATATTTATTTGGGGGATTCCCTTATACCCCTCAAGGAAATTAGCCATAACCATGGCCACCAAACCTTAGAATTTATCCATCCCAAACCATTTAAACCATTTATACTATTTAGGGTTCCATTTCCAAACCATACCATGCAATAGTTCGATTAAAAGTCGAATAATATTGTAAAAGCATTATCATAGGCATTTTATAACACACGTTGGGACCATAGTATTTCCAAAACCAAAATTCAATTGCCAATTAACCACTCCTATGCAACCAATTATCCAAACCACCATTAAATCATGTAAAAACCATAATTAAAACATGGGAAAACCATAACCAAGCATTTAATACCAAAACCCCAACACATATTTTAAAACCCCAAAATCATAAAATAATCATGCCATGAAAACATTGTATATATCATGCCTTTAGTTGGAACAAACAATAAGAGAGGAGTATCGTGCCTTAGATTATAAAGATGACCGAGAGAAATCACACATACAAGCCCCAAATTGATCACCTTAGTAAAACCCTAGCCTTTTTTTACCCAAGAGCCTTAGAGAGAATTAGAAAGTGTTTAAGAAAGTTTGTGTGATTGTGAATAGGTTAATAAAGCCTAAAAAGGAGTTATTAGCCGTGGGGACATAATAGGTTAAGTGGGTAAATGTCCAGATAACCCCCACCTAAACTTCACAAATTCCCGTCACTAGATACGACTACCCCATATTGGTCGTACCCTCCAATACGATTGGTACCCACCACTCGTACCTTAGGCCTCACCCTTTGGACCTAACACTGTCCAACATACGACTTACCCAAACCAAGTTATACCCAACCATTCAACTAGTACCCTTAAACTATATCCCTGGTAGAATAAGATCAAAAAAAGTTTGAACACTGTCCACCATAGGAGTCCATAGTACGACTCGTACCCTACCTTTTGTCTCATGGTGAGCCACTCATACTTAGATCCAATCTAAGTTACTATGTTTCAGATTAAATGAAGGAAAAATCAAAACCAAATGACCCATATCCACTAATACAACTCGTACCCATTAGGCTGTTCCCATTTTTTAAACCACATCCAACCCACCAACCAACACTGGTCAGTGTACGACCAAGCCTTACAAATCGTACCCCAGTATACAACCTGTATCCCCTAGTTGTACCTTGACCAGAAACAAAGAATACAAGAAATTTAATAAGGGTTCAAAACCCAGGGTGTTTCAGTCTTCACCACTAGTATCATTCATCCCCGAATGAAGAACATGGTAGGTACAAGAATAATTTACACCCCTTAAATGCCTCTACTCTTACTTCTATCAAAGATGCAAATGAATCAAATAGAGTCATTTACATTATCAAATATCAATCTAGCATTTAACAAAGTTAGAAAATAAAGATGTGATCAAGAACACATACCTTCTGCATGAATATCCAGAGTAAAAAAATATGGATATTTGGACTTCATGTTTGCGTTTGCTTCCCATGTAGGCTCTTCCACCTTGTGGTTCTACCATAAAACCTTAACCAAGGCTATATGCTTTGTCCGTAGCCGACGAACCTGTCAATCCAAGACCTCAACTGAGATCTCTTCATAAGATGAAGAATTCGAGATATGCAACCCTTCCAAAGGAACCATCGAAGAAGGATCACCAATATAATTTCTCAACATTGAGACATCAATTACGGATGAATAGATCTCAATCTATAATCCAACTCTAATTCATATGCCATATTACCAATCCTCTGCAAAACCACATAAGTACCAATATACCGTGGACTAAACTTTCCCTTTTTCCTATACCACGTTACTCCCTTCATGAGAGATACCCTTAGGAACACCTTGTCTCAAGCCTCAAACTCTAAGTCTCTACGTGACAATGCCCAAGCATACACACAAGTGTACATGGTCTACCAAGTAATATAGTGTCCTTAAAGAAAGCTTAATATCAATACCTCAGAGACTTGTTCTAACAATTATTCAATTCTAGTTCACTATTGAGATCAATCTAGTGCAAGCGTAACCACAAGACATTTGAATATTTGTAAACTAAAGTAAAGTAAAAAGTGCATAAAATAAAAGACTTGAGACAATCAATGGATGGAAAACCAGGGTTAAAGTTCTATGAACAATCATACTACTCTATTGAACTTCATTCATTCGATTACTTATCTAGGTAGTTGATTCACGGGGTTGATTTTATGATCATGGTCTATCGATCCTCTAATCACTTATCTAACTTAGACCCACAACTACATCATTGAGCGGGGATGTGAAAACTAAGCTAAACATATTTATATTTTATCCCACAGTGAACAAAGTAGGGCTTCTAGGTATATCTCTATCCTAGATGCTAATTCAAATTCCTTTTCATAAAATAATAAGAACCCTACTTTATTTACCCCAATGTTCTATCTTCCTATTCCCCCACTTGAGATCACAAGGTCGACAATATATGTATTCTAAGGTTAAATACTCCTGAAAATAGTTAAAACAAGGATAAACAAACAACCAAAGATGATAAGCAATTCAAACAAACTTAATCCAAAATGAAAGTAATCATGTTCTTGGCTTTAACCTTGGAAAGGTGGCGTTTAGCCATTATAAGACTTAATCATAATCTAAATAATTTAATACATGATTAAATCCATAAAGAAACTAAATTAAAAAGAAATAAACCCTAAAGAAAGTGTTGAGAAGCCCCTATACAAGTCCAAAAACATCTAAAAGTAATTATAAATTGTTTAAAGTAGTAGAGACAACTTGGCTCTGTGGGATTAAAGGAGGCACCGCGGGACTTGGACCCCTAGACTGCTTGAGGACCCACCTACTTTATTCCACTGCTATAAAGGGGTGTTCGACTGACTCACACCCTCAGAGTAAAGGGGGCATCTCCCTTATATCGCCTGCCCTCATTGGAATTTCCATTTTGACATTCAACTTTGTCTCAAGCCTTTCTTCTTTTATCCAAGTCTTATAGTATTGTTTCCACTTGTATTTAAGATTTTGTATCCTCATATATACTCCAATATTAAATCACCAAGAATCCTAAATAACCACCATTAATTAGAGGTCAACACAACAAAACATCAAGAACAACAAGCTAGAAACTCAAGCTAAGAACTAGTTTCGCTTATTTTAATCTTTAACTTATTGTTTGACTCTTGGCTTGTTCCAATTAAACTTTTCACACTATAAACAAGTTGTTACACTCTTAAAAAAATAGTAATACCATTAGGAACTCATTTGACAAATTAGAATCCATTGCGATAGACTAGAACAACACCTAGCTCAAGATAGTAAAACTAATTTTCTCCTCTAGACTCTAAATGATCGATTTGAACCAAACTTGTTTCAAAACACCTTTAAACATTGTACTTGCATACTTAAACACTTATATACTTATTTATCTCATTATTAATACATAAATCACATGAATTGTCCTCAAAATAAGGCTGAATAAGCTAGGATAACACACTAAGGTGCATAAATACACCCCATATCATCACCCCACACTTAAAGACTTGTTTGTCCTCGAATAACTCTTTATATAAGCATCATATTTTAGGAGACTCTACACTTCTATTACATGCAAGATACCTAATCTAGAACTATGATGACTGTAAGTTTCTACACTAACCATGTTACAACACCAGTGACAGTTCAAGAATACTACTCCAAAACCTCATATTCTCAAGAATTGACTCACCTTGTTTGCAAACTCATACAAATTTTTCAATCGAAAACATCATATAAGTCAACCAACAATTATCAAACATATGCCCCCACAATAAGAGAGTTATCCATAATCACTCATATAAATGTAATTTATAACATAATGGATGCAAGAATCAAGTTACACTCACTCTCACATGGAATTCATAAGTTACACATAATAAACAATAGGCTTGCCCCTAGTGTAGTACTCCACTAATATCAGAATGTTGAAACTTAAGATCAAATAGGTATTTAATGGTTGTAATGTAGGCTAAGTGATGGGTAGGAACTATTTATGTCTAGTAATAGTGACTATCTTCCCTAAGCACTTTAAAACATCATACATTTTTGTTTAATTTACCTATAATAACCACACTTCCCATCATCTACCTTCACATATATCTTTTGTTTTACCTCATCTCATTAAGCTCATTCACATACATATGGTGGGAGTATGCTATGCACACATCATTAAATTTTACCCTTTTTCGAACCCATTTTACGCTATGTACCCCTGTGATAGCCACCCTCAACTTAAGCAATTTGCTTTAGTTAAGGTCCACAATGTCCAAGGAGGAACAGGGCCACAATAGGTTCATTGTAACATAAATGGTCTAAAAAGAAGAAGTTCGTTAGCATAAAATTCTCTAACTCTCAACCACAAGACATCAATTTGTTTTACACACCAATAACTATCACTTTGGGGCTTCAATTTTACCTTTCTCCTACTTGAATTTCCAACTCCACACTCAATTAATTTTACCCTGAAGAACTTAAGATCTTTGGATCAAGTTAAGGTCAATCAAACAAGGTATTAGGCTAACATCTGAAGTTGCCAAAGAAAATACTGAAGGCTCAATGGGGTTTAACTAGGATAATGCACAAGGGTAGGTAAAAAGAAGCTATAAAACTTGACTATCAAAGAAAGGCCGATATCATCTTCTAAACCCATGCTCTTTATTTTGCTTTGCACATATACTAGGCAAGCTCTAGACATCACATGTAACAAGGAATATACAAAAAACTTTCACGCACATGGCATATGCTCAACTCAAGTGGGATTATCATAGACTCTTAACTAAATAACCACATGAATTCAAATTAAGCCAACAAGTACAAGAGTCATAATCATGAGCCTAGGAGTATCAAAAGTAATCAATCACACTATCAATATGCTCTTTACAACCAAAACACTTGCATCATGCAATCAAATATGGCACCAACGAGAACATCCCACATTTATTCTTAACAAAAAAATTTAAAATTACCCTAAAAATGGGAATTTCCCCACCCTAAACTTAAAAATCTACTTTGTCTCTAAAGTATACTTTAAAAGTAGAGATAGAAATACTCCCTTAGGCCTCTAGGCCTAGCTAGTAGCATATTTACACATCAAGGGGGTTCGAGAATCCCACACTTAGTCTTCGCCATGCTCCTTAGCCTAAGTTTTTTGGTACTCAGACTTCCCATCAACCCGTGACTCAACAAAAACAAAAATTAGTGAAGTAAAAATGAAAAATTAATGGAAATAAAACCTTCCTTAACTTGGGTTACCTCCCAACCAGTGCCTGATTAAGTTTCACGGCACGAACCAATCTCTGACTCATCCATATTCCTTCATTCTCTTCCTCATACTATTATGGCATCTTATTATTCATTTTTAATCTCCTGAGTGAGAACTCTCAAGGTCAATAATTTTATCAACTTTAGACCTTTTAGTCTCATCAATTTGCATCATGTCAGGCTGTGGTATTAGATTCTTGGGCTACTCAATGAAGAAGTCCGAATAGATCTTTTATGTAATAGATTCCACCATCCCACACTTATCCCCTTCAATCACTATAATCATACACAAATCTTTGTTGTGGGATAGTGTTCTAAGTGGTTTGTATACTTTGAACACCACCTTTTCATCATCCAGCCTCATTGTGAGAGCGTCCTCTCTTGCATCTATCAAAGCTCCTCTTTTTACTAAGAATGGACATCCTAATATGACTGACACTCTTTTATTTACCTGAAAATCTAAAATAATAAAGTCATCAGGAATAATAAACTTACCAACCTTGATGAGAACATGCTATATGATTCCTTTAGGATAGGATAGGGTATGGTATGCCAATTAGAGTATCATAGTGCTTAGTCTCAGCTTCCCCAGGCCTAAGGTGTTTAACAAGGAGAGGGGCATCAAGTTAATACTTTTTCTCAAGTCACTAAGTGCGTATAACACCTCACTATGCCAATCTGAATTGGGAGAGTGAAACTCCTAAGGTTTTTGAGATTTTGGGGAATTTTCTATATCACCACAGAACTACACTCCTCAGTCAGTGCAACTGTCTTAACATCCTGCAACTTAACTTTGTTAGTGACCATATCCTTTAAGTACTTAGCATACATGGGCATTCTCTACAAAACATCTAAAAGAGGAAGGTTAATATGAAGCTCTCTGAAAGTGTCAAAGAACTTTTTGAAGCATGCATCCTTCTTTGCCTTCATATGCTTCCGTGGGAAAGAAAGTGGTGGTCTTTCCTTCATCTGTTCAACAACTTTGGTTTTCGAGTACTCAAACTTTCTTAAATTTTTAGCAGCTTTGTCATCTACCTTCTTAGGAGCCTCTTCTATATTTACCTCCTTGGTTTTCTGTGGAGGTCCTTCATTAAGCTATTTACCACTCCTTGAAGTGATTGCCATTACTTGTTTAGGATTTTAAGTATCACTTGGGAAACCACCTTGAGGCCTGGTATTTGTGCCTTTATAAACTGACCAATTTGCATCTCCAAGCTCTTTGTAGTTGTTTGCTGGATCTTTATATCTACTGCCAATTGTTCTTGAGTATCCATAATTTGCTTCATCATCTCTTCCACATTGTAAGTATGAGTTATGGCCTAGTTATTCTAAACTTATTGCTACTGAAACTGCTACTGTTTGACATTTCATTATTGATTTGGTGGCTGAGTATGCCACTTTAGATTTTAGACATTCCCATAATTCGTCCTTAGAGCATTGCCAACAAACATCACGGACTCAAGATTTGCAGCACACATAGCTGCTGGATGCCAATTATTACCACAAACCTCACACCAACCTGCAGTATATTGAATTGCATTAACTGTGACAGTAAGTTGTGTAACCCTAACTTTATTTTGCTTAGCTGATTTTGTAATGCAAAAATTTGGGATAGCAGTAAATTGATTCACCTCCAACACACCTGCTATTTTTTTTATAGTATTTATTGAGTCTGAATGCCACTCGGGATTTCCTTGTGCAATCCAGTTCAACAAAGTATAAAGCTTATTATATGTTAAATCCAAAGCTTTACCACCTGTATTTGAATCTAGCAAAATATTGGTGTTATGGTCAAGTGCGTCAACAAAAGTATGTGCTAATACCTCGTTGGATTACTGATGATGTGGATAGTCCCGAAGAAGAGCTTTGAACCACTCCCAAGCATGATATAATTTTCATCTGGCTTTTGTTTGAAGAACACAATATTACTGCAAAGTCTTGCAGTCTTGCATGATGGAAATAATTGGATGAGGAATTTTTGGGCTAAGTCATCCTAGGTTTTGATTGAATTTTCTGGATCAATGTTCAACCACTTTTTTGCTTCCCCCAACAGTGAAAAGGGAATAGTGTCAGCCTTACATAATCAGTTGACACACCCATAGGGCTGAATATGTCACTAATCTCCAAAAAATTTTAAACATGGACTTGTGGATCTTTATATGAAAGCCCCATAAACTATCCACTGCTGATCAAAAACTACACCATGTTCGGTTTTAACACAAAATTACCTCTAATAGC
>JAPEIP010000005.1:124091016-124107415 GCA_026120095.1 Capsicum chinense | reverse complement strand
TTTCATACTTGCATTCTATCAATCCATCTAAAGATCATGTTTTTCAACTAACAACATAACTTTCATGAGATATACAGTCACAATACTATTATATAGAAAAATAAACAAGCATCAACATGGGTATGATCATATCACCACAATCAACCAAGCTTTTGTATTTTTTAAAGATTGATTCTTGAACTCCACAGATGAAAGGAATCCGTGGATGAACACTACGCATACCTTGGAAGGAAGGTTCTTGATGATTGATGGAGGAATTTCCTTGAAACTAGATCTTCAATCTTAATTATTCAACCATAGTTGTTTTTCTCTTTTAGTGCTCTGGGATGATGAGCTTTGAGATTTTAATAGGGTTGTAATGTGTTTAGAAGCTATATATTTGGTAGGGTTAAGTTTAGGGACATGTAAGGAGTGTTAAAAGACTTAATTGCTTTCAAAATAACTCAAAAAAGAGTGTTTTTAGCATTGGAACTGACTTAGGTCGAGCCTAACCAATCGCCTAAGTTTGGTTGGGCGGTGCCTAACCAATCGCCTATCCTTGCTATCTCTTACGAAAATGGGCATAACTTTTTGCTCGGGTATTGGATTAAGGTGAAATTGGTATTATTGGAAATATAATTCAATTATCTACAATTTGCTGGGTCTAAATCAGCCAAAATACCACATTAAAATCAAGTTATACTCGTTCAAAGATGACCCTTGCAAAATCAAACACTAAAACTTGATGGATTCAAAAACTCTTAGCTTGTTTTACCTTAAGTGACTCATATGAACATGCTTAATGTATCATAAGCTATCTTATCGCTAGGATACTCATTGTAAGTGATGCACTAAAATGATACTCATAGGATAGTAGGTTTCATACGTAGGAAAAATGGTTCGTCTCCTAGCATAGAAACATAGGGGGTATTACAGATATTCCCCAACCATAGCTAAAACTAGTATCCATAAATAAACCAAAGTATGTAAAAATATCTATGAATATTAAATGGAGCCTTAAATAATATGGAATATCACCACATCAATCTAGTAGCTGATCCCAAATATGAGCACTAAGCAAAAGGATTTCAATATGGCCAGTTCCTACATCACATGGGGATACAGTGGACCGAGGATGGGTTAGTGAGTAAACGCTAGCAAGTACTCAGGATAAGGATAAAATAATGTCATCTAGTAAAACCAAGTAAACCAACCATCTGCATACAAACCATACATATATATGTATATATAACTATATTAGGAAAGTGAATTGGGTTTAGCATACCTTCAAAACTATTAACCTGGGTATGTGTAATATAACCGTACTAGAAAAACCCATGGGATATATGGGGACAGTGTAACCCCCTGAATGGTCCTCGATATATGTAGCCACACGAACAGGAGATACCATAAGAGTAGGGGATTCTCTAGTACCCTTCACTTTCAATGATACATATGTATAGTGAACTTAGAGGATTCCCATGTACCTCATAGTATTATATATGGTCACTATGACCAATTTTTCATGTCGGCAAACATGAGTTTCTAGTGTCCATCTATTAGACTCATACCTTCACGGTTAGCTATCCCATCCTTCCATTATTTCCCAACTAAAACCATTTCCAACCAACCAAACCATTATTCCCTTATTATTAACAAAGGCTATAAAAGAAGTGGTATTGTTTATAGCTTGCAAGAAATATCCTTAGCCAACCTTTTTATGCAAATGGATTCCCATGTACCCGTAGATTACATTATAAAGTTAGCTTGGGGGAGTCTCATGTACCTCAAAAGTGTTCAATTATTATGTTTGCTTTAGGGAATCCCATATACCTCATAAGTTGTTCATTAATATATTTTCTTGGGGATTACCTTGTACCCCTCAAGGAAATTAGCCATAAGCATGACAACTAAACCATACCATTTATCCATCCCAAATCATTTAAACCATTTAGGATTTCATTACCAAACCATACAATGCAATAGTTCCATTAAAAGTCCATTAATATAGTAAAAGCATTATCATAAGCATTTTATCAAACATGTTGGGGCATAGTGTTTCCAAAACAAAAATTTAATTACCAATTAACCACTCCTATGCAACCAATTATCCTAACCACCATTAAATAACATAAAACATAATTAAAACATGGGATAATCATAACCAAGCATTTAATAACAAAACCCTAACATATATTTGAAAACCCCACATCATACAATAATCATGCCATGAAAACATTGTGTAAATCGTGCCTTTAGTTGGAACTAACAATGAGGGTATAGTATCTTGCCTTAGATTATGAAGATGATGGAGAGAAATCACCTGTATAAGCCCCAAATTGATCACCTTAGTGAAACCCTAGGCTTTCTTTACCCAAGATCTTTAGAGAGAATTAGAGAGTGTTTAAGAGAGTTTGAGTGATTATGAATAGGTTAACGAAGACTCAAAAGGAGTTATAAGTTGTGGGGCCTTAATAGGTTAAGTGGAGAAATGTCCAGAATACCCCAGTTTAAACTTCACCAAATTCCTGTCAATAGGTACGACTACCCCATACCAATCATACCCTCTAATACAAGTGGTACCCGCCACTCGTACCCTAGGATTCCCCTTTTGGACCCAACACGATCCAACATATGACTTACTTAAACCCAGTTGTGCCTAACCATAAGACTAGTACCCTTAAACCGTATCTCTAACAGAATAGAATCAAAGGAATAATGTCCACTATACGAGTCCATGGTATGACTCATACCCTAGCTTACTTAACATAGTAAGCCACTCATACTCAGATCAAATATAAATTACTAAGTCTCAGATTAAATAAAGGAAAAACCAAAACCAAATGACTCGCGTCCGCTAATACAACTGTACCCATTTCAAAAACTACATCTAACCAACCAACCAACACTGGTCAGTGTACGACCAAGACTTACCAATCGTACCCTAATATATGACTTGTACCCCTTAGTAGTACCTTGATCGAAAACCAAAAATATAGGAAATTTTCTAAGGTTCCAATGCCTAGGGTGTTTCATTCCCATTCTCAAGCAAAAGTGGGAGCGAATCACCATAGACTTCGTTAATAGATTACCTTATACCTCTCATAGTTTAGATGATATTTGGGTTATTATAGATTGGTTGAAAAAATTTCCACATTCATTCCTATTCTAATGTTCTTCAGTACTGAGAGGTTAGCCCCCCATATCTATGTTTGTGAGATAGTTTGCCTACATGGAGTACCTATATTTATTATCTTAGATCGAGTCTTAATAATCACTTCTAGATTCTAAAGATCTTTTCAGGAGGATTTAGGCACTCAAGTGTATATTAGCATAGATTTTCACCCTTATACTGATGGACAACTACAGTAGACTATTTAGTTTTTCAATGATACGATTCAAGCTTGTATTATGGATTTTAAAGGTCCGTGAGAGCAACACATTACTTTGGTAAAGTTTACATATAATAATAGCTACCATTCGAGTATTGAGATATCACCAATTGAGGCATTATATGGTAGACATTGTCTATCTCCAATGTATGGTTTAAGACCTCAAAGATTAGACCCTATGGTACTGACTTTCTTTAGGAGTCATTGGATAAAATCAGGGTGTCGAGGGAAGGTTAGAGTATGCAAATGACATGCAGATTGCAGACTTTTTGCCTTGAGATTTGGACTTAGAGACTGGGTATTCCTCTGAGTATCACCCATTAAAGGTGTGATGAGGTTCGGAAGGAAAGAAAACTCTCCCTCAAATATATTGGACCTCTTGAGATCCTTTAGGCAGTTAGAGATATGGATTATGAGTTAGCCTTACCCCCATATTTTAATACTTTCCATTCAATTTTCCATGTTTTTATATTATGGTAAACCATTCTCGATGAGTCTCAAGTGATTTGATAAGACTCAATTTAGTTGGATAAGAGACTGAACCTCGTAGAGGAGTCAATGATCATATTATCTAGGGATATAGGTGTAATACCCCATAAGTTTTCCTCTTCTTTAAAACCTTCGAAGCGAGTCAAAAGAAGCCTTCATAATACACCATAGATTTCTAAGCTAGAAAATGAACCGTTGTTCCTACATGTGAAACCTCCAATCATGTAATTCATATTTGAGCACATGACTTATAATGAGTATCCTAGTAACAAGAGAGCTTATTATGTTTTAAGCGTGTTCATATGAGTCACTTAAGGTAATGCAAGCTAAGAGTTTTTGAATCCATCAAGTTATAGTACTTGATTTCGCAAGGGTCATCTTTGTACGAGCATGACTTTACGTATATGTAGTATTTTTTCATATTTAGACCCACCAAATTGTAGAGAATCGAATTATATTTCCAACGATACCAATTTTATGAAAATCCGACACCGGAGAAAGAAGTTATGGCTTTGCAAATTGGAGTGCATCACCTAACAAATTGCCTAAGGCTACTGTAATGGTTATGCCATAAGTTGTGCGATGCACAACCTAACTTATGCCATAAGTTGTGTGAAGCACAACCTAACTTATGCCATAAGTTGTGAGACGCACAACCTAGGTTAGGCGATGGGTTGTGCGCCACATACCTCATGGCCCAAGTAACGTAAACACTCCATTTTTGAGTTATTTTGAGGGAAACTAAGTCTTTTAACATTCCTTACACGTCCTTAAACTTAACCTTACGAAATTAATAGTTTCTAATCACATCATAACCCTATTATTATCTTAAGTTCATCATCCAAGAGCATTATAGAAGAAAAATAACTAGGGTTACACAATCGAGATTGAAGGTCCAATCTTTCGATGATTTCATCACCATTAAGGTATGTGGGGTTTGAACAAGAATACTCCCTTTGTTTTTGTGCCCAAAGTTTTGATTTTTGTAAAGGATTTCCTATTTTCAAGTTGAATTTATGCCTAGTATGCTATATTTCAAGTTTATGAGATTCTGGAATGTTCAAATCTTGAATTGTATGATATTTTACCTATTTTACGATTTAAATTGAGAAGTAATGTTATGAATTGTATATTCCTTCAATGATTGGTGTTTTTGAATACTCTTAAGGTTGAAGTCATGATTTACTCTCTATTTTGAAATGAGATTTCTTGAGTATGTCAATATGTCTTAATGTCCATTAATGAATTTTTATATGTTCCAAATTATTTCAAGAATTGTATTGATATCCCTATGATACTAAAGTTTTAAATCTTGATGATGATTATCTACCAAAGTTTCAATAAAAGAGTTGTTTTTTATCCTAACTTACGTAAAGAATCTACACCAATTTTGATTTAAGTTAAAGAGAAGTATAGTTGGCTTCCGTTATGTACTTTTGTATTGTTTAAGGTGGATTTTCCTAAAAATTTTGAGCTTAGTATGGGTGTAGTATTTAGCACCGAGTTGGGCTTTATTCCTAGGTCTCATGCCTCAAAACTATAAGCCACTATAGGATTTGATTTACCCCAAGTGGGTTAAGCTAGTGATCACTATAAGTAAAGGTTCTACTCCGGTGGAAAGGATTGGACAGCTCTCCCCAACGTGGGCAAGATGTTGGAATCTATGTAGCTCACATGGTTTATGTCGGTTAGAGAAAACTCCAAAAGTAGTCCCCCACTCTATTTAAGATAAAAGTATATGTATTTCAAAACTATGATTCTAGATTTCTAAGGTTCTCAAGTGTCATAATCTTTAAGTTCCAAAAGAAGTTCCCTACTCTCTTTAAGATAAAGTATATATATATAGTTTTAAAGTTGATGTTTTAAGATTTCCAATGTTTTAAGTCCCAAAGTCTTTAAAAGTGTTACAGTCTCAGAGTTCCTTAACTTTCAAAGAAGTTTCATTCTCCTCAAGATGAAGGCATGAGTTTTGAAAGTATTGTTTAAAGATTCCTTTAGCTTACAAGTTTTGAGAATAAGAGGAGAATATAGATTTTAGAACTAAGTCTAATGGCTCACGAGATTTATACTATATACTTTTCTATTCATCATTTATGAGATTTAGTTTTCAAATTACTCAAGCTATGTGAGTCATTTACATTTAGCATGCATGATTTTACAAACTGTGATGATATTGAGATACTATTTTATATATATGCATTGCACCCCCATATACGCAGTATATCCTCAAAGTGTTGATCCATATATATGTCTATATGCTATATTTTCTTATAATTTAGGTGCAAGTCATAGCACACGTATCATAATCAGATAGGTTGCATCTTCTCGCCATCAGAGGACGAGCCCTTTTGATTCAAGGGCTTAAGTCAGTCAGAGTTTGCATAGTATTGTATTTTCTTCATTCAGTCATATTGAGTTAGGATAGTTGAGAGTCATGACCCGGATATCTATAGTCAATACTAGTAGAGGCTTCATAGACAGTCAGTAGAAGTTGATTTATTCAATTTTAGTTTTACTTATAAAAGCAGAGTTGTAATCTTATAAGTTTCATTTTGTATTGATCAAATTCAGAAGGAGTTGTCTTCCACTGATGTTCTATAGTTTTATGTATTTTATTCAGTTGCTTATGAGTTATGCCAGTAGAAGGGTTAGCTTGGGATCACTTATGACCCTAAGCACTGTGTGACATCTCGGGACCCATTTTTGGGGCATTACAAACTTGGCATCAGAGCACAAAGTTCAAGAGTCCTAGGGTATCTGTGAATCTTTTTCTAGTAGAGTCTTGCGGAATGGTATGGAGACGTCTGTACTTTTCTTCATGAGGCTACAAGGCATTTAAGAAATATCTCCATTCTTTCAAGTCTCAGATCATGCTACAGAAAAGTTCTCTAAGAAACTTATATAGATTTTTATCTTACTTTATTCAGGTCATCTCTGCCTTATTTTCAAGATATCAAAAATAGTAAAACTTAAATCCTTACTAATAGTTATTTCTCAGACAGTCTCCACAAATAGTTATGGGATTGTAAGTAAGCAATAAAGTATCCCATCAGCGCTTTTGAGTTCCTAAGGTTGGAGTACTTTATTCATGTTCATAAAAGTCGTGCACTAAGCCCAAGTCAGATGTACTTTTAGATTCCTCCTCAGAATCTATAATCTAAATCTATATTTCCCTATCCCTATATTATTCTTGATATAATATGATTAGCAAGTTCCAGTTCCTCTCCTGATAATGCTCTCAGACTTACTAGCAAGAATTTTTAAAAGTTTCATAAAGCAGCTTGAGAGAAGCCTTCTAGAGTGTTATAAGCCCCTTATGTTTAAAGTTACATTCTCATTCTTATGAGTCATACGGTTAAGTCAGAGTAACATGTGTATTCTTAGATCATTAGATATTGTGTATCAAGTTTCTATCTTTTGTAATCTTGTTATCATTGTGTTGTTGACATTTAAAGTCTAGTGAACCCGTGTGGGGCTCTTTCGATTCACTAGCATAGTTGCTTTGTTATTCACCTCATTTTCTTATTTAAAACATAAAAATCAAAATCTAGTAAAGTCGTGTGAGACGTATTTCAATTCACTAGCAACTTGTTATCCATCTTGTTGTCCTTGTGTTGGTTGGAACTGGGGGTTTAGAGGCGTAGTGACCATAAAATTAGTAAGGGAGATTTATTAAATATATGTCCAACTGAATCTTTTTGCATAAGATTGAGTAAGTAATGAAGTGATATGTCCTTGTGTGTTAGTTTAGTAAAAGGTAGAGAAGGAGTTATTAGTTAAGGTGAATTGTTGTTTTCTTGAAGTTTGAAAAGAGTGGTTGATAATGTTTTTTGTGCAAGGAACATATAAGTTATTGATGAAGGTACTTGGTGGTTGAGTTTTGTTAATTTAGATGTCCTAGAGATTTGCAAGGAGGAGTTTAGTTGAAACTTATAGAGCTATGAACTAAGCTTAGCTGTATAAAAAGGGTGGATAGTAATGATGTGTAGAAGGAGGATATGTTAATGAATCATAATAAGATAGACCCTAGGGTTATGATTGATCATTATTGCTATGAGATTTCAGTAGACTAGTATTTTTGAATGTTTGGTAAGTAAGAATAGTTGTCAAGATTATGGTTAATCATAGCTAGAATGAGATACTAAGTTCGAATAGTAGATGATGAGCAATGTGGATATAATGATTGATGTGTTGTGAATGTTAGTCATATAGGAGTGTGATCTAGTAGGCTTAAACAGTGTATGCCAGAGCTTAAGTTTATTTGATTCGTAATCAAGCATAATATTGTAAGTATGATGTAGAAGTATTCCCAAGGTGCTATAAAGATGCATTATTTTTGAGGATTATTGTATATTGTGTGGTTAGTAGTACCACTGAGTTGCTAAGTGGAGAAAGACTGGTTAGATAATGTAAGATGCTCTTGATAGCTAAGTTAAGGAGTTATGATTGAAGAAGTTGAGCCTGTTAAGAATGATTTTGATTCTTATAGTTTAGAAATATAAGTTTACAAATATGATATTGGTAGGCTTTGATAGAAATAACATGGTCCATCAAAGGTTTGGAGGCCTCCGTGTTAAGCATTAGAATTTAAGTTTGAATTTTTGATGATTGAGTTAATAGAAATAAAAGTTGAAGTACTAGATGGTGTGCACTCCGACTATGGGGATGCTTTTATGGATTCGAAGTTAGTAAGTGTTCAAGTATTATATGATGACTATTAGAACTATCAAAAGATAGGGTGTAACTCAGAGGATAGTATTAGAAGTTGGTATTACGCCTCAGGTATAGTTATTCGGGTTAAGTTCTATTATTTATGTGCATTGTTATATCCTAGACTCTAGAGTAAAGTGATTGTAGTTAGACTAGATTTTATATAGTGGTTCACAGCCTTAGAGTGATGGTTTAAATTCAATGGGGAGATGATAGAACGATTAACCAAGTCAAGTTTTCAAATTCTAGTACATGTACCTGTAAGTTATAGAATAGTTGTGAGAAAGATTGATGCCTGACCCAATATTATTTCAGTATTTTCAGTTGTCCCAATACCTACTCATACCTTATATTCCAGTTCCATGATCTTAATTCATGTTCATGCACATGATAGAGAATTATGTACTCTCCTAGTTCCTAAGATGAGGAGTTCTAGTTCTTTCAGTAGTTGGAATCACATTCCATAAGTTATGAACTCCAAATTTAGGTCATGCATCTCATGACTCAAGTACTGAAGTAATACTTTTAATGATCAATGAAATTCAGATTTATATCATGTATATCCTTGAGTTGGCTTCTTTGATAAGTTCTTGATTTAAATATTCTATTTCTCAAGCCTCAGTTGAGTGTCAAGTTATACACAGTATCACTTTATGTTTCAGGTCCTTACGTTTAAACCTTTCAGTGACCTTTTCCTTAGGTCAAGATAGTGATGATACAAAATTGTCTAGATGGGAGAGAGTAAAAATTTCTTGTTGATGAAAGATGGTTGTATGCTTATTTTAGCTAGGGCAGTAAATGTGAAGTAAGATTGAGGCCAAGTCTTTGATACATGTCATGGTTAGTTGAAGTTTTATGTGTTATATTTGGGAGAAATTGTGTGCTTATTTTATGTAAGTCTATGAGTTTGAAAGAATTTTGAGGTGAAGTTTCATGTATGGCTTGGTTAGTTGAGAATATTTTTTTGTGTATCATCCTAAAAAACAGATAAAAAAATTTGAATAGTGCAGGGAAGTTATTATGGATAAAGGTATTAGACAATATGAGAAAGATGCTTTATGAGTGTTTGTTTAGAAGCGCTTATGTGGGTATGAAGATAGGCTTGAATGTTATATTTGTATACATGTGGATGGGCACATTGTGTTGGTGAATTTTTAATATGAGGTTGAATGTAGTTGTTGGAGTGATCATGAGAATTTTCGCATGAGATGAGAAATTGTGAAATGTAGGGTGTGTTGAATTTATGGTTCAGACTAGTATTACAGTGTTATGTGGTGCATCCTATGGTTTTGGGTTAGTCTTGAAGGTGGTAAGGGGAGTTAGTTCAGTCTAGACATGAGTACATGGGATATCAACGACTATGTGAGAATTAGAAGATGAATCAATGAGTATGGTCTTTAAGGAAAGGGAATAGTTGAGAGAATATTTTAGAAGTGTGTCTAAGTTTTTAAGTAAGGTGTTGCATGGCCTAAAGTCCAGAAATTCTATCCCAATCTATGATTCAAAGGTCTATGATTCCAAGCTATTGAATTGTGACAATATTGTAATCCCTGATTAGGACGTTTTGTTCATATCTTGCCCAAATTTCTTTGCTCCTTTATGTCGTTAGAACTCCCTCGAAGAGTGTTGAAGAAATCCTCCACTTGAGTATGATGATCTAGTATGAGTTAGTTTGGATAGACAGTAGTCCAGTTTAGCAATTAGACGAATAGATTTTACAGTTTTCTATTTTCCGAACCAGTCTGGTCTTACTACTTGAAGTTTCATAAGTACGATCATTCCAAGAGATAATTGTACACACCCAAGTAATTTTTGAATTCAGCTCAACATATGAATTAGGCATCAGTTTTAGGATTCAGATGTCTAGTCATGATTTAGTTCATAAGTATTCACAGAATGATCTTTATTTTCCAAGTGTTTCAGCTCAGACAATGTGATACCCATTGTGTAATCTTAGACTCATTTTCTAATGATTTATGCCTGTATAAACTATCATTTCGTAGTCTATAAGTACGATCACACCATGAGCACATTAAGCGAATTATAAACTCTTAGCATGAGTCAACTCTTTATAATAAGTAAAGCCAAGTTAGCTCAGGCCCAGTCGAAGATAACAACCCTCCTTCATTCAGCTTCCTTCTAATCAAAGATTCAGCTATGTAGCTATTCTTGTCATGAGTATATGCATTCATCGAAGTACTCCAAAGTTGAGGATGCTATAGAGTTAGTTTAGCAATTTGTATTAGCTGTGCATACTCAGTTTTCTCCATACTGTTACCCTAACAAACGGCATTTGAGGACGAATGTTCCCAAGGGGGAGATATTCTAATACACCATAAGTTTTACTCATCGTTAAAGCCTTCAAAGCGAGTCAAAAGAAGCCTTTGTAATACCCCGTACATTTCTAAGCTAGAAAATAAACCGTTGTTCCTAATGTGAAACCTCCAATCCTGTAATTCATATTAGAGCACATGCCTTACAATGAGTATCCTAGTAAGTAGAGAGCTTATGATGTGTTAAGCGTGTTCATATGAGTCACTTAAGGTAATGCAAGCTAAGAGTTTTTGAATCCATCAAGTTATAATGTTTGATTTTTACAGGGACATCTTTTAATGAGCATAACTTGACGTATATATGGTGTTTTTGCATATTTAGACCCACCAAATTGTAGAGAATCTAATTAGCTTTCCAACTATACCAATTTTACAAAAATCCGACACCCGAGCAAGAAGTTATGGATTTGCAAAATGGAGTGCGTCGCCTAACAAATCGCCTAAGGCTACTGGAATGGTTATGCCATAAGTTGTATGAAATACAACCTAACTTATGCCATAATTTTTTGCGATGCACAACCTAAATTATGCCATAAGTTGTGTGACACACAACCTAGGTTAGGCGATGCGTTATGCGCCACATACCTCATGGCCCAAGTGACGTAAACACTCTGTTTTAGAGTTATTTTGAGGGCAACTAAGTCTTTTAATATTCCTTACACATCCCTAAACTTAAACTTACAAAATTAATAGTTCCTAATCACATCATAACCCTATTAAATCTTAATTTCATCATCCTAGAGCACTATAGGAGAAAAACAACTAGGGGTGCACAATCAAGATTGAAGGTCTAATCTTTCAACGATTTCGTCACCATAAAGTATGTGAAGTTTGAAAAAGAACACTCCTTTCATTCTTGTGTCCAAAGTTTTAATTTTCTTAAGGATTTCCTAATTTCAAGTTGAATTTATGCCTAGTATACTATATTTAAAGTTTATGAGATTTTGGAATGTTTAAATCTTGAATTGTATGATTTTCACCTATTTTACGATTTAAATTGAGAAGTAATGTTATGTATTGTATATTCTTTCAATGATTGGTGTTTTTGAATAGTCTTAAGGTTGAAGTCATGATTTACTCTCAATTTTGAAATATTTTTCTTGAGTATGTAAATATGCCTTAATGTCCAAGAATGAATTTTTATAAGTTCCAAAGTGTTTCAAGAATTGTATTGACATCCACATGCTATTAAAGTTTTAAAGCTTGATGATGATTTTCTGCCAAAGTTTCAAGAAAAGAATTGTGTTTTACCCTAAGCTAAGAAAGGAATCCACACCACTTTTGATTTAAGTTAAAGAGAAGCATAGTTGGCTTCCGTTACGCATTTTTGGATTGTTTAAGGTGGATTTTCCTAAAACTTTTGAGCCTAGTTGTAATACTTCAAAAAATGCAAATCAATATTAGCACCATAATTCAAGCTTATGCATAGTACACCAGGGTTCTTTGGTAGTTTCATGATCAAGTTTGATGTCAATTAAGGTCTCAAATACGTCCTAGCTATTGGGCGAATCAAAACATTCCTTATCGATTGAATTCTTAGGATGGATATTAGTATAGTCAACTTCAAATGAGCATATCTCTTGTTATATTATGAATTTTTAAGATCATGACCCACTAACAGATATATAATTTAATAGCTTTCCAATGATACCAATTTTTCCCAAATCCGATATTAAAGAAAAAAGTTATACCTATTTTACTCCAGCATGTTAGCCTGTCAACTTAGTGATGACATTAGCTGATGGCTTATCACATATCTGACGACTTATCAGCTAATGTCATTAGCCTTAGGTAGAAAGTCTTAAATTCCAGCATCAAGTGATGACATGAGCTGACGACTTATCACATATGTGACGACATCAACCCAATGTCATCAGCTGTAGAATTAAGTATTTTTCAAACGTTTTTGGTGGGGTATTTTGTTATTTCCCCTTCATCCCAAAGCTCCATAAACACTGAATTCAGCCTCTATTTCACCAAAATACATTTTTTTCACTCAAATTTCTCAAGAACAAGAAGAGGGGTTTCCAATTCAAAATCTAAATCTCAAGGATTCTTCCATCAATATTCCCAACTCAAGTATCAAGGTATGTCATGTGTTTATTCATGGGTCCCTTTCACCCATGAAGCTCAAGAATCTCTTTCCAAAATACAAGATTTGTGTATTTATGAATGTTCATGATTTAAATAGAATTGAAATTCATGTTCATGACGTTGTGGGGTTTTGATTCATGTTTTAAATTATATATTCCAATGTTGATCCTAGTATATGAAGATTTGCATAATAATCATGATAAACCCCTTTCAATTTATAAGTTGATTGATGTATCCATGATTATTAGATGTTATGATGATGGTATAATCAAAGCATTCTCCCCATGTGTTTGATTAAATGCCAATGTGAAGGAAAGGTGCCATACTAGTATAATAATATGAAATCTCTATTCATGTACAAGTATATGCACATCAAGTGTTTGATGAAATATCTTAGTCAATGAAGTATGAATATATATGTTGCCATTGTCGTGCTTTAGAACTTGTACTTTATGAAATCACCAACCTATTGTACTATGGATTATGATGTTGGTCATGTATTCAAGAAAGTCATGCTTTGTCAGTTTCTTCCTATCGAGTCCTGAGGGTTATTGTACCCAAAAATTATAGCTGTGTGCCTAGAGTTAGTGTCATGTTTTCACGATATCTTCAGTTAAGCCATGATCCATAGAACTCATCCAGTCATGTGTCTCAAGAAAGCTCAGTATTATAGTAATCTCAGTACTATTCCGTTAGTCAACGAAACTCAGTTATTTCAGTCCAGTTCAGTAATCCATGTTCAGTGTCTATTCAGATGGGAGTAGAAATTAGCACCGAGTGAACCCAAGGATGGGAATACACACTTTCAGATGAGGGTGTGATTCTTAGAAGTCATCCTTACATTCCCGAACTATGTAGCCAGCATAGGTTGAGACATCAACACTGTCAGATGAGGGTTGATGAGGTAGATAAACACTTTCAAATGAGGGTCCCACCATTCTCTTTTGGGGACACTATCTGATGAGGGTCACCCACAACTTGTCTATACCGGCAGTGCGGTATTGACATCCTTCTAATTGGGGTTACAAATTGGACTCCAACTCAGCTATAATGCAATATTTGGGGCATATCAGTTAGATGACTACTTTCCACAGTCATAGTATCAGTCTCAATAATAAAACTCAGATAGTTCTACAGAATTCAGGACTATCAAATACCAATACTCAGTACAGTACGACACTCAGTTAGTTCTATTAGAATCCAGACTATCAGATATAGTCATCTAGTATCAGTTATATCAGTTAATAGTAATTCATGTTATCAGTATTCAGACTTAGTTGACAGTATTATCATGAACTCAGTTACAATTATTATGTATTCATGCATGCATTCTCATGTTTATGTTATTGTAACACCCAGATTTTCTAAATCGGAATGCTACACGGTGCTCATGACCCCAAAGGACCACAAGCTAACCCATGACTGATATCTGTACCTGTACACTGCATAATATAACATGAACATGTAGAAACATGTATTGAATGGCCATAAGGTTCAAATCTGAGTAAACGTCTGATAACACAATAGCTGGAAATGGTATAACAATACCAAAACAAATCTGAAATAACTATCTGACATACTATAGTCTGTAAAGACTCTAATCTATCTGAATAAGGAGTTGATGGGACATGTCCCCAACTAACTCCAACTACTGAAATAAACTAAAAATTGAAATAGCAATGAAATCATCATGTCCTCAAAATGTGAGGACTTACTTCTAACTATGACTACTGATATTGGAATCTACTGCTGATCTGGAGCTCGTGCTTCTGAACCTATGGTGTAACATAAGAGAAAGCACCAAAGCACAAATATGTCAGTACAACTGAATGAACTGAGTATACGAGTGAGTAGGCTAAATGCAGAGGGTTATATGCACGGATAATGGTGACTGATATAAACATGAGAATACATACATATATCAGAACCTATAACTAAATTCATGATGATACTGATTACTATGTTTGAATACTGACATCATGAATTTACTGACACTG
Source organism: Capsicum chinense (assembly GCA_026120095.1). Lineage (NCBI taxonomy): Eukaryota > Viridiplantae > Streptophyta > Magnoliopsida > Solanales > Solanaceae > Capsicum > Capsicum chinense. The sequence goes on along the minus strand of JAPEIP010000005.1, from coordinate 124,092,421 downwards.
AGGTGCTGCATGGATTAATAACTATTTTGACAGTTTGAATTATGAAGAACTGGTCTATTTGACAGTGTCTAACAGTCCTAAAATTGAATACTGAGTATATAAATCACTAATAATTGAAGAACTGACACTGTATTACTAAATACTGAGGGACTAGTGCTATGTTACTGATATATGAATAACTGTGTATGATAGTCCTGATTATGAAGGACTGGTCTGTTCGATTGTATTTGACAGTCTAATTATAAAGTATTAATCTTATTGACTGTATTTGGAAGCCATGAATATGAGGAACTAAAATGCTTGACCGTATCTGACAATCATGAAGACGGATACTGGTAATATGAGTTCAGAGAACTGGTAATAATGATAACATGAGTGACTATATCTGACAGTCATGAATGTGGTGGAACTAGCTGAGTTTCGTATTGTATATAAGTTGGCTGTATCTGACAGTCTTGATATTCTAAAGAACAATCTGAGTTCTATTACTGAAATTGAGACTGACACTAAAAATGAGACTGTGGGAGGTAGTTGTTTAACTGACATGCCCTATATATGCCTTTATGGCTAAGCTGGTGTCCAATCTCTGCCCTGACTGAAAGGGTGTCAATACCGCGCCACTCTAAGGATTACATGTGAGCAACCCTCATATAATAGGTAACTCTAGTGAGAATGGTGGGAACCCTCATATAAAAGGTTAAGCCACCTTATCCACCCTCATATAGCAGGCTACGATATCTCAACCTATGCTGGCTACATAGTTCTAGAACGCAAGGATGACTGCTAAGAATCATACCCTTATATAACAGATGAGTTCCCATCCTTGGGTTCACTCGGTTCTAACTCCTACTCCCATATGAAGAGACTAATTAGAATTTACTGACTATGCATGAACTGAGTAACTGACTTCCGTTAACTGACGTAATAGTAATACTATCTGAAAATATACTGGAATCTTGGGATTTCTGAGGTTTCTTGAGTCACATGACTGACTGATCTCTATAGATCATGGCTTGACTAAGATTATTATGACAACATGACATGAATCTGGGCACGCAACTATATTTTTTGGGTATGAATACCCTCAGGACTCGATAGAAGGAAAATGACTCAATTGATTTGACTTGATCACAAGATTGGAGTCCATAATTCATAATATCATAAGTAGGGGATAATATACCACATGTAGTTTTAAACATATTGTGTATAGTAGGGAGTGCATGGAATATATATCATGTACATATTTTACCACTCAATTATTATAAATGCTTCATACCACAACAATAGCAACAAAACAATGGCATGGAACTCATATTGAATTGTATAGTTAACATGGACTTGTCATGTAGATAATATGGGACCATGTAAACATGAAATTCCTAGAATTCTAAGCATTTTATCAAAC
>JAPEIP010000005.1:124066940-124077649 GCA_026120095.1 Capsicum chinense | reverse complement strand
ATGGATATTGGTATTGGATATTGCATTGTATATGGGTTGACAAACCTTCTATCAGTTATAAATTGGGGAGCAGAGCTTGGTAGGTGTATACAAAGGTTGTGCAATAATATTGAGCATCACATCATCATCACATCATCATCCTTATAGCCATCTTCTTCATTGTATCACATATATTGTGTACATTCTGTGTTGTATCATTGTCCTTAATATGATATCTATCTGTTGTACTTATTCTTATTCATGTATATGGTATACATGTATATTTGTGTTTCTTTTTGTATCTGTGCATTATATATGTGTATATTGTATAATTATTAGTAGAGACAGTGTGGATACTATCTAGGATATTTTTATATTGCAGATGACGTGCCCATAATGTGTATTTATATACTTTATTTTCTACTTTGCTCAGTCGGCCTATGATAGCTATTGAATACAAGTGGATTAAACTTATCCCTACTGCGCCATTTTAGTGCAAATCCAGGTATGAGTGTGCTACTTGATAAATGATTTAAGCAGTATCAGCAGTATATTCAATGTAGCAATTGATCTATGATTTTGGAGTTGACCTACTTCTTCTTCTTATGTAGCTCATGTCTTATTTTGTATTATGAGGCAAATTTTGATCCTTTAGGGACTATTATTGTATCTTATGACATTCAAGATATATTTAGTAGTTCTTAAACTATGATACTAGGTTGTGGGATATTGTATAGTATCTTTGGTGTTTTACTTCCACTATTATCATATTTTTGTGGTTTGACTTTGAGAACAAAGCATTGCCTTGGGGTTTCAGTATTGATTCCTTGTTTCTTATCAGTTTCAGTGATAGACTCATTTGTCAAGGCTTACTATGACAAGTGTCATCATGACCCCTTGGTTTTTGTGTCGTGACCAGGATTGAGGTAGTTCAAAGTTGGTAAAGACTAACTATGCCTATATATATTTGGAATATCTAGGATCTAGTAGGTTATTATCATTGTTTTGTGAAAAGGTTTTCATCCATTTAAGCCCTATTGACACACTTGAACCAAAAAGAAAGGGGATTTAGATATTTTGAGTAGTGTAAATAGAGCTTTTCAATGTTTAAGACCATATTAACTACCACACCAAATTTGGGATTCCCATAATGTTTTGGAAGTTATTCAGTATACTATGATCCTTTACATATTGGGCTTGGATGCATTTTGATGTAGGATGATAAGGTGATTACCTATGCATCCACTAGTATAAAGTTAATTAGAAGAATTATCTGTAATATAATTTAGAGTTTGTTATGGTAGTATTTGCATTAACGATGTGAAGGGATTATGTGTATGGTGTTCCTTGTTAGATTTACACGATTCACCATAGACTTCATTATATACTTAAGTAAAAAGTCTTGAATTTGAGGCAGATCAGATGGTTGAATTGCTCAAGAATTATGACATAGCAATTCTATAACATATAGGAAAAATTAAATATAATAGAGGATGACTTGGGAGAGAAATTATCTGGTATGGATAGTTTGATTCTTTAATTTTGATGGTTGAAAAATGTTCTTTAGTTGTGAATGTTTAGGCTTTGGCTAACAAAATTTTGATATTAGGTATTTTGATCAAAAGTAGGATTCTATATTGTGTTGTTGCCCATTTGTCCTTGATTGAGTGGAAAAAAGTTCACCACTATGAGAATAAAAGTTGACCTTTAAGATACAGTGCAGTGGGTTTGTTCTACTAAAGTGACCATGGGTGATAATGGTGCTTTGTAGCTTTAGGTTGGATTTGTCTTCCCATTCTTGGAGATTTAAGGTAGTTGATACTTGATGAGGCTCTCTAAATTTAAGGTATTCCAATAACCTCATATCTACAAAATATATCATGTTTTCATATATGTAACTGAGTGGAGCATACAATTATGCAAACCCATATTGCTCTACTTTTGTTCATGATCTAAAAAGTTAACCAAAAATTCAGCTTTGAGTCTCCAACTTGAAAAATGATTTTATCTAATTTCAAAATTATTTTAACCATAATATAAGAATGCAAATATGAAATTTTATCAAAATTTCAAGTTTGAATTGGACTCCATATTATTATAATATGTTTTTTTAAGTTTAGGTATACATGACCCAGTTTCTAACATTTAATCACGAATTAAATTACTAAAAAAATGATTAAATAGTAGAAAAATATCAATATAGGGATTGAATACTTATCCTTTCACCAAATCACAAAGAATATTGCAAAATTACCCAATTATAAAGTCTACAATTCTAGATTTGCTTTAAAAATATTGAACAAAATATGGTCTAAGAATTAATAGACTAATTAGACATAAGAAGAAAATCTTATCGTTAAAAGAAGATGCTCTTTGCTAGAAATATTAAATTGGGTCGCTAAAGGGGCACCAAAGATTGACGATATAACTAGTCAATTAGATGAATATCTAAATATTAATCTAAATTGACATGAATCTCAATGGTAATAATCAAAAATTGAAAATTGGTATCTTAAGTAAATATAGAATACACGCATACCCTTTTCATCAACAGTTTAATTAATCACTAAAATGACCCTAATTTCCTCATATGACCTTGAAATTCACCTATTCTTTTTTCATACAAGTCTTATATAATAATATGAATCTAGTCTTTCAATCAAAATTCAACTTCAAGCTTATTTTGTCAATCAAATATTAGTTTAATTCGTTAAGGATTTTTTTCATATTTTGTAATAAAAATCTAATCTCGACTAATTATCAGAATAAAACTAAACTTTTTAGTATTAGTCTAATAATTCATTATCTATCATTTGAAAATGTCAAAATGAAATTTTAATCACTAGAACCAAAAAATAACTTTTGAGTCATCATATTTTTTGCTTAAAATAATGTCAAAACGCCAAAAATATTCAGAATTTGTCTGAAACTCATACGGATTGAATTAAAATTTGTGACCAAGCCATAATTCATCATGAAAATATGCCAAAACTTTCAAAATATAAATCAGACATATTTAGTTAACTTTTAGTTCAGATTCAACCATTAATTTTAAATTCAACTATAATGCAACTGAGTGTTTGAAACTTATCTTTGGTTTGGACACAAATGAATATACAAATCAATCATAAAACATACTTAAAATTTGTTGGAAACATCAAATCCCCAATTTGAGGTCATCTTCACTAAATGTTGGTCATAATCAAACCTATTTTGTAACTTAACTAGAAATTGATCCAATGACCCAAATCACACCTAACCTGTAACCCCCTGTATTTTCAAGCTAGAAATCAAACCGTAGTTCCTATGTGTGTAAACTCTAATCCCATGATTTGATTTATATTCATATATCATGATCTTTATCTTAGTGTGTTAAGTGATTATGAGGTGAAAAATGTTCATGAAAATCACTTAGAGGAAATTTGAGCTAAGAGCCTTTGAATCATTCGTAGTTTGGTATTCAATTATATAAAAGTAAACTTTAAACGTGTATAACTTTTGATATATATAGAATTTTTCAGCTCAAGACCCACCAAATTATAGATAATTGAGTCAGCTTTCCAAAGATACCAATTTCGCCTTAATCTGATACCCGAGTAAAATATTATGGCATTTTTTGTGAGAGAAAGTAACCAACATGATTGGGATGCAGAATGATGGTCCTCGATGTGATGGGTGACATGAAATGATGGCCAACATGATACGGAGCTTTTTCACACGCTATTTCCGTTCCTAAATGGTCTAGGGGCACTTTGGTCACTTCTCCTCACCCAAATCTTCCCATAACACTTAATTTCATCCCCCAAAAGCATTATACACACTATTATTCATATTTTCTCTCAAATAAAAACCCTAGCCACCTCCCAAGTAACAAGATTCAACTCTTCTCCAAAACAAGAATTCAAGTTATTTAACTTCAAGATTTTTAAGAAGAGAGTTAAAATTAGCTTTTCAATCTTCAAATTAATCAATATAAGGTATGTGGGTCTGTCCTAATCTCATGGGCATGTGTTTTTATGAATTTTAACAAGCTTTAAAGTTATTTAACTATGTATATGTTGAAACATGGGTTTTTATTTTTAAAAAGGGTGTGCATTGTGATAACAATTTAATCATGAGGTTACTTTTCTTAAAATCTTGACTTATGAATTTGTGTGTATATGTTTTGAACTTGAAGGATGGTTTTGAATATGAATTGTGAATCCTTTAAATTCCATGATGATGTTTATGTACTTGTACAGTTTGAATTGTACCCTATTCAGAGCATGGTTTAAGAGCCTCTTTTTGATCAATAGAATTATGTTAAACTAATGTTGAGGGCTAGTTTATAAACAAATGATGATTTTCTTAAGTTTTAAGGTTTGGATAACAAATATGCATGTGTTTAATGATTGGTATACAAAAGGCTGTGAAATGGTGGGTTATAAATAACTTACAAGTTGGGGGTATGAGATACACCATCGAGAAATTACCCTTGAAAGAAAAAGAAAAGAAGGTTGTGAGCATGATGCATATTTTCTTCTAATGAGCTAAAACTAGACTAATGTGAGTTGGATGATTACGCAAAAAAATCACGAGTCAAGAGACTCTGTGTTGGAAACCATGATTTGCTAACACAGGAATTTGGTACCCTGCGATGTGATCTTATGTACCTTGTATTATGTCATCCCAATTCGGGACTATGGTTAGGAGCCCTTCTTTGTGATATTGTAACATACCATGACATATTGACTTAATTAGGGATTTTGACACCCTTCTTTGTGATCTTGTGTGTCCTCTCCTCACTAGTACTCTAATCTTAGCGGCAAATTGAGATTTGGCAGTCTGTGAAAATATGAACTTGTAGGGTGTACCATCTAGCTCAATAGTACTGAAGTAAATTTAGTTACAAAGAAAAGAAATGTATTTGAAACTCATCATACTATGCCCATGTGTTTTTAAATGATTTTGTGAAATAAAAACTCTTACCTATGTTGTATAGAAATGTATTTTGTTTTTGTATTCTCTGCATACGAGTACATCAGTATTGACCCCTATATATCAGGACCTAAGGTACAGACTCGGGTTTTGCTAAGAAGTAGGTTGGGGTGTCCAAGACTTGCAGTTGGTGAGCCTTCTCTATTTAGGAAGGCCTGCTATTAGACTTTTTCATTTCACTTTGTTTTATGGTCTGACTGGGGGCTTTGTCCCAGTTTTTATAAAGATATTGATTTTCATATCGTTGGAGATTTCACAGACTGGTGTTATGTGTTTTGAATGTTATGAACCTAATTTCATATTATTCAGTTGAATTAAGAGTTTCACCATGTTTTTGTCTTATTATATTTTTTTGCATTTTCTTATAATATTCTAATAGTGTGCATGATTGCCAGACAGAGATGGGTGCCCGGGCCTTATGGTTCGGGATGCTCGTTGTGGATTGGGCCTCAAATTAGGTCATGAAAAGCTTGGTATCAGAGAGTGGTTCATGGTCCTAGGGTATCTGTGAAATTGCATTGGGTAGAGTTCTATTTATGGGTTTATAGCGCACCACACTTCTAAGATGGAGGCTACAAGGTATTTAGGAATGTCTCTCTCTTTCTTTCATGATTTAGTCCATGCTATAGAGTATGAATATCCTCTAACCAATGATTCCCTCTATTTTAAAAAATTGATTATGCCTTATTGTAGAAGCAACCAATAAAACCCCATGTTGAGGATACCTATCCTACTCATGGGATGCAGGCCCATAATAGTGCTCGTACCCCAAAATTTATTGCTACTTTGGGAGTTCTTCCAATTTTGACTAGTCTACCTTGGGCTTCATGGATGGATTTTAATCGTCTCTAGTCTCCTCAGAGAGAGGTTTCAAATGCTGAGTTCTGATACTTCATCCATATAACTGCCTATCTGGTGGCCTCTCGGACCTGTCGGTTTGAGTATGTGGGTTCTGTGTCAGGTTCATCTGATGTTACATGGGTTGGTCAATTTACGAGGTTGAACTCGCCTATGTTTACTAGTATGAAAGTTGAGAAGGACCACTAAGGGTTCGTTGATGAGCTAGAGAAAATTTTTTGGGTTATGCATGCAAATGAGGATGAAGGGGTTGAGTTGGCAACCTATCAGATGAAGAATTTAGCCAACCACTGGTATAATGAATGGAAGGATTCAAAGGGTAGTGATGCTGAGCCTTCTATGTGGGGTGAATTTATGGAAGCTTTCTTGGACCATTTCTTTCCCCAAGAATTGAGGGAGACAAAGGCAGAGGAATTTATGAATTTGAATCAAGGAAAAATGAGTGTTAAGGAGTATACATTGAAGTCAACCTAGTTGTACTTTTATTCTCCAAAATTGGTAGGTAACATGAGAGCTCATATGAGGAAGTTTTCGTCTGGCCTTTCGGATGATCTGGTGTTTGAATGTAAATGAGCTATGTTGAATAGAGACATGGATTTCTCTATATTGTCTGTTCATATGCAACATGTTGAGGAGTAGAAGAAAAGGCTAGCAGATGCAGGAGAAAAAAAAGGCAGGCCAAGAGGGACAGATCTACAGACCTAAATAACAGTTAGCACCAAGGTGGTAATAATTAGGGTAACAAGTGGTCAAAGAAAAAGTTCTAGAGTAATTCTCAGTCTCTATCCAGCACCACAACGCCCAGACCTTCAATTGATCACTAGTTTATTAACCCCCAGTCTAACAATGGTTGGAAATACAGGGTACCCAGTCCCAGGAGAGCGTGACTCAGCATGCTAGATCATTTTCTCGCTGTATTATTTATGGGAGGAACCATCCAGGAAAATGTTATTTTGAGAGATGAAATTACTACTCTTGCAGCCAAATGGGCCATATTCAGAGAGATTTCCTATCAGCTGGACGGAACCAAATGCAACCAAATGCCCCTCCTCCTAAGGGCACTACTTTAGGTGCTAGTGGTAGTCGTAAATGGTTATATGCCTTATCTAACCACTAGGAAGTAAAGTTTTTTCTAGATGTGGTCATGGGTACATTAAAAATCTTTTCCCATAATTTGTATCTATTGCTTGACCCAAGGTCTACATTATCTAATATGACACCGTATGTGGCAGTTAGTTTTTGGTTTGAGCCTAAAATTATTCCAAAACCTTTTCCTATTTCCCCTCTGTTGGTGACTCTATTGTGGCAAGAAGGGTATATCAAAATTGTGTTGGGTCCATTTGTAATCGTGATACTGTGGCAGACCTTATAAAGCTTTATATGATTGACTTTGATTCTATCTTAGGGATAGATTGGCTCCATTCTTCTTTTACCACACTAGAGTGTAGAACCCAAAAAGTCACTTTCTCCTTTCTGAATAAACTAGCGTTAGAGTGGGAGAGGTATTCTTTATCACCTAGGGAAAGTTCATATCTTATCTCAGAGTCCACAAACTTATATCTAACGGTTGTTTGTACCACCTTATTCAGGTCAAATATTCCAATATCAAAAGTCCTTCCCTTTAGTCTATCCCCGTAGTAAATGAATTCCTGGAAGTTTCCCCTGATGATCTCTTAGGAATACCACCTGACATGGAGATAGATTTTGGTATTGATTTGTTATTGGACATTTATCCTATCTCTATTCTTTCATACAGAATGGCTCCTGCAGAACTGAAAGAGTTGAAATAGTATTAAAAAACCTCATTGATAAAGGTTTTATTTGTTTAAGTGTTTCTCCTTAGGGCGCTCCGGTGCTCGTCGTGCATAAGAAATATGGTTCCCTCTATATGAGTATAGACTACTGCCAACTCAATAAGGTCACTATTAAAAATAAATATCCTCTTCCTATAATTGATGATCTTTTTGACCAATTTCAAGGTGCTAAATATTTCTAAAAAATAGATCTTTATTTGGGGTATAATCAGTTGATGGTTAGGGAGGCTGACGTTCCCAAAACAACTTTCCAAACTTGATATGGCCATTATGAATTCTTAGTTATGTCCTTCGGATAGACTAATCCCCTGCAGCTTTTATGGATCTAATAAATAGATGTTCCGTCAGTTTTTAGATCTATTTGCGATAGTTTTCATTGATGCTATTCTGGTTTACTCTGAGTGTGAGAAGGAGCATGCCAATCACCCCAGAATACCCTCAAAGATCATGAATTATATGTAAAGTTTTCCAAATATGAATTCTGGTTTAGTTCTATTGCTTTTCTGGGGCATATTATTGCTAGTGAGGGGATTAAGGTTGACCCCTAAAAGATTGAGGTAGTGAGAAAATGGCCCAGACTTATGACTCCAATCGATATTCGGAGCTTCTTGAGTTTGGAAGGGTATTACAGAAGGTTTGAAGAGAGTTTTTCCTCCATAGCTGCTCTACTTACCAAATTGACTCATAAAAAGGCGAAATTCTTGTAGTCTGATATATGTGAAAGTAGTTTTGAGAAACTAAAAGATAAGTTGAAAACCACACCAATTTTATCTCTTTCTGATAGTATAAAAGGCTTTGTGTTATACTGTGATGCATCCCGGGTGGGACTTAAGTGTGTTTTTATGCAATATGGTAAAGTGGTGGCTTATGCATCTAGGCAGTTAAAGGTGCACAAAAAGAATTATCCTATCCATTATTTAGAGTAAGTAGTGTGGTGTTCACACTTAAGATCTGGCGATATTATCTGTATAGGGTGCATGTTGATATATTTACTAATACAAAAGTTTACAGGATGTTTTTATGCAAAAAGAACTGAATCTCAGGAAAAGGCGGTGGCTGGAATTGTTTAAATACAATGACATAAGCCTACATTATCATACAAGAAAGGCGAACGTAGTAGCCAACGCCCTTAGTAGATTGTCAATGAAAAGTCTTTCTTATGCTGAAAAAGGAAAGAGAAAGATGGTAAGAGATATTCATCGGCTTCTAAATTTAGGAGTTTGACTTATGGATTCTGAAGATGGGGGAGTAATTGTTCATGAGATAGCAAAATCCTCTCTATGCACTGAAGTTAAGGAAAAGCAGGTCAAAGACCCTATCTAAATGCAGATGAAGAAAGATGTTTATCAATAGAAAATAATGGTATTTGAAATTGGAGGTGATGGAATTTTGAGGTATCAAGGTAGGCTATGTGTGCCGAACGTGGATGGCTTAAGAGAGATAATTCTTGATGAAGCTCACACTTTGAGGTATGTTGTTCACCCAGGATCTTTGAAAATGTATCATGACATTAAGACTATTTATTGGTGGAACAATATGAAATATGATGTTGCTAATTTTGTTTCTGAGTGTTTAAATTATCAACAAGTCAAGGTAGAACATTTGAGACCAGGTGTCACTTCACAGGAAATAACTTTGCCTATGTCGAAGTGGGAGATGATTAAATTAGACTTTATAATGGGGCTCTCAAAGTCCCAAAATCAATACGACTCTATTTGGGTGATTATAGATCGAATTACCAAGTCCGCTCATTTCTTTCCTGTGGGGACAAATTATTCGAGAGATGACTATGCTAAGCTGTACATTCAGGAAATAGTCTGGTTACATAGGGCTTTTATGTCTATTATATCCGATCGAGATACATAATTTTCTTTATAGTTCTGGCAATCTTTTCAAAGGGGTTAAGGCACCTAAGTGAACCTGAGTACTGCTTTCCACCCTCAAACTAAAGGAAAAGCTGAATGAATGAATCATACCCTAGAAGATATGTTAAGGGCTTATGTGATTGACTTCAAAGGTAGCTGGGTGGATCATTTGCCATTGATAGAATTCGGTTACAATAATAGCTGCTATTCCAGTATTTAAATTGCCCCTCTTGAGATGCTTTATGTAAAAAGGTGTAGGTCACCAATTGAATAGTTTGAAGTGGGTGAAACCTGGTTGTTTTGGCCTGACTATGTTCATCAAGCAATAGAGAAGGTGAAGGTCATTAGGGAGCGACTTAAGACTGCACAGAGTCACCATAAATCTTATGCCGATATTAAAAGAAGAGACTTAGAATTCGAGGTTGATGATTGGATATTCGTAAAGGTCTCTCCTATGAAATGAGTCATGTGATTCAGAAAGAAAGGGAAGCTTAGTCCTTATTATTTAGGACCATATCAGATTATGATAAAGATAGGTGGGGTTGCTTATGAGTTAGAGTTACCCGCGATTCTGGCTTCCATACACCCAGTATTCCATGTGTCCATGTTGAAAAAGTGCATTAGAGATCATTCCGTAGTATTGCCTGTAGAGGATATCAATGTGAAAGACTACATGTCATATGAAGAAGAACCCATTTCCATTTTGGATAACCAAATTTGGAAGCTGAGAAGTAAGGAGATAGCTTCGATTATGGTGTTTTGGAAGAATCAAAAAGCTGAGAAAGCTACTTGGGAGTCAGAAAATAACATACGAACTAGATACCCAAAACTCTTTGAGACCGTGGATGATGATATGGATGGTACAAATATTATAATACTCTTTTCTTTTCATGTAGTGTTTGTAATTATGCCTTTTGTATCTCGAGTCATCATTTGGGGATGAATGATCCCAAAGGAGGGATAATGTAACACCCCATATTTTTGAGCTAGAAATCGAACAACAGTTCCTACGTGTATAAACTTTAGTCCGATGATTTGATTTTAAATTCATGAGTCATGATCTTTATCCTAGTGTGTTAAGTGATTATGAGGTGAAAAATATTCATGAAAATAATGTAGAGCAAAGTTGAGATAAGAGACTTTGAATCATTCATAATTTGGTATTCGATTCTACAAGGGTCAACTTTTAATGTGTATAACTTTTGATATATGTGGA
>JAPEIP010000005.1:124052534-124066840 GCA_026120095.1 Capsicum chinense | reverse complement strand
TGTTTATCAATAGAAAATAATGGTATTTGAAATTGGAGGTGATGGAATTTTGAGGTATCAAGGTAGGCTATGTGTGCCGAACGTGGATGGCTTAAGAGAGATAATTCTTGATGAAGCTCACACTTTGAGGTATGTTGTTCACCCAGGATCTTTGAAAATGTATCATGACATTAAGACTATTTATTGGTGGAACAATATGAAATATGATGTTGCTAATTTTGTTTCTGAGTGTTTAAATTATCAACAAGTCAAGGTAGAACATTTGAGACCAGGTGTCACTTCACAGGAAATAACTTTGCCTATGTCGAAGTGGGAGATGATTAAATTAGACTTTATAATGGGGCTCTCAAAGTCCCAAAATCAATACGACTCTATTTGGGTGATTATAGATCGAATTACCAAGTCCGCTCATTTCTTTCCTGTGGGGACAAATTATTCGAGAGATGACTATGCTAAGCTGTACATTCAGGAAATAGTCTGGTTACATAGGGCTTTTATGTCTATTATATCCGATCGAGATACATAATTTTCTTTATAGTTCTGGCAATCTTTTCAAAGGGGTTAAGGCACCTAAGTGAACCTGAGTACTGCTTTCCACCCTCAAACTAAAGGAAAAGCTGAATGAATGAATCATACCCTAGAAGATATGTTAAGGGCTTATGTGATTGACTTCAAAGGTAGCTGGGTGGATCATTTGCCATTGATAGAATTCGGTTACAATAATAGCTGCTATTCCAGTATTTAAATTGCCCCTCTTGAGATGCTTTATGTAAAAAGGTGTAGGTCACCAATTGAATAGTTTGAAGTGGGTGAAACCTGGTTGTTTTGGCCTGACTATGTTCATCAAGCAATAGAGAAGGTGAAGGTCATTAGGGAGCGACTTAAGACTGCACAGAGTCACCATAAATCTTATGCCGATATTAAAAGAAGAGACTTAGAATTCGAGGTTGATGATTGGATATTCGTAAAGGTCTCTCCTATGAAATGAGTCATGTGATTCAGAAAGAAAGGGAAGCTTAGTCCTTATTATTTAGGACCATATCAGATTATGATAAAGATAGGTGGGGTTGCTTATGAGTTAGAGTTACCCGCGATTCTGGCTTCCATACACCCAGTATTCCATGTGTCCATGTTGAAAAAGTGCATTAGAGATCATTCCGTAGTATTGCCTGTAGAGGATATCAATGTGAAAGACTACATGTCATATGAAGAAGAACCCATTTCCATTTTGGATAACCAAATTTGGAAGCTGAGAAGTAAGGAGATAGCTTCGATTATGGTGTTTTGGAAGAATCAAAAAGCTGAGAAAGCTACTTGGGAGTCAGAAAATAACATACGAACTAGATACCCAAAACTCTTTGAGACCGTGGATGATGATATGGATGGTACAAATATTATAATACTCTTTTCTTTTCATGTAGTGTTTGTAATTATGCCTTTTGTATCTCGAGTCATCATTTGGGGATGAATGATCCCAAAGGAGGGATAATGTAACACCCCATATTTTTGAGCTAGAAATCGAACAACAGTTCCTACGTGTATAAACTTTAGTCCGATGATTTGATTTTAAATTCATGAGTCATGATCTTTATCCTAGTGTGTTAAGTGATTATGAGGTGAAAAATATTCATGAAAATAATGTAGAGCAAAGTTGAGATAAGAGACTTTGAATCATTCATAATTTGGTATTCGATTCTACAAGGGTCAACTTTTAATGTGTATAACTTTTGATATATGTGGAATTTTTCAGATTAAGATCCACAAAATTGTAGATAATTGAGTCAACTTTCCAACAATACCAATTTTGCATTAATCCTATACTCGAGTGAAAAGTTATGGCATTTTTCATGAAAGGCATCAAGCCTATGCGATTGGGACGTGGTGCGATGGTCCTCAATGAAATGGACGTCACAATGTGATGGACAATGTGATTCGGAGCTGTTTCATATTCTATTTCAGTTCCTAAAGGGCCTAGGGGAACTTTGGTCAGTACCACTCACCCAAATCTGCCCATTACACCTAATTTCAGCCCCCAAAAGAATTATACACACCATTATTCATATTTTTTCTCAAATAAAAAACCCTATCCACTTCCCAAGAAACAAGGTTCAACTCTTATCCAAAATAAGAATTCAAGCCATTTAACTTTAAGATTTTCAAGAAGAGAGTCAAGAGTAGGTTTTCAATCTTTAAACTATTCAATATAAGGTACGTGAGGCTATCCTAATCTCATGGGCATGTGTTTTTATGAATTTTAACAAGCTTTAAAGTTAGTTAAGTATGTATATGTAGAAACATGGGTTTTCATTTTTAAGAAGGGCATGCCTTGTGATAACAATTTGATCATGATGTTACTTTTCTTAAAAATCTTAAATTATGAATTCGTAAATATATGTTTTGAACTTGAAAGATGGTTTTGATTATGAATTTTGAATCCTTTAAATTCCATGATGATGTTTATGTACTTGTATGGTATGAATTGTACCCTATTCAGAGCATGGTTTAAGAGCCTCTTTTTGATTAATAAAATTATGTTAAACCAATGTTGAGGGCTAGTTTATAAAAAAATAATGATTTTCTTAAATTTTAAGGTTTTGATAATCAATATGCATGTGTTGAATGATTGGTATATGCGGAAGGCTGTGAAATGGTGGGCTATAAATGACTTGCAAGTTAGGGGTATGGCGTTACTCCATCGAGAAATTTCCCTTGAAAGAAAAAGAAAAAAATGTTGTAAGCATGATGTATGTTTTCCTTTAATGAGCTAAAACTAGACTAATGTGAGTTGGATGGTTACCCGAAGAAAGTACGAGTCTGGAGACTCTATGCTGGAAACAGTGATTTGCCGACCCGGGACTTTGGTACCCTACTATGTGATCTTGTGTACCTTATATTATGTCATCCCAATTTGGGACTATGGTTAGGAGCCCTGCTTTGTGATCTTTCACCCAACCATGACATATTGACTTGATTAAGGATTTTGACTCCCAGATTTGTGTTCTTACGTGTCCTCCCCTCACTAGTACTCCAATCTAGCTTAATAGTACTGAAGTAAATTGAGTTACAAAGGAAAGAAATGTTTATGAAACTCATCATACTATGCCCATATGTTTTTAAATTATTTTGTGATATTGTTTTTTATAAAAGCTCTCACCTATGTTGTATAGAAATATAGTTTTTTTTTTGCATTGCTCTACGTACTAGTACATCTGTATTGACCCCTATATTTTAGGATTTGAGGCACAGTCCCAGGGTCCCACTAAGCTATAGATTGGGGTGTCCAAGACTTGCAGTTTGTGAGCCTTCTCTATTTCGGAAGGCCTGACTATTTAACTTTGTCATTTCACTTTGTTTTATGGTTCGACTGGAGGCTTTGTCCCTATTTTTAGACAGATGTTGATTTTCATATTGTTATAGATTTTGCAAACTGGTGTCATGTATTTTGAATGTTATGAACCTAATTTCATATTATTCAGCTGAATTAAGAGTTTGACCATGTTTTTGTCTTATTATATTTTCCGCATTTCCTTATAAGATTTGAATGGTGTGTATGATTACTAGAAAGAGATGGGAGCCCAGGACTTATGGTTTGGGATGCTCGTCGCGGCCAAGGCCTCATCTTGGGTCATGACATAAGCCCCTCATGACCTATGCAAACCATTCATCTAAGTCAAAAAATTAATTTTGGACCTAAGGGGACCTAGTTGACTTTTGTCACCCCTTTCAATTTTTAAATATTAAAACTTGAAAATCTTTCACTAACTTTATTCGATCACCTGGGTATTCATTTCATCATTTTACAAGTCATAAATAATATAATGAAGCTACGATAAAGATCAATCATGGGAAATGAGTTCAAACAAATAAAAGGCCATATTGATTGTTACTTGCATATTTAAGTATTTATCTACGAAAAATTTTTCTTTGAATAATTAAATTCATATAAGTAATTAATAAAATTATTAGTTAATAATTGTCTCTAAAATTCTATTTAATTTTTTCAAGTTCATGCACAAATATATATGATGCCTAATCGCTGTTTTAATTTACTCCTTGGATTTTTGTTAGTAGTCTATCCAGGAACTCATTGAAAAACTGGAAACAACAATTGAAAAATTGAGTGACTTAACAGAAATTTTTAAAATGAGGACATGATATCTGTGAAATTGTATGGTAGTTGGTCATTATTTTTATTTGTGCCAATTTTTTTTTTTTTATCTTGTTAATGACTTAGGTACATTGTTTTTCTATATATGATCAATTTTGAAAGCAGTAGAAGTAACTTATTATCGAGTAAAATAGAAGATTATTTAGACCATATTGTTTGATTAAATATTGTAATGACCCTTTTCAATGCTATGGTATAGCTTAACATGCAAAAAATTCAGGTAAGTTTTTCCTTACATGAAATGTTGAACATTATAGGCTAGGCTAGTTTTTGATGAATTTTAGGTGTGGTGTCATTTAGGAAATTTTAGTAATTTATGGTATAGAAATTCATGAGTTTATACATGTTAGCTAAAAGGTAAAGGAGTTTCTAGAAACTTTCAGAATAGAATTTGGGTTAGTAGAACTCTAGATATAGCATTTGACATAAAGGGGTTAGTTCATAAAGTTGAGATCTTGGAGTGTGCTTTGAAAATGGCAAAACTGGAAATCTATCAAAAGGTTTTACCTCACCTATCCTATTGTAGCGGCTGGCAGGCCACTTTAGTAGCCTCGTTATAGCAGAAACTTTTTTGCAATGGAGAAAGTCAACTTGGTCAACTCTGTGATAGTGAAACAATTCTGCTATAGCAGATTAGACACATTTGATAGAATTTTTTAGTATAAAACATTATTTTTCATTTCAGAGTTGCAGAAGTCGAGGGAGGAAAATTTGGAGGAAATTTTTGGAATATTTCATAAGCTTTCAATATTAAGGTAAGTGAATTTCCTTCCTCCTAAAGTAAATTAAATTTCCAAATCCTTAAAATTTATAGGATTAAATATGTTTCAAATCATGGGCTTAAATCTAAATTAAGAACTTGGTATGAGTTGGTTATTTAAGGGGGGTGGGGTGGGTAGTTTCACTTGATTATTGTCTAGAATTATTGAATCATGATTACTAGACTATAATTCATCATTTTAAGCTTGGTTTATAGAGAATTTGAGTGGGATGGAGGGTAGAAAATCTTAGAATAGAGAAATTATGCATGAACTTGACTTTAAGGTTATGAAATTAGGTAATAATACCTAAAGTTGGTAGAACATTATTTTAATGGGGTTTTCTTTGTTAATTTTAGATTGTGATAAAGTCAAGGCTACAAAAAAGGGGAAGGCTCAAGTCATTTAGAGCATTGAAAAGCTTAGATAGAGGTAAGTTATATTTAAATTAGAATTAAGGCTAGATTTGATTGTGTTTATGCATGTCAACTGATATGTTATTTATTTGGATACAATGCATGCTAATTAATGTTGAACTTGCTAATTATTGAATGGAAGTTTGTAAATTGGTAACCTATAATGGATTGGTGAAAAAGACCTTATTTGATATGCAAGGATGGTTGATTTAACATACTATGTGATTATACTTGTCGATGGTACTGGTTATTTGTGGTGAGTGATTTGATAAAGATTGATTACGGATGAATTAGTAGATTTAAAGAAGGATAAATGTGGGGGATATTAGAATAATGGGTGGTATAACACTTGGTTTGTTATAAGAATAACATGCATTTGTTGTCTGATATATTTGATACATGAACCAAGCTTGTCCCCTAAAGGTCATTCTAATGGGCAATCATAAGAGGCTTATCATGTGTGTACTTATAATTTAGAGAGTTTGATGGTCCCTTTAGTGAACTGAGTTATATTTTGTGGATTATATATATTGGGGTTCCTTGTCTGGACTAGTAGTTATTTATATTGTTCTTAAAATGAGCTAGTAGATAATATTGTATAAGAATAAGATTCTTCTCACATAGTGATGAATTGAATTGGTCTTATGTATCTTTGTGGTTGACTTGAGTTAAATAGTGCATCCATAAAGGTGATGTCACAAATTTACTTGACTTGGTTGTTTAAAGTTGAATTGTGGTGGAAAAACTTATTTAAAAGAATGTTGCTAAGGTGACATGTGTTGCTTCTTCCTTACAAACTTTTAGTTTAGTGTTCATTTTGATTAAGTCTAGTTGGCCCATGATCCTACCATTACATAGTAGTTTTCCATTGATAGTATCATGTACTCTTTTTTTTATTTAGTATTTAGTGAAGAACATATTCCGACAACTTTTATGAGATCCCACTTGTAGTTGATACATCAACAACATATCCAAGAGTGGCACTCATCTTTTGGACAACAATGGATATACCTTATTTTGATCTTGTCTACTTGTTTTTGGAAAAGATAGTTTTTATTTTGTTTTATCTATTCTCTAGGTTGTACCCATAGACATGCTTTAGTTAGAGTTTTGAAACTATGACACTCAATATTTGTGATGTTTTTAGATTTGATGACATTGTTTCTGTATTTATTAAATTGTTAGATATTGTTTTATTATTAATGGATTGGGTTTTACTCTTATTCAAATGGTTAAGTAATGATAGTAATATATTGAAACAGCCTGGGTTTTGGAACCTTAGAAAAATTCGTAGATTTCTAGTTTTTGGTCAAGAAATGACTAGGGGTTACAGGTCATATGCCGGGGTATGGTTGGTAAGGCTTAGTTGTATACTAACCAGGGTTGGTTGGTGGGTTAGATTGGTTTATGGAATGGGTATGACTTGGTGGGTACGAGTCGTATGATTTGATATGGGTAGAATGGTTTTGTTTTTTACTTCACTTAATATGAGACTTAGTAACTTAACTTGAATCTGAGTACAAGTGGCTCACCATGAGCCATAAGATAGGGTATGAGTCATACCATTGGTTAGTATGGTAAAAAGTGGATAAACCTATTTTGATTATATTCTGCTAGGGATACGGTTTAGGGGTACTAGCAGTATGGTTGAGTACTATTTGGGTTGGGTAAGTCGTATGGTAGACAATGTCGGGTCCAAGGTGGGAGGCCTAGGGTACAAGTGGTGGGTACTACTTGTAACGGAGAGTACGACTGAAATGGTTAGTTGTACTACCTGACGGGACTTTTAAGCAGTTTAAGTTGGGGGTAATATGGAAATTTCCCCACTTATTCACTTAAGGACCTATAACTTACAAATCTCTTGGGACATTATTTTGTAATGCCTTGAGTCTGTACCCCAGATGCTACACGATGTTTACAACCCCAAAGGACCATAAGCTAACCCATGACTGATACCTGCTGTGAGCACTGAAACATGATACTATAATAAATACAGAAAAAATAGGCTGAAATACCATAAGGTTCAAAATCTGTAAATATTGATAAAGTGTATCAACTGAAATAATAATCTATAAAGCTGAACACTATCTGAAAACTAATCTGAAAACCCTCTAATCTAAAACTTCTTGAAAGTGGAGTTGATGGGATAATCCCCCAACTAACTCCATCTACTAAAATACTGAGTCTACTGTAATAATGAAATGAAAGAATATCCTCGAATGATGAGGACTCACTGCTAAATCTACTGCTGACTAAATCTGGATCTATCTATACACGGTTAAGAACCTGAGCATCCCAACCTATGATATAAGACATCATAGCGCAAAGAAAGAGTATGCGTCAGTACATGGAATATACTGGTATGCTAGATGGGGTAAGGCTAAATGCAAGGGTTCATATGAATGAACAATAAATGACTGCATGATATAGAGTAACTGAACATGAGAGTACATAGATAACTGATACTACTATAAATACTGCATTTGCGCTACTGTGCATATAAATAAATACTGTGACTAAGCTTAGCTTAAGATGAGTCCTAAGTTCTGATACTGAGTAACTACTATCTGAAGTTACTGATACTGGTTGACTGTATATGATAGTCCTAATTCTGTAAAACTAAACTGAGTTCTATTTTGAAGACTAACACTAAGACAGTGGGAGGTAATCATCTAACCGACATATCCCATATAAGATAACTGAGTTGGGGTCCAACCTATGACCCTAGTTGGAAGGGTGTCATTACCGTGCCACGGGTAAAGACACTAAAGAGTTACCCTCATCTGGCAGGTACTCTAATGAGAATGATGGAAATCTTATTTGACAGGTTAAAATATCTTATCAACCCTCAACTGGCAGGTTGGATGTCTCAATCTATGGTGCTACATAGTTCTGGAACGCAAGGATTGCTTCTAAGGATCACAACCTCTTCTGGCAGGTGATCCCCCATCCTTGGGTTCACTCAATATTGAATCCTACTCCCAACTAAAAGACACTGAACTAAGTATACTGAACTGGACTGAACTAATACTGAGTTTACTGAGTTTTCCTGAGTTTTGTAACTGATTGAGTTTTACTGAGTTCTGTAACTGATTGAGAGTACTACTGATCATGGCATGAATGATACTATTCTATAACTGACACTGGCTTTAGGTAAACAACTAAATTGTCGGGTATTGATACCCCCAAGACTCGATAGCATGAAAAATAAAGCATAGCATGATCTTGAGATGCATAATAACGTACACTTGTCCAAATTTATTCATAAAGGCATTTCATCAAACACTTGTAGGGCATAAACTTGTACATGATGTGACCACATAATGACATGTCACGATTTCACTATCTACTTCACATAGGCATTTTAGCAAACACTTGGGGAGCATGGAGTATTTCACATGATAATGGTCAACACATTTAATCATGAATACAATATTCAATTCTAAATTCAATGGTTAAGCATGTAATTCATATAATTCACCACATAACTATCTAAATTTCATGGAAACTTAGAATTAAACATGCATTAGATCCCAATTACTATCATAATCATGAATATATTCAATTCCAAGCATGGAAATCATAAATAATACCTCTTGAAGTTTTACAAATAGATTCTTGGACTTTATGGGTGAAAGGGACCCATAGATGAACACCTAAAATACCTTGAAAAGTTAATTCTTAAAGGTTCTTGAAGAAATTCTTGAGTTTAAATATTGATTCTTGTAGTTAGGGTTTGTTTTCTAGAGTGAGAATTCCTTTGATTTGGGGAAAATTAAATAATAATGATGTAACTAGGTTAATTTAATTTATGGGTTAAATGATGACTTCGGTCATGTAATAACACTCAATTACCCCTGGGAATAATTTAAAATCATTACTGAAAAATTCCTAATTTGAACACCTGGTGCAATGCACCACTATCACGCCAAACCACTGGAAAATGACAACTGGGAAGGTGGCTGATGGTGTAATGCGGTGGAGTCGCGTTGCAATACTGGATGGGACCTGAAAGCTTAGCGCGACGTGATATAATCACGTCGCTTTACATAAAATTGACAATTATGGATTGGGTCCATGGAGAAACATGCCAATATCACGGTAACTCATTGGAAACTGACAATTGCCATTTTGACATACTCTGTGACGCACTACAGGCCTGTATAACGGTGTTTAACGATAGAAACTTAAACTAGTCATAGATTCTTACTCGGTTACAGATTTAGGCAAATTTTATATTATTGTAAAGCTAAATCAATTTCCTACGCAATGGAAGGATCTAAACTAAAAAATACTAAATATTTAAAATTTTTTATGTTGGATAACTCATGAACTGAGAGTTAAGTTAAGCTTGAGAAATACAGGGTATTACAATATCTCGCTCTTGGGAATATTCATCCTCTAATGAGACTGATTAAGCTGAGAAACACTGATAGACTGCGCTGACACACTGAACATACATATCTAGTGCATGACTACATGACTGAACTATTAACAAATTGAGCTCTTACATTGAACATGCATATCTAATGCATGGAATACATGATGAAGCTACTAATAAGCTGGGTTTTTATACTGAACATGAATATATGATGCATGAGTACATGACTGAACTGATTCATGAATGTATAACTAAATATGCAAAAGCAATGGATATCAAGTAATAATTATAGCTAAACATGGAACTGAGTAATGCTAAGACGACTATTACCTTAATTTGGATCTGAGGTTGCAGAGAAGAGGTGAGGATACTTGGTCTTTATATCTTCTTCTACTTCCCAAGTACCTCCCTTACGGCTTGATTCTTCCAAAAGACTTTGGCTAAGGGATCTTCTTTGTTCCTCAGTCTATGAATCTGATGATCAAGGATCTAGACTAGAACATCTTTGAAAAAGAGATTCTTTTGAATATCTATGCCCTATAATGAAACTATGACTGCTGGGTCACCAATTCATTTCTTTAGCAAGGAGACGTGGAACACTGGGTGCACTTAAGCTTGGTCTGAAGGCAACTTTAGCTCATAAGCTACCTTTCCGAAACTACTGAGAATTTTGTAAGGGCCGACATATTGGGGACTGATCTTTCCCTTCTTTCCAAACCTCTTTACCCCCTTCATGGGAGAGATTTTCAAGAACACAAAATCATTGATTTCAAACTCGAGATCCTTTCTCCACATACCTACGTATGATTTTTGTCAGCTCTGGGAAACCCCAAGTCTTTCTCTTATTAACTGAACCTTCTCTAAGGCGTCGAATACTAGGTTAGGCCCAACTACTGTGGCCTCACCTACCTCGAACCAAATAATTGAAGATCTACATATTCTACCATAGAGACCCTCAAATGGAGCCATCTGAATATTAGAATGATAGTTGTTATTATATGCGAACTCGATCAAAGACAGGTGGTCATCCCAACTATCCTTAAAATAAAAAATGCATGCTCTTAGAATATTTTCTAGAGTCTGAATAGTCCTTTCTACTTGACCATCTGTCTAAGAGTGGAAGGTTGTATTGAGGTGAACCCGGGTACTAAGACCCTTTTGGAGTACTTTCCAGAAATGAGAGGTGAACTGGGTACCTCTATTTGAGATGATGGATACTGGGACTCCATGTAACTTGACCAACTCTCTGATATAGAGTTTGGCATATTCCTCAGTTGAATAGAAAGTATGAACTGGCAAAAAATAAGCTGATTTGGTCATCCTATCTATGATAACCCAAATGGAAGCAAGCTGATAATGAGTACGAGGCAAACCCATCACAAAGTACATGTTCACTTCTTCCTAGTTCCATATGGGAATACTGAACTCTTCCATGGACCCACTAGCCTTCTGGTGCTTAATCTTAACCTACTTACACATAGAGAACTTAGCTACAAACTCTGCAATATCCCTTATTTTCCTACTCCACTAATAGATATTTCGTATATCGTGGTACATCTTAGTGGTCCTTGGATTAATAGAGTAGCGTTCACCCTGCATGCTGTAAGAATTTGTTGCCTTAAGTCATCTACACCTGGCACACATAGCCGACCCTGGCAACGCAAAACACAATCTCCCTTTTGGGAGAAAACCTCTATTTTTTTGTTCTCTGACGGAGTCTTTCAACTCAATAAGACTGGGATTTTTATCCTTCTTTTCCTTCACTTCAGAAACTAGAGATGATTCAAAACTTCTCTTCACCCATACACTACCTTCTGCTGAATCGACTAAGCGAACACCTAGTTGGGAAAGCTGATGAACTTCCTGAGCTAACTTTTTCTTACTATCCTCAACATGAGCAACATTATCCATATATAGTCTACTGAGAGCATCAGCCACTACATTGACTTTGCCTGGATGAAATAGAACACTCATGTCATAATCTTTCAATAACTCTAACCACTTTCTCTATCATAAATTTAAATCTTTCTAAGAAAAAACATACTACAAGATCTTGTGATCTGTGAATAGATCTACATGCACCCCATACAAATAGTTTCTCCAAATCTGTAAGGAAAATACTACAGCTTCTAACTCAAGATCATGAGTCAAATAATTCTTCTCGTGGGACTTAAGCTGTCTGGAGGAGTAGGCCATGACCTTACCTCTATACATTAGGACACAACCCAAACCTACTCTGGATGCATAATAGTACATAACAATACCAATTGAACTATCTGTCAGAGTCAAAACTGGGGCTGAGGTGAGTCGAGTCTTCAACTCTTGAAAACTCTTCTCGCATTAATCTGACAACTTAAACTGGACTTTCATGTGAGTTAATTTGGACATGGGGGATTCAATAGACAAAAATCCTTCAACAAACCAATGGTATTAGCCAGCTAAACCCAGGAAACTCCTGATATCCAATGGAGAGTTTCTTACTACTTCGGTCTTTTGAGGATTAACTCTAATGCCATCACCAGAAATAATATGACCAAGGAATGCTACTGACCTTAGCCCAAATTTGCATTTACTGAATTTGGTGAACAACTGATGAGTTCTTAGAGAGTGAAGTATGATTCTAAGGTGATCTGCATGATCATTCTTGCTACGGCAATAGACAAAAATGTCATCAATGAAGACTATAATGAACTTGTCCAATTACTTCTTAAACACGCTGTTCATTAAGTCTATGAAAGCTGCTAGGGTATTAGTAAGACCAAAGGACTTGACTAGAAACTCAAAGTGACCATAATGCGTTCTGAAAGCTATTTTTGGAATGTCACATTCTCTGACCCAGAGCTGATGATATCTTGATTTGAGGTCTATCTTAGATAAGTAACTAGCACTCTAAAGTTGGTCGAACAAGTCATCGATTCTAGGAAGTGGGTATTTATTCTTGATTGTGACTTTGTTCAGCTGATGGTAGTCTATACATATTCTGAGAGAATCATCTTTCTTAAGCATGAATAAGACTGGTGTGCCCTACGAGAAAATACAGGGTTTGATAAATCCCTTATCTAGGAGATCCTTCAACTGTTCTTTTAACTCTCTGAGTTTTGCTATTACCATTTTGTATGGTGGAATAGATATAGGCTAAGTATCTGGAAGAAGGTCTATTCTGAAGTCTATTTCCCTAATGGGAGAAACTTCAAGAAGATCTCCAGGAAATATATCTAAAAATTTATTTACTTCTGGAACTAACTCAAGAGTTGGAGTTTCTGAGTTAGAGTCTTTGACTAGCACAAGATGGTAGATACGTCCCTTGGATATTATTTTTTTCGTTCTAAGGTATGAAATCAACTGACCCTTAAGAATTGTGGTAGTACCCCTCTATTCAAGGACTAGTTCATTTGGAAACTGAAATTAAACTATTCTATTTCTGTAATCAATCGAGGCATAACATGAGGTGGAGCGAATCTATGTCAAGAATGACATGTAAATTTGCCATCTCTAGCTCTACAAGGTATGCTAAAGTAACTTTCTAAGATATTATAATCGGACAGTTCCAGTATACCCATTGGGCTATGATCGATTTACCCACTAGGGTAGAAACTGAGAAAAGCTCTGCTAGAATTTCTGGTCTAACGCCAAAGTTAATGACTGTATAAGGAGTTATGAAAGATAAAGAAGCCCCTGGATCTAACAAGGAATAAGTATGTAAGTAGAAGATCTATAACATACCAGGGACCACAACAGGAGATTTTTCCTAATCTTTTCTGGACTTACGTGCATAAAGACTATTTGGACGTTGCCCACTTATGGCACTAAAAGTGGCACCCTACTAATTCGGGCAACCAGACTGAGCTGGGGTACGGTTATGCTGACCCTAAAAACCTGATTGAGGACAATCTCTAACTCTATGGCCTGGCTTACCTAACCCAAAACAAATATCATTGTCAGCTCTGCAGACACACTGGTGGTTTTTGCCATATTACTGACATAGGGGATTTGTTCGGGCACTGCTGACACTACCCTAAGATTTAGAGTCTAGTGCCCTATCTTTATTACCATTTCTAAACTTAGGAATTGGAGCACTGGCTAAGGATGAAGATGGAATTGAAGATTTTAGGCAAAATTGGGAATGGTTACCGCCCTCTAACTTAGGCTGATTAAAATTAAAACTACCTATTTTAGCTCTCTTGTTCTGCCTCTCTTTCTCTGATCTTAGCCTCTTCTATATGATGAGAGTGGACCATGAGCCTAGATATGTCGATCTCCTTAATCAACATTGCTATTTTATACTCCTTAACGATACTATCTAAAACCTTAGATACAAACTTGCTCATTCTAGGCCTACTATCTTCTACTACATGGGGAGAATACCAGGTTAACTGAGTAAACTTCAGGGATACTCTTTCATGCTCATACTGCCTTGCCTAAGGTTGATGAATTCTAACACCCTGGCTTCTCTTAGCTCTAAGGAAAAGAATCTCTATAGAAAAGCATTAGTAAACTTTTCCCACTCTATAGGCTCAGCATCTGTGCCTCTGTCTACTTTCTATTGCTTAAACCATGTATGAGCTATATCTTATAGCTGATAG
>JAPEIP010000005.1:124027511-124045771 GCA_026120095.1 Capsicum chinense | reverse complement strand
CTTACTTGAAATAATCGAGTGATAGGCACTGACAGGGTGGCGATAATTTCTGGGAACAGGTTGCCCAATCTCAAGCGAGTGAGGCTCAATCAATTTTATCATGCCCTCCTTGTTAGTTGTGTGAAAGGTTCCATAGGGTTTTCTGTGATGATGGCAGGGACATGTATTTCAAATATGGTCAGCCATCCTATATACACTAAAATTTTCCATTTGGTATGGTGCTTTGGGAGCGAATAAGGCTCCGGTTGCTTTATCTTTTACTATTATGCCAAAGGTTGCTGCTTCTGCATCTATTTTTGCTTTTAATATTGGTATAGGTAATAATAAGTTATATGATCTTGCTACTCGATAGGAATATGAGGCATCACCTGATGTTGTTACTGGTACATTAAAACTATTTTCTCATGTGTATTGCTTGCTTGATTTGGGGTTGTAACACCTCGAGTCTGTACCCCAGATGCTACACGATGCTTATAATCTCGAGGGACCATAAGCTAACCAATGACTGGTACTTGCTATAATAACTTAATAATAATACTATATAATATACGGAATTAGGTGGAACCACGCCATAAGGTTTAACCAGTAAATAAATGGAAATCTAAATAAATGTCTGAAATACTCTAGTTTGGGAAGCCTCTATTTATCTAAACTATGGAGTTGATGGGACAAGTCCCCAACTAACTCCGTCTACTGACATAGACTGAAATACTGTAAATAGAATCATGTCCTCAAACTATATGGACTTACCACTATGCTAAATATTGAAAGTCTGGTCAACTAAGGGTACTCTAGAGCTCGTGCATCGAAACTTATGATTAAGACATCATAGCGCAAAAAGTATGCGTCAGTACTTTGAATATACTGGTATGCTCAATGAGGTAGGCTGACATGCATGGGTTAATATGCATGAACAATAATAACTAAATAACATGAGTATGACTGAATAAGAGTACATACATGAATACGTATACCATAACTGAAATTATGATACCACTGAACACTGGGTCTAAATACTGATTAAATGATTTACTGGATAACAAACACTGTATAATTGATAATTGGGTGACTGTATCTGACACTATTGAATTTTAGGGAACTATACTGAGTTCTATATTGAGCTGAGTGACTATGTCTGATAGTCCTGAATCTGTAAAACTAGACTGAGTTCTATTCTGAGACTGAGACTGAAACTATGAATGTGGGAGGTAATCATCTAATCGACATGCCCCTGCTCGAAATGATTTGGGGTCCAACCTATAACCCCAGTTTGAAGGGTGTTAATACCGTGCCATGGGTAAAGACAAACTGTAAGTTAACCCTCTCTGACAAGAAGCTCTTTCATCAACCCTTGCTGGCAGGATAACTCGAATAAAAAGTATTAACCCTCATAATGTCTGGAAGAAAGATATCTCAACCTATACTGGCTATATAGTTCTATAACATAGGGATTGCTACTAAGGGTCAAACCCTCAGCTAATAGGAATGCCCTCATCCCTGGGTTAACTCGGTGCTAAATCTTACTCCTAACGGAATAGACATTGTACTAATTTCTAATTTTTACTAGGGTAGACTGAATGATTATTGAGATTACGATTTAACTGAGATAAACTGAATTCACGAAGTTCTGTTGAATGACAGAATACTACTGAATTCTGTTAACTGATAGAGTTTACTTAGGTCTAAACTTAATACTGAGTTAGACAAAAATATTACTGACTCTGCTAAGTTTTCCTGAGTTCTATAACTAACTGAGAGTACTACTAATCATGATGTGACTGATACTATTCTATGACTTACCATAGCTCTAGGTAATCAACTAAATTGTTTGGTACAAGTACCCCTAGGAATCGATAGCATAAATTAAGAGACATGACATAAATGCGAAACATATAAACTATAAACTTGATAAGGAATGTTTTTGTGTAAATGTGATATTTGTAAACTTACTTGTTGATTACACTTGAACCTGTAAGTGATGGTTAAATACGACTGAAATCCAACTTGTTTATGTATGCATATTATTTTTTCCTTTTGAATAGTTGTTAGAATACAAGTTTAAGATGAGTAATTGTTAAATTATATCCTAAATGTCCATGACATATAAAGAGGATATATAAAAGGTTTGTTGGTTATATCAGTGTGATTATCTTATTCTTATGTGTTTGTGATTATTATGATATTTGTTGTTATTGTTAGATAAACCAGTAAAAGAAATCATCACAAGATTCATTATTACACATGTTGATTGGTAAAGGACATCATTATAGGATTTATTATTATATGAGATAAGCTAATCTAAGACATCATCATAAGGATTGGTCTAAGATAAGAGTGGTAGGCAATTACATTTGGGTTATTATGGTACATGGACTGATCTCATCCCCTACATGTCATGGCCAGTGAAAAACCATAAGACCTTTATTAAATTTGTAGAAGACATTGGTTGGTTTGACTATTGCATAAGTTTATTAGGTTATATTATTGATTTGATATATTTGGATCCATATGAGGTCTAATTTAATTTGTATGTATTTTGATCCTTGTGTGGTCCAATTATTGATAATGATAATAGAGATCCTTGTGTTTTCTAGTTGATGATAATGATATCAAAGATCCTTGTGTGGTCCAGTGAGATATATATGTGGTGCTCGTTGTATGCACTAGTATGGATATTATTGTGTTGGGTTCCTAGAAAGAACTATGAATTGATATTCCAACTTGGTATTGTAACTTGGATTTTGGTCTGAGCTGATTTCCTTAGTTTGTAATTATACTTTATATGATGAAAATTGTAATTTTGATATTGCACAAGACTTTATGAAATAAAGAACAACTAGATTTTATTGTAAAATGGCCTTGTGTATTGACTTATTGTTGGGGGTATATGTCTAAGTGTGAGCATTGTTGTTTATTATTTGATTTATATGTAATGATTTTTTCTTAGAACATAGTAAGCAAAGATAGTAATGATGGTTTTATTTGATATTGCTAAATTGAACCTTAACTGTGTAATTGATAATTAAGTGGCTTAATTATATATTTTTTAAGGAAATGAATAAAGTGATAGTTTGATATTGGAGTGTTGTATGGTTGAATAAACAAATATTTTTAGAGTAAGGGTTATGGAATATTGGATAGTAATCCTTATAATCATAGCTCGACTTAGAAGTTGTGTGCTCTCATATTTAGCCTAGGCCATAATCTAAACACTGGTAGATTGAGTGAAAAATGGAAGTTACTTACATTAGTGATGAGATTAACGGTAGATTTAGGGAACTTAAACTATCATATTATATGTGCATTATTTGTCTTAAATTTCTATATTATATATTATATGCTTTACCCTTGATCGGTTTATGATACCTATAATTACATATTGTTTGTACTGATGTTACACTTGCTATATCTTTTTTGACGTATAGTTTGGTTACTCGATTAGTTTATGTTTCTAAGTGATATGGATAGTGATCTGTAACACCTTCTACTAATCTTATTCACAAATTGTCTGTATGCTCAAATAGAGTATGGCCTTCACTTTATTTACTTTAGATAATATTTTGGAATTTACGGTTGGCCTAGTTTTAAGAAAAATTTTAATGATGCAATACTCTAAGGAAATTAGGTAGTAAATAAGTTATTGGTGGGATAGTTTAATTTGATTTTGTGGTAGAGAAAGAGTTTAGGAAGTTGCAGCAACTTTTAATGCATAAAATGGATTAAATAGAACTCAAGTTATGGATTTTACGGTCAAAGGATTAGTATGTGATGTCGTATTTTGATAGGTATATTGTTAAATATCCTAATCTGGTCTCAAGTTAATGCCTTGGGATCACTGCTTCAATGAAAGAACTATTGCAACTATGACCTTAGTGGCCTGCGAGTCGCAACAAAATTTATGTTTTTAAAACTAGTAAGCTTATTTTTTATTCCCACTTTTACAAAAATGAGTTAAAACTTAGCAATGGAACAATTTTCTGCACTTTTGGGGATCTTCATATATGAAGGTAAGGTTACTTTTCTTCTAAACTTGAATTACTTTCTTTTCTTCTAAACTTGAATTACTTTCTATGGTCCTTAGAAATCACAAGAATCATGTCATGTTAGAAATTGGACTTTTTTCTCTAAGTTATGAACTCAATGTAAATTGATTGAAATTTGGATAAACTCATTTGGTAGTGATCCTAGTGTGTTAGAAAACACTTAATTAGTTAGAATTATTGTTGTTCAAGCAAAAATATAGAGATTTATGTGGTATAAATGTACAAAACTTTAAGATGATGAACTAGGTAAAATTAATGGTTTAACACAATAATTGTAGGTTTCTAATTACTTGGAAAGATGAAATTATTAAAATTGGAGTGTAAACTAATTATTATAGATAAAAAACAGACCAAAAGAGAAAGGAAA
The DNA here is from genome assembly GCA_026120095.1 of Capsicum chinense. Taxonomy (NCBI): domain Eukaryota; kingdom Viridiplantae; phylum Streptophyta; class Magnoliopsida; order Solanales; family Solanaceae; genus Capsicum; species Capsicum chinense. The sequence goes on along the minus strand of JAPEIP010000005.1, from coordinate 124,041,361 downwards.
GGAATGTTTTTGGCTTCTAAGTGATTCGAGCAGGGAATCAAGGTAGGTTATTCTTAATTTGTAGCAATGAGACTTGCTTGAATCTGTGCATATATGTAAATTGACTATTTTTAATTGCTTTTGGAAACTACTTGTGATTATTGACTATATTGCATTTTCATTGACACTAATAGTGGATATGGTGTTTTTAGGGATGCATTCGTTGTATTGATGATAGTCAGATTATGATGATGATGATATTGAGATGAGAAAGTGATGATACAAGAATTTTGCATAAACACACTCATTTTAAGGATTTGAATGTACATTTATAGCTATATATTGTATTGTATCTTGCTGCCAACTTGATTAAGTGTAAAAGGGGAATTATGATATTATATTTGTTCTAGATTGAAATGTCATATTTGTTGTTAGTTGTCATTAGTTATAAGTTATATTGGGATCGGTGTTACTTATGTTAGTTTACATATTTGTATAGGGCTGAGTTCTCGTGTGATGCCTATTTGTATTTTGTTAATGTACTGATGCTATCGGTTTTCTTTCATTATTGAGTGTAGAGCATGTTCTAGTATTTGAGATGAGACCTAAACTCTAGCCAGCAGTAGCAGACTTTGATCCTAGGGTTAGCAGCATGACTATACATTTATTAAATCTTATGACTTAAGTTTATGTCCTTTGTTTTAGGACAAAGACATTCTCATACTTTTTTTATATTTTGGATAATCTTTTGTACATACTTTTTGGAAACTCTTAGTTATTCTTATAAGATGACTTCAAGTCTCGGAAATTGTAACAAATAGGGATATTTTGTACTCTATTTACATTGGTTATGTTATTGGATTTAATGTAATCTTTAATTGGGACAATAATTATTGAGTTATTGAATTAAGTATGGATTTGATAAAAGTAACTTGTTACTAGGTTGACTTTGTTGATAAGGGATGAGTTAGATGGTTGTCCTATCATAGTGTTAAGGTGGGGGCCAATCATTATCATTTGGATCGTAACATAGTTGTATCTTTTATTTTGCCATTTACTTATTAGAAGCTCTTTTATATTGTGTAGGGTAGGTTCTTGGGAAATTGTTTTCATTTATAATCTTACTGTAAGCGATTGTGGCATTTATATTCTTAGACCCTTAGTAAAATTTGATAAACATTCACATATATTTTGAAATGGGGGTAAGGGTTCTCCTATCTTAGTGTCTTAGAGTAGGTGTCGACATGATCCAGTTAGTTGGGTTGTAACAATGATCCTCTAAAACTCTATGCTATCTCAACCCATCTATATTTGTAACACATAGAATACATTGATATCAAAGAAAACCATCTCTCTCTTAAGAGAAAACCTAGAACTTTTTCTTGCATACTACATCCTTAAATTGGAGAAATGTGGGTTTACTATCTTGCTTCTCTTTTATTTTAACTACTAACAAGGACTTGAGACCATTCTATTCCATCACACCACCATCATCGGTATCCTTAAGATAGACTCCCAATTATTTAATTTTATGAACATCCTTTAAGTTCGTTAATACTATTCTTTTTATGAGAAACACTATCCATAAATAACCTTCTAAGAGAATCAGCAACAATATTTATCTTTCAAAGATGGTATACCACACTCATATCATAATCTTTGAGAAGATCAAGAAATATTCTCTACTAAAGATTCGAATCTTTTTGATTAAAAGTCTACTGTAGGATCTTATGGTTTAGAAAACATCAACATGCATACCATAGAGGTATTGATACCAAATTTCTAAAGCAAATGCTACCACTGCTAACATATATTCATGAGTAAGGTAGTTCTTCTTATGAGTCATAATTTTTCTAGAATCATAAGTAATGACCTTACTATTCTGCATGAAAATACCCCCAAGGCATACACCGGAAGCAATACGGTAAACCAACAAATCATCTATACCCGCTGATAAAGTCAAAATTAGAGAAAAAGTCAACTAAGCTTTCAAATCTTAGAAAAAATTTTCAAGTCAAACTAGTCCATAGGGCTTCGATAGATACGAATCCCTCTACAAATCTCCTATACTAATGGCTAATCCTAAGAAACTCCTAATGTCTGATCGAATAATCGGTCTATGCTAGCTTTTGACTACCTCAATTGTATGGTAGTCAACTTGAATCCCCTCAATAGAAACAACAGGCTCAAGAAAAGTGTCTATTCTCAATCAACAATCATATTTTTAAATTCTTATGAACAATTGTCTAACCTTGAGGGCCTAAATAACAATTATAAGGTGATCCGTATGCTTCTCCTTACTACAGGATAAATTAGAACATCATCTACAAAAATAATAATAAACATGTCAAGCTACTGCTTGGATACTTTTTCCATGTGGTCCATAAAATTAGGAAGATCAGTGGTTAATCAAAAAGACATAACCAAGAAACTCATAGTGACCATACTGAGTTTGAAAAACTATCTTTAGAATATTATTTTCTTTAATTGGATCTGATCAACTTTACAGAAATAACTGGATGCACGAAGTTGGTCGAATAGGTCATAAATTTTGGAAATAAGATATTTATTCTTAATTGTGTACTTTTTCATTTGGAAGTAATTAATACATATCCTAAGGTAACTTTCCTTTTTACTCACAAAAAGAACTAGAGTATCCCATAAAAAGACTCTAGTTCTAATGAATCCCTTATTAGAAAGATCATTCAATTGTTCATTTAACACTTTAAATAAGCTATATCCATTCTATATGGTGGAATAAAGATGGATTGTACATTAGAACAAATGTCTATCCCAAAGTCTATCTCCCTTTTACTAGGTACTCTGGAAAGATTGTTAGGGAAGAATTTTGGAAACATACTGACTACAAGAACTTATTAAAGAGACTAAGTCTCGTAGTTCAAATACCTAACCTAAACTATATGTTATATATAACCCAGTCATTTTTTATACTAAATGTACTAGATAAAATTATTCTTGGGAATGACATACTATTCTTTAACTCTAAGATAAGCTCATTTGGAAATTAAAATTTTATGATTCTAGTCATACAATCAACCAAGGCATAAGAAGATATAACCAATCCATTCTTCATATAACATCGATATTTATAATATCTAACTTAACTAGATCAGATGTGGTATCTTTATGATGTAATAAAACAATGCAATTTTTACATATTCTTATTGCTATAATTGTCTCTCCAGTGATAACAGAAAAATTATCTAGGAGTTTTTGAGATTGATATGAATTTCATAACAACGTAAGGGTCTACAAAAGACAAGCTGGTTCTAGGGTCTAACAAGGCATACACATCAAGAGTAAAAATTTTTAACATGCCAGTAATAGTATCTAGAGAACCCTCTTGTTCCTGATGAGAAGAGAGAGGATAGAAGTAGTTCTATCTACTATCCATACCTGAAGTTGTACTTTTCTAAGTATTTTGATCTGCTAGAGCTAATGATGTAGTGGACTGAGTTCTATTAGACCCATTACCCTACGTAACAAAGGCATAATCCTTAAGAATATGGTTTACCTAACCATACTTCTCACAATTCACTATATCAGAAAGACATCCATTGGGATAATTCTTACGATATTTGTTACAAGTAAGGTGATATGAACCCTTCAGCATTACTGTACAGAGACCATAAGAGTCACATTCTAACTTTATCATACCTAGGCTTGAGTGCATTTGTATTGGAAGAAGATGGATCTGATGCAAGTGACCTCTTATGGGAAGATGATAGATTCCCATTTCTAATACAGTACAGAATAAACTTATTATTTGCTAACTTGTCCCTCTGAAGTCAAAAGTTTGTCTTCTCTCTGATCTTATCTTACTCAAACTAGTACACATGAGTAATAATCTTGGGTATGTTCATGTCTCCAATCAAAATTTTATAATAATACGTTAATTCATTAGTAAAAATATTCATGATAAAGGTATAAGCATTTAAATTTTTTCTATATTGAATTAGAGTTAGGGATAGTGAGTGATCTGGTCTAATAATAATTAAGTAAAATATAGCTAAAGAGGTGCGAGTGTTGCAACAAGGAATACAAACCAACACTATAAAAACATAATTTACTCTAGTTCTAGATCTTATTCCAAAAAGGTTCATGTCTTAAAAATTCCTCTAGGGTTATTCTAAACTAAAACATAAAGAATGAAGAGAAAATATTCTCAAGGAAATGTGATTTGGAGAGAAAATAATCTCAAGGAAATGTGATTAAATTTCACTCCTCACAGATTCTCTATTATAAACCTTTGGATCAAGAACAAGAAGAAAAGTTCATGCCTTTGATAGAATCTTATCATCAAAGTAGATTATGGTTAGATAATATTAGACATTGTAACACCTCAGATTTTTCATCATTAAAATTTTCTTGGCTTATGGGCTTACTGTCCAGATTACAATCCTCTCTACGAGTCATAGGATGTCATTCTAGGTCTAGGACCCTAATCATTGATTGAACAAAATGGATTGGCCATATTTCTGCTATGATTAAGATTGGCTCCTAACTAGCTGTAAAGACTCTATATGAATCATATAGTCCCATCCGTAGCCAAACCAGTGTAGTGCCCAATTTATTATGTCTTGATTACGATTAAACCTAATGATTTGCAATGTATTAGTACAATTCCTATGGTATGAATCTTAACCATAACAGTGTGGGTGCCCATGGAAATTGTCCATAGTACGGCTGGAGGTCATGAGTCATAAGGTGACCCTATGAGTCGTAAGTTCATTTGAAGTGACTGGGCGATAATTCTGTAGTGTTTCATTAAGGGCACTTTGGACATTTCCTATATTCCCCAATCATGACCCATGACTTAAAATCCTTAGGTTATAATTATCACTCTGAAACAAATAAAAATAATTTCTCAATCTCCCCTAAATCCCTAAGGTCAAGAACACTTAGGGTTTCAAAGAAGTTGATCAATTAGGGATCTCAAGGATATTTCTTTCATAGTTATCATACTTTCAGGTATGTTACTCTTCCCTAAATCTTATTTTGTTAAAAACATGTATTTTAAATGGTTTAATTGTGTGGATTTGAATGTGGGTTTTGACATAGGTTGAGGGTTTTGGAATGGATGATTCTTGAATTAATTTTCCATGGTTGTTATGTGTTTTTCATGATTTGAATTGAATGATTTGGGACAAATGGGGTGCATGGATGTGGGAATTGGAATGAGGGTCTAGGTAATCCTCCAATTTGATGTCTTAAACTTGGAAATTAGTGTTGAACAATTGTGTTCCATCAACCCAATTTTGCAAATGGCTTTGAATTATGTAACTGTATTTTTGTTTTACTTACATACCTATACTATTGAATTGCATAAATGGTTAAACAATGAACATAAATTTTAAGGGTCTTGTTGACTATTTTTTGATTTAATGAACAAAGAGGTTTGAGGCATTCCCCTAAATTGATTTGAAAAGCTAAAGGAGGTCAAGGCAATCCTCTAACCTTATTTAATAAATAAATAGGGCCGGGCTTTCCCCTTAGTTAATGTAAATTTAGTGGAGTGATATGAGCATGCAAGCTAAATAGTATGATGATACTTCTAGTATGCCTTAATGTATAATTCCTTGGTTAATGAATGAGTTATGTGAAATTTTTTTTAATTGTGGTTAGGTAACTAAGCCGTGAATGTGTAGGTCTCGAATGACATACTAAAAACTCGCATTTATTGATGTGAGGATTGGTAAAAATAATTGTATGCATGGTTTATACTATTGATATATGTTGTATCTAGGATTGATGTGGGGTTGGGGAATTCCCTAGTCTTTCCTGATACCTCCAATTTATGTGGCTAATATGCACTGGGGCCCTTTCAGCAGGGGAAGTTGACCCCATATAGCCCATGTGTGCCAGTTTATGATGGTTGAGCTACTTAGTCTAAGATAATATTTTATTATCATGAAAAACCCTGTTCCCTACCCAACATCTTTTTTATATATATGTTTCCATATATGTGAACATGTACTGTGAGTTTGAAATTGAACTTTGCATTAGCATTATTTTTCCCTTACCTTGACTTACATGATAGTGCTTACCCCACTAACCATCTTAAGAGGTTGTATTCCCATGCGATACAGGGCCTGAAGGCACTTCAACTTTTCATCAATAGTGTTAGGTGATCTCTAAGTAAATCATTGAGGTGAAGTAATAAGCTTGCATTCTAAGGAAGACATGATCATTCCATCAGGGTTTCCTTTAATAAATTACAATTAAAGACTTCACATTTACATTGTCATTGTCAGGGTCCTAGGCATGTCCCAATGTAGGTAGTTTTTTGGTATAGAGGCTTTGTGAATATTACTGTGAATTGGGTATTGATGTTATTGAGCTTATTATTTTTTATAATTTTATTTGTTCAGAATTCAGCCATTGTCAGGTGTGTTATTCTCTATTTGGCTAGGCAAAGGGGGTGGTCTTCGATCCTCAATGGGCTTGAGATACCCATCACAACCAGGCCCTGGTTTGGGTCATCACAAAGTTGGTACATATCCTAGGTTTCATGGTTAATTGGGTGTCCATAAAGTCGTATCAAGTAGAGTCTCTTTCATGGGTGTATAGTGCACCATACTTATGAGGGAGAGGCTTTAATATATTTAAAAATATTTCCTTTTGTTGTGTTTTAATTTCATACTATAGAGTCTAAGGTCTTCAAACTCCTCTAATCTCCATTTATTTTTATTTTAGATCATGCCTCCTAAAAGATCTACTACTCATGGAACTTCTTCTGTCCCACCTAAGGACAATGTAGATAGAACTCATCCTTCATATGGAGTTCGAATGTGGTCTAGGGCTCCAAATCCTAATTGTACTACCTAATATAGTGTTCTACCAGTCCCTACCAATCCTGCTAAAGCTTCTTGGGTTGACGATGATGATGCCCCACTGCCTCAAGTAGATGGTTACAATATTGAGTTTCAGCATTCTATTTATTTGTTGACCCAGTTTGTGATATCCCAGTCACGTTAGTCGGGTCTTGCTGGTACTACTTTGAGTTCTTCTAAGGTTAATCAAGTCAGGCAATTTATGAGGCTCAACCCTCCCACCTTTACTAGCTCTATAGTTAAGGAAGATCCTCAAGGGTTCATAGATAAGATGGAGAAGATCTTTTGAGTTATGAATTCTTCTAACTCTGAGGGTGTGGAATTATTATGTATCAGCTTATGTATGTGGCATATCAATGGTATAAGGAGTGGGACCAGTCTAGGGGTGAAAATTTGGAGTTGGAACTATAGGATATGTGTTTGGGTGCATTCCTAGATCATTCCTTTCCTCTGTAGTTAAGGAAGGCTATAGATAAGGAGTTTGTGAACCAAAAAAGGGTAGGATGTCTATGAAAGAGTATGTACTCAAATTTCATTAGTTGTCTCATTCTGATCTTAAGCTAGTGTTAGGATGAGGAAGCCTACTTCAGGTTTATCTTGAGACTTGATGTTATAATGTAAAGCCTCTGTATTGAATAGTTATAGGGATATCTCTAGGATTTTGGTATACAATAGCAGGTTAAACATAAAAAGAAGAAACAAAAAGAAATAGGGAAAAGGAAAGGTAAGAAGTCAAGGTAATTTAAGAAGGGTGGAGGCCAGCAAAATAGTAGTGGAGATGGAAGGAAATGGTATAAGAATAAGTAGAGAAATTTTGGTTCTTATTTTATGGCTAGTGCTGCCTATCCTAAGTCATCCGGTGATCCTTATTTTCCGAGCAATAATGGGTTTAAGGAATGAGGTGCCCAATCTCTGGCCAACAGGGCCCATTCAGCTCCACCATATCCTGTTTGTAGATTTTATGGTTAGTTGCATCATGGTTATTTTGATTAGGGGAGAAATAAGTATTTTAGATGCAGCCATCCAGGCTATATTTAGAGGAACTGTCCCTCTGATGATGTTGCTACTGGGGCTAATAAGGTCCCGATTGCTGCTTTTTCTACTCCTGCACTAATGGGTGCTACTTCTGGCTTTGGTACTAGTTGAAATCATTTGTATACTCTTTTCACCCATCAAGATTCTGAGGCATCTCTTGATGTTGTTATTGGCATGCTAAAACTTTTCTCTCATGATGTGTATTATCTGTTAGAACCTAGGTCTACCCTTTGTTATATGACCCCTTATACGATTATTAATTTTGGTTTTGGTCATGATTCTATTCCTGATCCTTTTTCTATGTCTACCCCGATGGGTGACTCTATTATGGTTAAAAGAGTCTATAGGGATTGTGTGGTATCTATCTATGATAGGGAGATATTGGTGGATTTGATAGATTGGAGATTTTAAATTTTAATGTTATCTTGGGGATGGATTGACTATATTCGTGCTATGCATCTATTGATTGTAGAACCCAAAGGGTCATTTATCTTTTTCCAAATGAGTCGGTGATTGAGTAGGAAGGTAGTTCCCTAGTGCCTAAGGAAAGGTTCATCTCTTATCTCTGAGCCTAGAGTTGATTTCCAAGGGGTGTCTTTCTCACTTGGTCTGGGTTAAAGATTCTAATTTTGAGGGTACTTCTTTATTATCTGTCCATGTGGTCTGTGAGTTTCCCAAAGTATTTCTTGATAATTTTTCTAGTGTCCTTCCCGATAGACAAATTGATTTTGGGATTGACCTTCTTTCGGACACTCATCCTGTATCTATTTCTTTCTATAGAATGGATCCAAATAAGTTGAAAGAACATAAGAAGCAGTTGAAAAACTTTTTGATAAGGTTTTATCTTCCCTAGTATTTCCCCATGGGGCATGTCAATACTCTTTCTACATAAGAACGGTCTCTTCAAATGTGTATAGATTATTGCCAGTTGAAGCTAAAGAATAAATATCATTTTCCTTAAATTGATGACTTGTTTGACCAGCTGCAGGGTGCAAAGTACTTTTCTAAGATAGACTTCGGCTGGGTTTCATCAGTTGAAGATTAGGGAGGTGGATATCCCTAAGAATTTTTTTCAAACCCAGTATGGCTATTTTGATTGTTTGGTGATGTCCTTTGGATTGACTAATGCACCAGTGGCATTTATGGATCTTATGATCCGAGTCTTTTGTCAGTTTTTGGACTTAATTTGTCATTGTGTTTATTGATGACATCTTGGTATATTCTAAGAACAAGGTGGATCATTTCAATCACATTTGTATAGTGTTACAGACGCTTATAAGCTAAGTTTTCAAAGTGTAATTTATGGTTTAATGTTGTTACTTTTCTAGGTAATGTTGTTTCCAGTGAGGGGACCATGGAGGACCCATAGAAAGTTGTAGTGGTTAATAAATGGCCAATACCCATGACTCCAACATACAATTGGAGCTTGTTAGGCTTGCCGGATATTATTGGAGGTTTGTGAAGAGCATTTCTTCTATTTCTGCCCTATTAACAAGGTTGACTCAGAAAAAAGTAAAGTTTTTATGGTCCGATTCTTACGAGGATAGTTTTGAGAAGTTAAAGGATAAGTTGACTTATGCTTCTATTTTAACCCTACCCGAGGGTACTGATGATTATATTTTCTATTTTGATGTGTACCTTGTAGAACTGGGTTGTGTATTGATGCAGCAGGACTAGGTTGTGGCATACGCTTCTAGGCAGCTAAATAAGCAATAGGAAGAACTATTCGACTTATGACTTGGAGTTGTTTGTGGTAGTCTTCTCATTAAAAATTTAGACCCATTACCTATATGGGGTTCATGTTGAGATCTTCTTAAACCATAAGAGTTGCAGTATGTGTTCACTTAAAAGGTATTCAATCAAAGGAAGATGAGATGGCTTGAGTTGCTCAAGTGCTATGATATGAGTCTCTGTTGTCATCCAGGTAAAGCTAACATAGTTGCTGATGTTTTTAGAAGGTTATCTATTGGGAGTTTGTCTCTCGTTGATGAGGAGAAGCGAGGGTTGGTAAAGGTTATTCACAATTTATCTAATCTTGGAGTTCATCTCTTAGACTCTACAGATGGTGGTGTGATTATTCAAGAGGTCTAAAAATTCTGTTTGGGTGAAAAGGTGAAGGATAAGTAGGTTTCAGATCTTATTTTGATGAGAATCAAGGATGATGTAGGTCATAAGAGGGTGATAGCTTTTGAGATTGGTGGTGATGGTATCTTGAGGTACCAAGGAATATTTTCTATTCCTAATGTTGATGGGCGGCAAAAAAGGATCTTGGCTGAGGATATGATTCAAGGTACACTGTTCACCTAGGTTCAATGAAAATGTACCATGATTTGAAGGAAATCTATTGGTGGAATAACATAAAGTGGGATACAACAAATTTTGTGGCCAAGTGTATAAACTATCATCAAGTGAATGTTGAACACTTAAGGCTTGGCATTTTGTCTCAAGAGATTGAGATTTCTGTGTGGAAGTCAGAAGTGATCAATATGGATTTCGTTACCAGTCTTCTGTGATCTTTAAATCAGTTGGATTCGATTTGGGTCATCATTGATAGGATGACCAAGTCTGCACACTTCTTGCCATTGAAGAATATTTATTCTGAAGAGGATTATGCCAAGCTCTTCCTTCAAGTGATCTTCAAGTTGAATGGTGCACCTATCTCTACTATATCTAATCACGGTACATAGTTCTTATCTCACTTTGGGCATTATTTTTAGAGAAATTTGGGGTTTTTACTCCTATTTTCTATCCTTAAATAGATGATCAAGTGAATTGAACGATTTATACTTCGAAGGATATACTAAGGTCTTGTGTGCTTGATTTTGGTGTAGATGGGTTAATCATTTGCCTCTCATAGAGTTTGCATGTAAGAATAGCTTTCACCCTAGTATTGGGATGGCTCCTTTCGAATACCATTATGGTAAGATGTGTAGGTCTCCTATTGGGTGGTTTGAGGATGGTTAAAATAGGTTATTAGGTCCCGAGTTGGTTCACCAAGCCATAGAATAGGTGATTCACGATAGACTTAAGATAGCCTAAAGTCGCCAAAAGTCCTATAGGGATGTGAGGCATAGGGAGTTAAGAGTTTAATGTTGATTATTTGGTGTTCTTAAAGGTATCTCCCATGAAGGGAGTAATGCGGTTTGGAAAGAAGAGGAATCTCAGTCCCTTATATGTTGGTCCCCTCATGTTTTTACGCTAGTGGTCTATGTGGCTTATAAGTTTCAGTTGCTTTCTAGGTTGGGTTCTATTCATCTGGTCTCCTATGTTTTAATGTTGAGGAAGTATGTAGGTTATCCTTCCTTGATTGATCCCTTGAAGAGTATTCGTGTTTTGGATTCCTTGTCATATGAGAAAGTCCCGATGGATATTTTACTTAGGCAAGTCCGCTATTTGAGGACTAATGATGTGGCTTTGGTGAAAGTTCTATGGAGGAACCTTAAGTGAAAACAAGCTACTTTGAAAGTCAAAGGAGACGTGAAGTTCAAATATTCATTCTTGTTTTCCGCTTTGGATAATAGTTTTTGAGGTATGTGTATTTCTTAATATCTTTGTTTCTGTTAATGTTCAAGGTAAGTTTGGTTGTGTTCTATGTTAAATCATGCTAAGCGATGCCTTGCTTCATAATTTGGGGTTGAATGATCCCAGGGGAGATAACGTAACACCCTAGATTTTTTGTCCCTAACAATTTTTAGGACTTATGATCTTACTGTCCTAATTATGACTCTCCCTACGAGTCGTAGGGTATCATTATGGGTCATAGGACCCTAATTGTAGCCTGACCAGTATGGATTTTCCAAGTTTTTGTTATGATTATGGTTATCTCCTAACAAGTTGTAAAGAATCTATTTAAGTTATATAGTACCATCTGTAGCCAAACCAGTGTAGTGCCCAATTGATTCTACGTTGACTATGGTTAAACCTAATGAGTTGTAATTTCTTAGTGTGAGTCATATGGTACGACTTATATCCAGACTAATGTAGGTGCCCATGGATACTATCTAGACTATGACTGGAGGTCATGAGTCATAAGGTGACCCTATGAGTTGTAAAGTCATCCATAGCGACTTGGCGATAAACTTATAGTGTTTAATTAAGGGCACTTTGGACATTTCCCCTCTTTCCCAATATTGAACCATGACTTAAAACCTATTTAGAGCATTATTATCACTCTGAAATTAATAAAAATAACTTCTCAATCTCTCTTAAATCCCTAAGGTAGAGAACACTTAGGGTTTCCCAGAAGTTGGTTAATTATGGCTCTCAAGGGTGATTTATCTCAAATGTTGTCATACTTTTAGGGATGTTACTCTTCCTCAAATCTTATTTTGTGAAAAACATGTGTTTTAAATGGTTTAATTATGTGGATTTGATTGTGGGTTTTGACATGGGTTGAGGAATTTGGAATGGATGATTCTTGAATTGTTTTCCCATTGTTTTCATAAGTTGATCATACTTTGAATTGAATGTTTTTGAACTAATGGGGTACATAGGTGTGAGAATAGGAATGGGGGTCGAGGTAATCCCTCAATTTGATGTTTTGATCTTTGAAATTGGTTTCAAACAATTGTGTTTTGTTAACCTACTTGTGTAAATGATCTTTAATTATGAAATTGTCTCTTAGTTTGAATTACACACCTATACTATTGCATTGTATAAATGGTTAAACAATGAACAAGGATTTTAAGGGACTTGTCGGCTATGTTTTAATTTAATGAACAAAGAGGGTCGAGGTATTCCCCAAAATTGATTAAAAAAATTAATGAAGGTGAAGGCATTCTTCCTACTTAATTTAATGAATAAAGGGGGTCGAGACATTCCCTCAAGTTATTGGAATTGTAATGGCATCATTATAAGCTTGCAATATTAAGGGTATGTTGATATCTCTGGTGTGCCTTAGTGAATAATTCCTTTATTAATGAATTAGTGATGTGAAACTTATTTTAATTGGGCTTAGTGAGGGTTATGAAGCTAAATCATGATGGTGTGGGTTTGGAATGACTTATAATGGAAACTCATATTTGCCACTGTGAGGATTGGTATAGATGACCGTGTGCATGATTCACTCTATTGATATATCTTGTATCTAGTACAGACGTGGGGTTTGGGCATTCCTTGGTCTTCCTTGATACCTTCGCTTCACGTGGCTAACACGCACTAGGGCCTTTTTAGCAGGGGGAGCTAAACCCATACAGTTTGTGGGTACCATTTTATAATGATTGAGCTACATAGTCAAGGATAATTTTTTACTATTATGCTAAACCTTGCTCTTTACTCCAGTATCTATTATATATATATATATATATATGCATGTACGTGATCATCTACAGAGAGTTTGAAACTAAACTTTGGACTGACATTAATTTATCCTTACCCTGAGTTACATACTAGTTCTCACCCTACTAAACATCTTTGGACGTTGTATCCCCACGTGATGAAGGGTCCGTAGGAACTTCTACTTTTCCTATGTCGTGATAGGTGATCTTAGAGTTGGTCGTTGCAGTGAAGTGGTGGGATTTCATTCTCTATAAGGCTTGATTATTCCATTAGGCTTTCCTTTCATAAATTAGATTTGAAGAATTAATATTTACATTGTCATTGTCATTGTCAGGGTCGTGGGCATGCCAAGACATAGGTTTTTTTATGGCATAAAGGCTTTATGGATTTTACTGTAAATTGTGTATTGATGTTTCACTCTTAGATGTCTTTGAACTTATTATTTTTATCTTATTATATGTTTAGAATTCATCCATTGTTAGGTGTGTTATGTTTTGTTTGGCTAGGAAAAGGTGGTGGTCTTTGGTACTCAGTGGACTTGAGATACCCATCATGATAATGCCCTGGTTCGGATCGTGATAGACTTTGATTAGCATTATATGTACTATGTAACTTATGGGAGAAATCATGATTAGGCCATCGATCATTGTGTATGGATGGATAAACTAATAATATAATAAAAACTGTATGTGTGAATTTATATAT
>JAPEIP010000005.1:123999242-124027411 GCA_026120095.1 Capsicum chinense | reverse complement strand
GGGGGTGGGTTTGTGTTTGTGTATGTATGAATATTTATCTATAGTTATCATCATGTGTTAAAAAGTTAGATTACGGCTAATATGAGTAGTGGTGGAAGATGATATGCTAAGCAACTATAAATTGATCTAATAAGGTATAGGTTTGAAAGAATTGCAGAATTGGTAAACTATTTTTTTGTGTGTTCTTAATTGTGTGATTCCTTGAGGAAATTTTTCCTTATGGTTTGGGTATTATGTGTGAACTTGTACCTACTAAAGATGTTCTAAGAGGAATACTTGAATAACTATTAAAGCAAGGTCCATGATAAACAATGAATATATTAAGTTTGGCATTATACATTAGTTATTAATATATTGCTCAATAACAATAATTAATGTCGGTTCCCACACTTAGGAATTTTATTCAGGAGTCCGTAGTATAAGAAAGATTATTGAGTATTTGCAAATAATTTATGGGTGATTATAAGGAGTTAGATTTGTAATAGTCTCTAGTGTGTTTTGTGATTTTATGAGCACGTTTAGTGTTCATGAGGTATATCTTGTGATTAACTGATTTATTAAGTTGCTTATATGAATAATATTAATGTTGTTGAAGCATGTATTAATGATTTGTGAAACATTGTGTAAACTTTTTAAATTGACATTTACTATAGATAATAGAATAAGAGGTAGTTGAATATTAAAAAATACTGAGATATGTGATATAAGATTGAGAATCCATATATTATTCTGATTGTTGAGTGACTTAGGTCTGATCTGAGCTTATGAATGGATGGTTATGAATAGAATAGGCACCATAGTTATACTATATATGAACCGTAGATTGTCCCCTGCAGGTCATGATTAGTTGGATTGAGATAAAAATCTTTAGCATATGTGTATAGATGAGTTGTAGTGTGAGGTTTGATATGATACAGAGTGAGAACGATTAGGTAAAAATCTATAAATATTATAAGACTAGTGTTGACAAGATCCAAGATTATGATATGGTTTCTTAAACCAGCAAGTTTATGTATTACCTTGATAATTCTATTTGATGACTTATATGTTCAATGTTTTTAACATTGATAGGCCTGTCAAGTAATTTATGTGGTTTTGGTAGGTTGACTTGATGTGTTTGATTATTTGACTACGACTAATATTTTAGGGCTATTTGATTTCTTATGGTGATGAGTAACCATAAATATATGATTGTGTCTTTGATTACTTGGTCATCCTTGGTTTCTATGATTAATATATGCTCTAATGTACCTTGTTTCAAGGTTGAATTGGGTCTTTGGTGATGGATTTATGATATATGACATTATAGTAATTAATTGGTGGTTACTAAACTGTCAAATGTGACAATGGGTATGTGTAATACAATGCTGCTAAGTATCAGTAACTATGTTAGAGGCTAACAAACTTATCAGGAGTGAAACAAAATATCGGTAATGTTTTCTAGGGACTAATCAAACTAAGGTAACTTAAATATCTTCATATTTATTAAAAATACATAGTAAGTGCTGTGAACTTGGGTGTGAAGAGATTGTACAAGATTGTCATGTTGATTTTTATTGATTTCTATATGGTATTGTGTGAACTAATTCAAATTAGCCGATGATGCCTACTAGCATATGTGGTGTACTGATATTACTCTTGCTACACTCTTTCGGTATGTAATTGTGTTTTTGCATGATTTATTGAAGTTTCTTGATTAAGGTCTACTCATCACCAATTTCTGCATCCCATTCCTCAATCAGAGGTTTTTTCTTTTTTTTTTCAATAATCATTATTAAAATATCTTGTACATGTCAAGACTAGGTTCTTGGGAATGTTGTATTGTAATGACATTAATTCTTGGAAGGATTTCAGATAATTAACATTATTAGTATTTTTCACTGAATTGTTAATTATATCAAATGTTATATAAAATTTTTTTCCTTAAAAGTAGTTATGTAGTAAGGAGTTCTCCTATTGACTTTGATCAAATAAGGGTATGCACAATCTTATAATTTGGTTCATGATAGTTGGTATTAGAGTGCTAGATTTTCAGTCTCAAAAGTACCAAAGCAATGTCAAGTAGAGTCCTGCGTATTAGTGTATGGATGTCAACATCAAATACTTGGGGAAGCTATAAGGCGTGTATGAGTTATTCCCTCCCTCCCTTCCTATTGTGCTATCTCAGTTATTGTTTACCTTTATGTATTTCATTGGTATTTAGTTGATTCTAATTTGTATCTTGACAAATTCAAATAGGAACCTAGTTGATTCTAGTTGTTATCTTGATGAGTTTTGAATTGAACCATAGTATTTTAATTGGTATTTTGCGATAGAAATCTTGATTGTGCATCAACTATGCAATTATTTGTATTATCTATTAATTGTAGTGTGTTGCATCATAAGTAAACATTATGTTTCTTAAGACTGATAAATAGTGGTGCATTGGTATGATATTGAATCTATTTTGTGTGTTAACAGGATGATAAAAGAGACCCGAGCTTAGTGTAAGGTAAAAATTTTACTCTTTATTATACTGATCCTTTACTCTAGAGAAATAGCTCTTGATCTAGGATTCTCTCTTTTGTGAGAAGTGACCATTGGAACACTAGCTTACAAATAATAGAAGTCATCCACAACTGATGAGTCCTCGCCCCAATGCATTTATTACAGCGGTCAACAACGTCGAATGCCCCAAACCGGTTCACTATTTAGGGAATTCAATTTTGATGAATTTTCCAAGAGTTTTAATAATACAATAATTTGATATCACAAAAAGAGTTGGCCTACAAACAAGGACATCATACCCAAAGGTAAAACTAATGACACTCGTGATAAAAATAACATAATTGTCTAAATGTGAGAGTATGAAAGCAATTGTCTAATCAGATCTCCACAAGGTCAAAACAACCAAATATCTAAAAGTAAAAAGGGATGACGAGTGGAAATTTCACAGTACTAGGGCCTAGCTAGATGCTCCATTATTTTAATTGATTGAGTCATCAGAATTATATTCATCCAAACCATACAGGAATAAAAATGATTGTACATCCATTGCATCTACATTTGGAATTTTGTGGTATCGAGATAGAGTGTTTTGAAGTGTCTTGACCCTTTCCATACTCAAATGAGCATATTTTATTCGAAATACCTCTGTTTTATATATCTTAAGTTCTGATGGGAGTCTCATATGAGCCTGAACAAGGGAGTTAAAAGGGCCATGAAGGGCATAAGTTAGGCTCACAACTCTCGATAATAAACAATCTCCTGGATGCATGGTCAAACCCCTCATCATCTCCTAGACCTTAGCTAAGTCCAATACAACTACTTTAAAGGGACCGCGAGTTATACAAAACTGGTACTAGCTCTACCTTCTCCCTGAACCCCACTACTCTCACCTTTAGAACTCACTATTCTCTTTTTCTTATTGGTCCCCATTACATCATTCACTCTCAATGGGTCAAAGGACACATAACACTTAGTGATCACATGATCCTACTCTATAGGCACCTTCAATTACCAGCATAAAATATTAATCAAGGACAAAACTAAAAGATACTTTAGACTAATTAAGCTAAAACGCCTTAACTCCTCTGTAGTTTGTGCTTGCATATTGATCTCCACCAATTCTGAGGTTTAATCCACTACTAATGCCCATGGATAGGTATAATAACTAACATTTCAAGAGGTGTCATCACAGAAACCAAATTTAGCTGCATATAACCATTAGGGTTGGAGTAGATAATCTTGATCCCATTCGGTTATTGACCTAAGTAATCTTATCCCTTATACCCTCCACTACAAATGTGTTCACCAGTAATCGCCTATTATTTACGACGTCCTTAATTGTGAGTTCGTCCTCTGGGGGATTTGGAAACCTCTAAGTCTTATTTATGATCTCTACCCTAACCGAGACATTTACACCCCAAATTTGGATGGTTGGATTCCAAAGGCTCTATTCCAAAGTGGGGATCATAACATAGAAGTTTCTCATCCAGTTGTCAGTATTAATGTAGAGTTCCTCTACCATTTACCCTTATCCCTTCTCTTATAATTGGTTATAAAAATCCAGCACCTCCTTTGCCACACTATCCATTACAAAGACCCACTCATATGTGCAGCCTCAAATATTCTACTCTTATACCGCCTCTAGTATTAAGAGATAATAAATATCTCATAATGAACATTATTTTTTCCATTTATTTCAATAAGTAGAACCTATAAAGAGAAAAATAAGTGCATTAGTCTATGCTTTTGATAATTAACAATAAGGGGATAACGTGAACCCAGTTTAAAATTTTTAACCCTTTTCTATGCAAGGAATATGCCTTAGACCTTCACTATAATGGGTAATATTTTGATGCAGCATAGTTGCTATAGGTTAAGGGGGTTAGAGAGTAAGCCACAGTAGGATGGCCTCCACCATAGTGAAGTCATTATCCTGACCTCAAAAATGGAATTTTTAAATTATTGCTTTATTTTATTTATTTTAAGAAGAGATCAGGAATGGTGGAATGTCATATGACTTTTATACTTTTAGTTTAGGGATAGGGGCATAAATAAATTTTGAAGAATCTTCTTCTAGCTACCCCTACCATTTTTAAGCTCAAAACATGCATGACCTCCATAAATCTTAAACCAAGAATATTGTAAGAGCAATGAGAAGTTAAATGAACCAACATAATTAAATAAAGTAATAAAAAAGAGAATTACTTAAAGAAATTAAAGCAATAAGGGAGATTATAGATGGGATTTTTAATGTTTAAAGGTTGTGTTTTTAGAAAAAATGGAGAAATGAGTTCTACCTTTCCCTTTAATCTGCTAAGAGACTAGTTCCAATGACCTATTTCCTATTGTAGTGACTTGTTGTAGCGAGAAACCAATCGTTGTAGAGTCTTGTGACTTATTTTTTTATGATTCTGCAGCATATACGTAGATGCTTAATCCTATTCTTTTGGTTTATCATGATCCTTGTATGAACTTAGGTATATAAATTCTTCCCCAAGCAATAAATTTGTACGATAGGTGACTTGATTGGTGCATAATGCTAAAAAAGCATTTATTTATTTCAAAGAGGATCTACATCAGGATTCAAAATGTTAAATGTTGCTTAGTTTTATGAGGGTGAGTAATATAATCCTGGTTGGATAAATATCCATAGAATAACTATTGTGTTCAAGCTCACATGCAAGTGTAAATAGTCAATCAAATAGTAGAGTGACTCTTACGAGCTGAATATTGATCCCATAGGGACTTGGTGAGTAGCAGACGATCCAATACTAAATGGAATTTTTAACCAACAAAAGTTTGGAGCATTGATTCTATATACTAAATAGTCAAAATAGCAATGATATGAAAGTTTGATTAAAAATTATATATGGAGAATTACAGGTTTGAGGCATTTACTTCACATTAATGTATAACTACAGTTTTTAGCTAGTGTAGATGTTTATCATGATTATTGATTTACAAGGTTGATAATATAACTCTGGGATGGTCACCCACTAATTCATATACCCTTATAAGTCACACAACTACATCATTGGGTGGTGATACGAGTATCTAATATTGATGCATTAAGTTATCTTCCTATTTCATTAACCAAGTATAGTATTTAGGTATATCTCTATCCTAACCATAATTCATACTTTGGAAAATAGAGTTTAATCTATTAATGACATGACCCACACTCCCTACATTCTTACTTGAGTTTCTCAACTCCTATGGTCAATTTATTTTCGGACCTATATTTATCCTAAAGTTCATGACGCTTTAGAATAGTAAAACAAGAATGCAAGAATGATCAATTACTTGATAAAAAATTAACCAACTATTAAACCATAATTACACAATCATGTTGTAGCCTCCACTAAATAAATAGGGTGTTTATCCATTCATATCATACATGGAATCTCCATAACTGAATTCATAACTTTTAACTACAAGAAAGAACAGTAAAGAAGAAATAACCCTAATTTGAGATCCTTGATGTTTTCTTCTCCTCTCCAATTCGTGTAGCCTTCAAGAATATGTGTAAATATTTCTAAGTTCTACATTTAAAGCCCAAAATTTCATCTATATTCAGCCCGATAAATATACACGTTGATCCCTTAGTCCTCACTTAAGATAAGTAGGAAAGCAAATCCTAGTCGTGTTTGGGTGTTGCTTTCGCATTGTGGATTGAACCCACATTTCTCCCACTCCTTTGAATATTTTTAATATGTTTATATGGACTCCTAGTCGTTCAAGATAATTCTGATAATTATTGGGTACAAGTAACACACATTTCCTACTCAAACTAGGACTTTCTGATCTACTTTTAGTCCGCTTGTTGACTTAATTGAGGGATTGGAGAAGGGATACTAGGATTTATATTCAAGTAGCTCAATCTATGTTTGAGTGTCGAGCATGGTTGGGAGATTTTTCTCAATTACATGACATGGATGGAGCAATAACTGGGCACAATTTTGCCTAATTTTGTCCCTTATCACATGTCAAACTTGCTCCTTGTTCATCATCTATTATAGCTCATTTGTAGATTGAAATGTTAATAAATTAGCATCATTTAACCTCCTGCACATGCTCATAACAAACATTATAGAAGAAAATGATTTAAGCTCACCAAAGTCACTCCAGAATAATCACAATTCATGCTTGGTTTGACTAGTTAACTCGTATAGCCTTGCCTTTTGTTTTTACTATTGAATTGATTCAAACAAACCTTAAACCATCTATAAAAAGGATTATCGCACAAGTATACTAATATCATTAATTATTCACATAAGCATGCTGAGTTATCATCAAAACTAAGCTAAATACGGATAGATAATGACACTAGGTGTATAAATATTCTTAAGATCAGTAACTTCTCAAAATTTTGATATCTTGCTCATTCCTTCGTAAATTTCTTTGAGTAAGAATGGTTTAACTGGTATTTAATTAAAGACCTATTCCTTTGTTTATTAAAAATATCTGCGTTAAACGCCTAAATTTTTTTTTGTTAAATTGAATTGGAGTTTGGGATAGCAAGTGATCTAGTCAAATAATTGTTAAATAAATTTAAGTTAATAATATGGGCACTACCAAATGAGGTTCATTGAAGTGGATCCTTTTCCACTATAGTGAGCCTACTGTAATGACAATATAACTGCTGCAGTGATGGATGCTAACTAGAATGTTTAATTAATTAATTTACTTCTATTCTATCTTTTATTCTAAAATTTGGTTCTTTCTTAAAACCTCTCTTAGTATTATTCTAACTTAGAACACAAAGAACAAGGAGGAAGGCTCTTAAGGAAACACTATTCCATTATCCTCCTTATTGATTCTCCTTAAAAAACTTTTGGATCTAGAATAAAGAGAAAGTTTGTGAGCATCCTATGGAAGCATCTTGGCGTCAGGTTAGGTTATGTTTTAATAAGTATCACACTTTAATTAGAAATCATACCAAAAGCTTAGTCTGAACAGGCAAGAAATGTGCAGACTTTGTCATCCTATCCATGATGACCCAAATTGAATCAAATTAGTTTCGAGACTGAGGAAGACCGGGAACAAAATCCATATTGATCTCCTCCGGCTTCCATTCAGGTAACTCAATTTCTTGATACAAACCACCAGAACTCATGGTCTCAACCTTAACTTATTGACACACTATGCACTAGGACACAAAATCAATCACGTCCCGCTTCATGCCACTCCACCAATAGATCTTCTTGAGATCATAGTACATCTTAGTAGAACCAGGATGAACAACATAGCAAAACTCGTACGCCTCAGCAAAGATCCTTTACCGCAAACCATCTACATCAAGAACACACAACCTCCCTTGGTACCGAAAAGTACCATCGCAATTAATCTCAAAATCTTCCACCTTTTGCCCACCAACGCTACCCTTGATTTTTATCAAGGAAGAATCCAATACTTATTTTCCCTTAATCTCTACACCAAGAAAAGATCTAACCATTTCTTGCATAATCATACCATCATGCTTGGAGTCCAAGAGATGAACCCCAAGATTTGCCAAATGTTGAATATCCATCACCAATACTAGCTACCCTTTTTCCACATGAGCTAAACTACCCATGGACAAATTGCTAAGAGCATCAGCAACTACGTTAGCTTTACCTGGGTGGTAGTGAAGACTTATATCATAGTCCTTGAGAAGATCAAGCCATCTCCTTTGCCTGAGATTAAGCTCTTTTTGTGAGAACACATACTGCAAACTCTTGTGATCAAAAAAGATATCCACGTGAAAACCATACAAATAATGCCGATGTATCTTCAATGCAAACAAAATAGCGAAACAACTCCAAATCATGAGCAAGATAGTTCTTTTCATGAACCTTCAACTGCCTAGAAGCATAGGCTATTACCTTCCTACGTTGCATCAACACACAACCAAGACCAACCTGAGATGCATCCCAATAAATTATGAACCTATTATTACCTTCCTGTAAGGTCAGAACTAGAGTCGAATTCAACTTATCCTTCAACTTCTCCAAACTCCCCTCACACATATACAACTAAAAAATCTTAACCATTTTCCGACTTAACTTAGTTAAAGGAGCAACTATTGACGAAAAACTCTCCATAAATTACCTATAATACCTGTCTAAACCCAAGAAGCTCTGAATATCAGAAGGAGTCATAGGTCTAGGCCACTTCTTCTGTACAACCACCTTCTGTGGATCCACGATGATCCCTTCACGAGAAATGATATGAACTAGGAAAATTACAATATTTGACCAAAACTCGCACTTAGAGTACTTAGCACAGAACTGTTGTTCTTTTAAGGTTTCCAACACCACACGGAGGTGATTAGCATGACTCACCTTACTATTCGAATACAACAGAGAATCATTAATAAACACAATGATGAAAAGATCCAAATACTGTTGAAATACCATGTTTATCAAATCCACAAACACTGCAAGGGAATTTGTCAATCCAAATATATCACCAAAAACTCATAATGCTCGTACCGAGTGTGAAAAGCTATCCTAGGGATATATACCTCCTTAATCTTCAATTGATGGTACCCATACCAATGATCTATCTTGGAAAAAAATATGGCACCTTGCAACTAGTCAAACAAATTATCTATCCGAGGAAAAGGATATTTGTTCTTGACAGTTACCTTATTCAAATGCCTATAGTTGATGCACATATAAAGAGAACCATCCTTTTTGTGCACGAAAAACATTGGTGCACCCCATGGATAAATGCTAGGATGAATAAAACCTTTGTATAGAAGATCCTTAATTCGCTCCTTGAGTTTCCTTAACTCAGCCAGAGCCATTCTATATGAAGGAATAGAAATTGGATGAGTGTCCAGAAGCAAATCAATACTAAACTCTATTTTCCTATTCGGGGGAAAACTTGGAAGATCATCTGGAAAAACCTTTGGAAACTCATTAATGACCAAAATTGACTGCAATGAAGGACCTTTTGAGTTAGAATCTTTAACTTATACCAAGTGATAAAGACAATCCTTAGAGATTAATATTTGAGCTCTAAGATAAGAAATAAACTCACCCTTTAGTGATAAGTCAGAACATTCCCATTCTATTTCTAGATCATTAGGGAACCTAAAAATGACCGTACATCTTCAACAAGTCAAATTTTCATAAGAAGAATATAATCAATCCATGCCTAAGATTACATCAAAATCTAACATACCCAACTTAAATAGATATGTAAAAGTCTGTCTACCACTCACAGATACCACACCCCCTATAGGCCCATTCAATAATGATCGGATATTTTACTAGGGTAGAAATAGAAAATAGATCTGAAATAGTCTCCAAATCAAAACCAAAAGACACAACTATATAAGGAGTCATATAGGAAAGGGTAGAACACGGATCAAGCAAACAATATACATCACAAGAGAAAAAACTGTAACGTACCATTAACAAGATTAGGCGATGCCTCGGATTCCTAATGGGACACCAAAGCATACAACCTGTTCGGTTAGCACTAGAACCAGGAACAGTAATAGAAGTATATTCCATACCATAGGGAGTAAGAACAAAAGATGAACCCACTAGAATCTTATTCACCCTCGTAGCAACCTTATTAGAAATATAATATCTGAGACAATGTCCTACTTAGCCACACTTGAAGAACTTATCCCTTCTGTACTCACAAAATCCCCAATGAGGATGACTGCGAAACCAATAAGAAAGACACAAAGAAAAAAAATGAACTCTGTTTGCCTGAGACTAGGCTCCCTATACCCAAGAATTATCACCACTATGATGACGCCTGTGGCCCGACTACTAGGGGTAAGGAGCACTGGCAGTAGAGAAGGAATTAGAAGTCCCTCACTTTTTTTCAACCACTTCCTACCATCTTGACCACCCTAAGATTGGACACCTCCTTGATTAATAAACCTACTCTGCTTACCTTGCGTGTCTTCATATTCCTCCTGCCTTCTCTTCTTATCCTTAACCTACTATATATGAATAGTAAACCTTGACATTTCCATATCCTTCATGAGCAAAATAGTATTTCTCTCCAAATCAGATCTTTGTTTAGCCTAGATGCAAACTTCCTTATTCTTGACCTCATATCAGCCTCCAATTTAGGAGCATACCTTAACAACTGATCAAACTTCAAAGTATACTCTTTCATAGATATGCTGTATTACTTGAGGTTCACAAACTCCTCCATCCTAACTTCCCTGTACTCTTGAGGAAAGAATCAACCCATGAAAGCATTAGAAAAGGCCTCTCAGAAACCATCCTCTTCTACATCACCCTTATCTCTGTCCCGCTCCTCATACCAAAGATAAGTAACCTCTTTGAGTTGATAAGCTACAAAGTTTAATCCTTACATATTAGTAGCCTTCATTACCCAAAAAATCTTCTCCATCTCATCAAGAAAGCCCTGTAGGTTTTCCTCTACCTTTACTCCCATAAAAGTTTGAGGACCTATCTTTATTAAGTGTCCAACCCTAGCAGCCTCAGTATACACAATGCTAGACTATAATGCCCGTGCCTTTTTCCTTGCTAGAAATCATCTCAAAGATGCTATGACTTACTTTGAAATGTAAACCTATCTTTCTACATGTGGTATTTTTAAGATTTTCACTTTCTATCATGTGGGAAATTGAGTTAGCTTTCCAACGGTACTAATTTTTACATTAGAAAAGGAAGATATGGAGATTTTATTTGGAACTATCGGAAAAGCCCAGGTATGATGGCCAAGTTGACGGACCACCACATAAGTGCCGGACTGCCACTTTAACCATCATAACCAAGGAAGTTGAGCCACTTACTAGATAAGGATTGACGGATGAGTTGATGGACCATCAACTTATGAAGGACCATCATCCAGGCCGTCAACTCTTATCTAGTGAACCCCATTTTAGGTCCATGTCTGATGGGATAAGTGACGGACCATCAAGTGTCTGACAGACCGTCAGTCGGACCATCGCACACCATATTTAGTTTATTTCTAGGTCATTTTAATAGGGGTATTTTAGTCACTTACCACTCACCTATATACCCATATGAGTCCGAATTCAACAATTTTGCTCATTGTTATTCCACAAATAAAAACTAGGGTTTCTCTCTAAATTTAATCCCCTAGAACAAAACCTAATCCTCTTTAAGAATAAAAGGAATTCAAAATCTTCAAGTTCAAAAACATCAAGAACCCTAAGTCAGGTATGCATAGTGTTCATCTATGGATCCAATCTGTTTTTGAGCTCAAGAATAATGTTTTAAATACTATTTTGTGAAATTTTTATGGTGATATAAGCATGTACATATTGATGATTGTTGTTTACATTTCAAGATGATATCTAAAGGTGTTTTCATGGAATATATATGCTTGTTATTTGAAAACTATGAACTTTAGCTGGTGTAAAATAGTGCATGTTATGAAACACACCTATGTCGTACAGAATGCATGCAAGGTGTTCGATAAAATGCTTAGGACATTTGAAATTCTTATTTATATGGTTCCATGATGTCTAAATGTCAAGTCCATGTTTGCTATATACTTTAATAGTAATTCCATGCTTTTTATGTGTTGTTATTATTATGGTGTGAAGCATGTGTGATAATAGAGATTACACTATGCACATGAAATATAGCTATGCACTCCCTACCATGCACAAGATATTGAAAACGACATGTGGTATATTATCCCATACTTATGATATTATGAATTATGAATTCCAATCTTGTGATCAAGTCATGTCATATATGTCAGTTTTCTTTCATCAAGTCCTGGGGGTATTCATACCCAAAAACTATAGTTGTGTGCCTAGAGCCAAGTCACGTTATCTCAATAATCTTAGTCAAGCCATGATCTATAGAACTCAGTCAGTCATGTGACTCAGGAAACCTCTAAAATCTCATGATCTTAGCAAAATCTCAGATAATAGAGCTATTTCATTAGACAACGGAAGTCAGTTACTCAGTCTACGTACAGTTAGTTAAATAATGTTCAGTCTTTTCAGATGGGAGTAGAAGTTAGCACTGAGTGAACCCAAGGATAGGAACTCACCTGCCAGTTTAGGGTGTAATTCTTAGCAGTCATTCTTATATTCCAAAACTACGTAGCCAGCGTAGGTTGATACATCTTAACCTGTCAGACTAGGGTTGATAAGGTGGCTTAACCTATCAGTTTAGGGTTCCCACCATTCTCATTTGAGTACCGGTAAGATGAGGGTCACTCACAACTATCCTTACTAGTGGCACAATATTAACACCTCTCCAGTCAGGGTAGAGATTAGAACCCAACTTAGCTATATTCATTATTAGGGAATGTCAGTTAAACAACTACTTCCCACAGTTTCAGACTCAGTCTCAGTAAAAGAACTTAGATAGTTCTCTAGATATTAGTATACCAGGACTGTCAGATACAGTTAACTTCAGTTATAGTGCGGAACTCAGATAATTCCATTAAATTTAAGACTATCAGATATAGTCGCCCATCTTATCAAAACTACAGTTTCAGCCATGTCAGCTATAAGTAAACCATGTATTAGCATGTAGATCTAGATATGATGTACTCACAATCTCAGTTACTATGTATGTATGTATGTTTACACTGTCACTTTCATATCAGTCACTCAATAAGCATTGTTCATACATGTAAAACCTTTTACATTAGCCTACCTCACTCGTATACTCAGTACTCTAGTTGTACTGACGCATTTGTGCTATGTTGCTTTCTTTTATATTACACAATAGGTTTAGAGACACGAGTTCCAGATTAGCAGTAGTATCCAGCCGCAGAGTTGCAGTGAGTCCTCATCTTTTCAATGAAGATATTATTTTATTTTATTTATTATTTTAGCTTAGTTTTGTGAGACGCAGTTAGTTGGAAATATGTTTCTTCAACTTCTTATTCAGACAGTACATAGAGGCTTTCAGATTTAGTATTCAGATTTACTTTAGATTTGATTCAGTTTTCAGTTGGTTTAGGTTTCTTTTACCTATATGGTTATTATATTTTGACAGATTTTTATTAAGTTGAACCTTATGGCCTACATGTTTATGTTTTTTGCATTATTACATTGTATATTGCAGTGTACAAGTACAGATATTAGTCAATGATTAACTTGTGGTACCTCAGGATCCTAAATACCGTGTAGCATTCCATTTTAGATAATCGGTGTGTTACAAACTTAGTATCAGAGTCTAAGGTTCAGTAGAGTCCTAGGAAGTTAGAAAACCGCATCTAGTAGAGTCTTGTGCATGGGTGTATTATGTGCCACATTTATGTACAGGAGGCTATGAGATATTTTCGGAATAGTTTCCCTTCTTTCAGTATTCATGTTGTGCTAGTAAGAATAATCTCTGGTTAAAATCTCAGTCTAATCCTTTCTTCTCTTATTTCAGAATATGTTTCCAAAGATAAGAAACTAGCCCATTTCTCAGCCCGAAGACCCTTTGGGCAAGCATGTTTCTTATGTGGAGTTTAGAGCCGTATTCATCATACTTGCTCAGTCTATGGCTACCCAGAATGAACGAACACCAGTTATTTCGGCCAATACAGTGGCTAATTCCACAACTGCTAGAATTCGAGACTTCACCTGAATGAACCCTCTATTTTTCTTCGAGTCTAAGTTTGATGAAGACCATCAGGAGTTCATTGACCAAGTCCAAAAGGTCATTGACATCATGGGAGTTACTTCTATTTAGATCACCAAGTTAGTCGTATGCTAGTTACAGGATATGGCTCATACTTGGTACAAAAAGTGGAAGTCTGAGAAGTTAGAGGATGTAGGTCCTATAGAGTGGGAGGAATTTTTCACGACTTTCTTAAACAGATTCTTTCCCCAAGAGCTGAGAGAGGCCAATTTTCTTGTGTTTATCAACCTAAGGTAGGGAAATATGATGGTTAGGGAGTATTCTTTCAAATTTACTCAGCTAGCCAGATATGCCCCTCATATGGTTGCAGACAACAGGGCTAAGATAAGCAAGTTCGTGTCAGGAGTGAATGATCGCATGGTAAATGAGTGTAGATCTACATTGCTGAATAGTGATATGACTTTATCTAGGCTCATGACCCATGCTCAGCAAATAGAGGAGAAAAAGTTTAGAACTAGAGAGAGGTAGAACAAGAGAGCAAGATGAGGCAGTTTTAGTTTTTCTTAGCCCAAATCAGAGGGAGGAAATCATTCCTAGTTTTGTCCTAAGTTATCAGCTCTAGTTCAGTCTTTAGCCAGTGCTCTATCTCTTAAGTTTAGAGATAGATTACCTGACTCTAAATCTCTGGGGAGTATCAGCAATGCCCGAACTAATCCCCCATGTCAAACTTATGGTAAGAACCACCAGGGTGTATACAAAGCCAGTAGTGATGTTTGTTTTGGTTGTGGCAAGCCAGGCCACAGAGTCAGAGATTGTACTCAGTCCAGTTATCAAGGTCAGCATAATCGTTCCATAGCTCAGTCCGATCGCTCGAACCAGCAGGGTGCCACTTCCAGTGCTACTAGTGGGCAACACCCAAATCAACTCTATATTCTTCAGACCCGACAGGATCTGGAAAATTCTCTAGATGTTATTACTGGTACGTTACAGATTTTCCATGTTCATGTTTATGCTTTGCTAGATCTAGGTGCATCCTTGTCTTTTGTCACTCCATCCATAGCAGGTGATTTTGGAATTAGTCTCAAAATTTTAGTAGAGTGTTTTTTAGTCTCTATCCCAGTGGGTAAAACCATCATAGCTCAGCGGGTATATAGGAATTTCCCGGTTATGATATTTTAGAAATCCATGTCAGCAGATTTAGTCGAATTAGAGATGACTGATTTTGATGTCATTCTCGGTATGGATTGGCTTTATTCCTGCTATTCCACAGTCGACTACAGGACCTGTATAGCTCAATTTTAGATCCTAAATTAGCCCATCCTAGAGTGAAAGAGTAGTACTTCATCTTTCAAAGGTCAGCTTATTTCCTACCTTCGGGCAAAGAGAATGATTTCTAAGGGGTGTGTGTATCATCTCGTGCATATTAAAGATTCCAGTTCCGATTCTCCTAGCCTTGAATCAGTTCCAGTTGTTAATGAATATTCAGATGTCTTTCCCAAAGATCATCTAGGCATTCCTCCTGAAGGGGAAATAGACTTTGGCATAGACCTTCTCCCAGATACTCAGCCTATCTCTATTCCACCTTATAGAATGGCACCTGTAGAACTCAAAGAGCTAAAATATTAGTTAAAAGAGCTCTTAGATAAGGGATTCATCAGGCCCAGTGTGTCCCTATGGGATGTAAAAGTCTTATTCGTGCGCAAGAAAGACGGTTCTCTCAAGATGTGTATTGATTACCGTCAGCTCAACAAAATCACGATCAAGAATAGGAGTCCGCTTTCTAGAATAGATGACTTATTTGATCAACTTTAGGGTGCTAGTTATTTCTCTAAGATAAATGTCATATCAGGCTATCATCAGCTCAGAGTTAGAGAATGTGACACCCCGAAGATAGCTTTCCATACTCAGTATGGTCACTTTGAATTTCTAGTTATGTCTGTTGGTCTTACCAATGCCCCTGCAGTTTTTATGGACTTGATGAACCGGGTGTTCAAGAAGTACTTAGACATGTTCATCATAGTCTTCATAGATGATATTCTGGTCTATTCTCGCATAGAGTCTGATCATTCAGACCATCTCAAAATTGTTCTTCAAACTCTCAGAGATCATTAATTATTCACCAAGTTCAGTAAGTGTGAATTTTGGCTAAGATTAATAGCATTCCTTGGCCATATTATTTCTGATGATGGCATTACCGTAATCCTCAAAAAACCAAAGAGGTAAGAAACAGTCCTCGCACTGTATCTCTATCAGATATCAAGAGTTTCTTGGGTTTGGCTGTCTATTACAGACGGTTTATCAAGGGATTTTCTTCTATTGCATCTCCCATATCTAGATTGACCTAGAAAAAGGTCAAGTTTCAGTTCTCAAATTCATGCGAGAAGAGTTTACAGGAATTGAAGACTCGACTCACTTCAGCTCCAGTACTAGCTTTTCTAGATGGTTCAGATGGGTTCGTAGTATATTGTGATGCATCCAGAGTGGGTTTAGGTTGTGTCCTCATACAGTATGGTAAGGTCATAGCCTACGCCTCCAGAAAGTTAAAGCCCCATGAGAAGAATTATCCTACTCATGATCTTGAGTTAGCAGCTGTAGTATTTTCCTTAAAGATTTGGAGGCATTATCTACACGGAGTTCATGTAGATGTCTTCATAGATCATAAGAGTGTCCAGTATGTCTTCTCTTAGAAAGATCTCAATCTTCATCAGATAAGATGGTTAGAGCTTTTGAAAGATTATGACATAAGTGGTTTTTATCATCTGGGCAAGGACAACGTTGTGGTTGACGCTCTAAGTAGACTATCCATGGGTAGTTTTTCTCACGTAGAGGATGGTAAGAATAAGATAGCCCAGGAAATCCATCAGCTTTCCAGACTAGGCGTTTGCTTAGTCGACTCTTCAGAGGATGGTGTATGTATTCAGAGTAGTTCAGAGTAATCTCTAGTTTCTGAGGTAAAAGAGAAGCAAGACAAGGATCCTAGCCTTATTAAGCTAAAAGAGTCAGTTCAGGATTAGAAGGTAGAGGTTTTCTCCTAAGGGAGAGATAGTATTCTTCGTTCTCAGGGTCGTCTGTGTGTTCCAAGTGAAGATGACTTGAGGCAGCGAATTCTTGCAGAAGAGCATTACTCTATTCATACAGGGGCCACTAAGATGTACCGCGACTTATGGAAGATCTATTGGTAGAGTGGGATGAAGAGAGATGTTGTAGAGTTTATGGATAAGTGCTCTACATATCAGTAGGTTAAGATAGAGCATTAGAAACCTAGTAGTTCCATGCAGAAGTTCACCATTCCTACTTGGAAGTGGGAAGAAGTGAACATGGATTTTATGTTAGGTTTGCCTCGAACTCGTTATTAGCATATTTAGTTTTGGGTTATTGTAGATAGAATGACCAAGTCAGCTCATTTCCTTCCAGTTCGTACCGCTTATTCAGCTGAGGATTATGCCAAACTCTATATGAAGAAGTTGGTCAGATTACAAGGTATTCCATTATCTATCATCTCAAACAGAGGTACACAATTCAACTCTCACTTTTGGAAAGTATTCTTAATGGGTCTTGGTATCTAATTTCATCTCAGTATCACCTTTTATCCTCACATGGATGGTCAAGCAGAGAGGACCATTCAAACTCTTGAAGATATTCTAAGGGCATGTGCAGTTGATTTCAAGGGAAGTTGGAATTGCCTTCAGATTTAGCCTTAGTTTATTCGGTCTTATATGTCTCCTTTATCAAGAAGTAAATAGGTTACCCAGTAGTTGTAGTCCCTATTCAGAATATTGATGTTCAGGATAGCCTCTCTTATGAAGAGATTCCAGTCAAAATTTTAGACTATCAGATTCGTAGGCTGAGGAACAAAGAAGTCCCCTTGTCAAAGTTCTTTGGTGAAATCAGTCCGTTGAGGGATCTACTTGGGAAGAAGAAGTAGATATGTGTAACAAGTACCCTCACCTTTTCTCCACCGACCCAGATCAAGATCAAGGTAACAGTCCTCCTTAAGCTTATTCCGTTTCACGTTAAGCATTTAATACAACTTGATATTTCATTTCGTGTTCATGTTCCAACACAAATTTGGTATCAAGTACCATTGCATATTCAGTCATGCATACATGTATCATCCCAGTAAATAATCATGCAGCAGATATGCATTCTCATTGCAAGAACCTCAGTCGTGCATTCATGAATAAGTTACACTTGCATCAGTTATGCATGTTCAGTATAATGCATTTAGTTTGTTAGTCATAAGATCATTTTCCAGATACTCATGTTCAGATTATTGTTTTCCCTCTCAGTCAGTTCCATTCGAGGATGAATATTCTCAAGGGGGAGATATTGTAATACCCATGCCTTTTTCCTAGCTAGAAATCATCTCAAGGATTCTAGGACTTACTTTGAAAAGTAAACCTATCTTTGTACACGTGGTATTTTTGATATTTTCACTTTCTATCACCTGGGAAATTTAGTTAGCTTTCCAACGGTACCAATTTTGTCCAAATCCAACATCAGACGAGGAAGATATGGATGTTTTACTTGGAACTATCGAAAATGCCCAGGTATGATGGCCAAGTAGACGGACTGCCATATAACTAATAGACCGCCACTTTGACAATCACAGCCAAGGAAGTTGAGCCACATACTGGATAAGGATTGACGGACGATTTGACGGATCGTCAAAGTTGTGACGGACCGTCATCCAGCCCGTCAACTCTTATCCAGTGAACCCCATTTTTAGTCCATGTCTAACGGGATAAGTGATGGACTGTCAATTGTCTAACGGACCATCAGTCGGACCATCACAATCCACGTTCAATTTATTTCTAGGTCATTTTAACAGGGGTATTTTGGTCACTTACTACTCGCTTATATACCCAGATGAGTCTGCATTCAGCCATTTTGCTCATTATTATTCCACAAACAAAAACTAGGGTTTCTTTCTGAATTTAATCCTTAATAACAAGACCCAATCCTCTTCAAGATTTGAAGGATTTCAAACTCTTCAAGTTTAAAAACATCAAGAACCCTGAGTTAGGTATGTGTAGTGTTCATCTATGGATCCTATCCGTTCATAAATCTCAAGAATCATGTTATAAATACTATTTTATGAACTTTTTGTGGTGATATGAGTATGTACATGTTGATGATTGTTGTTTAAGTTTCAAGATGATATCTAGAGGTATTTTAATAGAATATATATGCTTGTTAGTTAAAAACTATAGTGGTGTAAAATGGTGCAAGTTATGAAACACACCTATGCCTTAAAGAATGCATGCAAGGTGTTCGATAAAATGCTTAGGATGCTAGAAATTCATGTTTATATGGTTCCATGATGTTTAAATGACAAGTCCAGGTTAGATATATACTTTAAAATGAATTCCATGCTTTTCATGTGTTGCTATTATTGTGGTATAAAGCATGTGTGATAATGGAGATATACAATATGCACATGAAATATAGCTATGCACTACCTACCATGCATAAGATGTTGAAAACTACATGTGGTATACTATCCCCTACTTATGATATTATGAATTATGAACTCCAATCTTCTGATCAAGTCATGTCATATGTGTCAATTTTCTTCCATTAAGTCCTAGGGGTATTCGTACCCAAAAACTATAGTTGTGTGCCTAGAGCCAAGTCATGTTATCTCAATAATCTCAGTCAAGCCATGATCTATAGAACTCAGTCAGTCATGTGACTCAGGAAACCTCCTAAAATTCATGATCTTAGAAAAATCTCAGATAGTAGTGCTATTCTGTCAGTCAATGGAAGTCAGTTGCTCAGTCCACATATATTCAGTTAAATCATGTTCAGTCTTTTCAGATGGGAGTAAAAGTTAGCACCAAGTTAACCCAAGGATGGGAACTCACCTGGCAGTTTAGGATATGATTCTTAGAAGTCATCCTTGTGTCCCAGAACTATGTAGCCAGCGTAGGTCGAGACATCTTAACCTGTCAGACAAGAGTTGATGGTGTGGCTTAATTTATCAGTGTAGGGTTCCCACCATTCTCATTTGAGTACCTGCTAGATGAGGGTCACTCACAACTGTCCTTACCAGTGGCGATGTATTGATACCCCTCTGGTCGGGGCAGAGATTGGACCCCAACTTAGCTATATGTATTATTGGGGCATGTCAGTTAAACAACTACCTCCTACAGTTTTAGAATCAGTCTCAGTAAAAGAACTTCGATAGTTCTCCGGATATCAGTATACCAGGACTGTCAGATACAGTCAAATTCAGTTATAGTGCGGAACTCAGATAGTTCTATCAGATTTAACACTGCCAGATACACTCGCCCATGTTATCAGAACTATAGTTTCAGCCATGTCAGGTATTAGTAAACCATGTATTAGCGTGTAGATATATCTATCACATACTTATGATCTCTGTTACTATGTATGTATGTTTACATTCTCACATTCATATCAGTCAGTCAGTTCGCATTTTTCATGCATGTAAACCCTTTTGCATTATCCTACCTCACTCGTATACTCAGTATTCTAGTACTGATACATTTACACTATGGTGCTTTCTTTCAATGTACACCATAGGTTCAGAGACACGAGCTCCAGATCAATAGTAGAATCCAGCCGCAGAGTTGAGTGAGTTCTCATCCATTTGAGGATGATATTATTTTATTTCATTTATTATTTCAGCTCAATTTTGTTAGACGGAGTTAGTTCGAGATATGTTCTTTCAAATCCTTATTCAGACAGTACTTAGAGGCTTTCAGATTTAGTATTCAGATTTAGTTCATATTTGATTTAGTTTGCAATTTTTTTGAGTATCTTTCACCCATATAGATATTATGTTTTGACAGATTTTTATTCAGTTGAACCTTATGGCCTACATGTTCATGTTTTCCGCACTATTATATTGTATATTGCAGTGTACAGGTACAAATATCAGTCAAGAGTTAGCTTATGGTCCCTTGCTGTCATAAGCACCGTGTAGCATTTTGGTTCAGATAATCGAGGTGTTACATTGACATACCCATTTTGGCCTGAGCAACAACCAGTTGTCAATAGCATGCATAGTGATGAATCTCTGCATTTTTCATATTTCCGTGAGGGACCTGAGGAGTAGTAGGAGGAATAGGAGGAACTCTGATACAATCAGGAATAGGACCATAAGATTAAAGATGAACCTCGGGAGTAGAACATGCTCCCTCAGCATCACATCTAGATGGAGCAGAAGAATTTCCTTGTGTTCTAGATCTAGGAGGCATGATCAGAAAAATAAACAAACAAGGATAAGAGGAGATTTCCAGGACTGAGAAGTCAAGCTTAAAGAAAGAATACCTATAAAGTGAAACATTCCTAAAGTACCTAGAAAGTGAAACATTCTTAATTGTCTTACAGCCTCTTCCTTATGAGTGTGGCGCACTACACACCCCTAAAAGAGACTGCACTCTACTCAACTTTGTGTACTCCCAATTGACCATTAACCTAGGCTCTGATACCAAGCCCGAATTGGGTCCTTATTGAAATAGGAATCCCAAGTCCAACCAGGACTGGGGACCTCCCTGTTAAACCAACCCAACCACCTTATACAACCTCAAATGAGATAAATTTTGAACATATAACAAGATTGTGTAATGATCTCACGAAGACTCCAGGATATGGTCTTAACCATGACCAACCCAACTGAGTGTATCCATACAAAACCAGTCATTCATTCCATACCAAACAATTTAGAAAATATCAAACATAATATGTTAATCAAACCCAAAATATAATACAATGGAACAACCAATAATATCATCCAATGATACCAACCCCAATACCAATGCTAATGCTAAGGTTGACACGAATACCGATCTCTCTCATACCAACCCCTAGAAGTACCATAAAGCCTCAATCCAAAGAATTCAAATACCCAGACGAGACATGCCCCCAACAATTGCAAAAACTAATATTTGGAAGGAAAGTAAAATATCTAAGAATGTCAAAAATGAAATGATGCCTTCCAAAAGGATAGAATCTCACTACTTAATTCTAATAAGCTATCCCCAAATCAAGTTCAATGAAGGAGGATTCGAACAACCAGTTCCTGCATAGCATGGGTATACAGCCGCCAATAGACGTATTAGTGGGTGAATACTAGCACGACACTTGGAGTAAGGATAAAGTAATGCAGTTATTAAAACCAAGTGAAAACCATCCAATGGAAACAACCATACATACATATATAAGTGCTGGGAAAATGGATCAGGTTTAGCATGTAATTAAAACCTTTACATAGGTTGTGTAGATTAACTATCCTACCACCCACTGGCCATATGGGTTCATCTCCCCTACTGAAAGGGTCCCAGTGCATGTAGTCGCAGGACCAGGCAACATCCTTAGGATGACTAGTGCATCCCTCTAATAGAAATGTGACACTCACACATGGCCATCAAAGACCCTTCATATCGACAAATATGAGTTTTTAGTTTTGATTCCATTGGGACTGCCACTTTCACAACTTAGCCTACATTTACCACTATTAATACCCAATTAATACCAAGTCCAAACAGTCCAATTATTCTTTTATTAACCAAGACTATTCGATAAACCAGTGGTATCATCATTCCACCATACTCTCAAGCATTATCCATAGCCAAACCATTTAGATTAAGGGGACATTCAAGTTCCCTATCATTAGACACATTAAATATCTTAGGAGACTACCATGTTCTCCATAAGCATAAATAATTAGCCTTAACACTTTGTAAATCATTTAAAAATATTTAAGGTTTCATGCATAAGCCAATAACAAGCAAGAGTTCCTTTAAAATAATCCAATGCAATGAACATATCTTTATAAGAATTTTATCAAACACCTTGGGGGCATAATTGTCCCATCATCTCCATATTCAAACAGTTAAACGATTTTGGACTAAACTATTTCAAGCAGATGTTCAATTTTTTAGTATTACTATCAGTATTCAGTATTTATTTTAGTATCTTATGAATCTTATGGCATTTCAGTTATATTTTTGTGTATGTTATCAGTATTATCATTCAATTCTCACAACAGGTACTAGTCATAGGTTAGCTTATGATCCTTCGAGATTGTAAGCACCGTGTGATGTCCAGGATGTAGAATCGGGGTATTACATTACAAGTAAAGTACAATTTCATGTTAAATGACTAATAACACCAATGTCATTCAGTGGGGAGTAACACTTAACACTGAATAAATGTAGGGATGGCGTCTCCCCCATCATTTAGGCATGAGATGTTAGTAGAAGTCCCTATGCTCAAGACCTACAACACCACTGTGGATTATGATGGGTCCCTCATCTAATAGGCATGTGTAAGGCCCCGCAAAAATTCTCTCATAGAAAGAGCCTTAGGGCGTGTCTAGTGAGGCATGATTTCAGCCCTAAAAGATTTAGAAGTGACTTATTAAGTGAGTATTTTATTAACCATATATAATTTTCCTCTTTTTGACTTTTTATCACATGAGAAATTCCATAAGCTTTCCCTCGATATAAGGTTCGCCCAAATCCGATACCAGGGTAAGAAGTTATGGTTAATTTAAGTCCTAGTCATAAAACAACGTCATTTTAGTGCTTGGCGCGTCACAGAGAGGATCTATTTGACAATTGTCAAATTCCAGTTGAACTCAACGATTTTAGCACGTCATGGAGGATTCCAATTTCTCAATAGTCAATTTCCAGTGGCCTGGCGCGATTGTGATGCGTCGCGCTGAAGTTCCAGGTCCTAACCAGTGGCACAACACAATGGCTCCGCATTGCCGTGACTCCCAGATTTTTATTTGTCAATTTCCAATGAGCGACCGCAATAGTGGCGCGTCACAGTGGCCCATAATTTCAGGTTCTCAGTTTAATTTTTCCAGCTTTGTACAAAAGTTAAAAAGGGCACTTTGGACTTTTTTCAAGCCTCTTAAATCATGCAAAATAGATAAATCTCCTACTTCCCTTACTTGTTACTTCGCAAGGATTCCCACAACCCTAGTCAAGGAAATTAGATGCTTATGTTTATGAAAGAATCCATGGAAATTAATGAATGAGACATGTAATTAATTGCACAAAGAAGAAAGAATAAAATAAAAAATCTTCTATTAAATAAGAAACCAAAAATCCAAGAATCAAAGTATCGAGTATCACAAAGTCAAAGAATGCAAAAATATCTCTAATGTATGTAACCTAATAAAAACATAACATAAGGGTATTTATAGTTTCTCAAAATAAAAAAGGAAACCTAATTAAAACAAAAAATGAAAACTTTGTCACAAGTGGTTAAGCTCTAGCAACGAGTTGTTAGGTCTGGTTACGACTCGCTGCCTATTGTCGAGTCTCTCTTTAGGATTTAGTGATTACGGCTCGTAATATAAACATACAAGTCATATGCTTCTAATTGTCTTCACTCCAGAAACTATTCAACTTTAGGAATCTTGAATCTATTATCCTTATGACTCCTCACCATGAGTCGTTGTTAGTCTTTACAACTCATGGTCTTCATATGTTACAAATAGAGTATCAATCCTCTGGACTTAACACACTATTATTAGTACAAATTTTTGTTATGAGTCTTTGTCTAACCTTATAACTCATAGTCACCTATGACTTCACTTCTGGAACTTAGCTTTTCCCTCTGTCAACACTACAGTTGCACAATATGACTCGTAGTCATTATTTACGTGTCCTAGTTAGTCTTTACGTAGTTTCTACAGTCTAACTTTAGTAACTAGTATCCTAATGAGTCTCGCTATGAGTCTTAATTTGACATAACGACTCATAGCTTGACCAGTACTTAAACTTTCAGAACATTCTTTTCTCGTTTTTAGTCGAACACAACTTTCGACCTAGTTTACCTACAAAACACATAAAATACAAATCATATCTGACAAAATGACCTAAGTCAATGAATATTTTCACCATTTTAAGCACTGAATGTGCCATGAAACTACGACACATCACTCCCTTCCATGGAACGCCATTAATGTAGATCTTTACTAATTTAGGGTACCAAAATATCCTAAAATGTATTCCAAAAATTCTGAAATACTTTCTAATGGTGCCATTATATCATAATTTATATCTAAGATCACAATTAAATGCGAAGGAAGTATAAAATAAATTCATCAAAATCTTGGGGTCTAACAACTTTCGTCGAATTAAAACAGACCCAAACATTTGAATGTTGACAAGTATACCTTCCAAACATGAGAGGGAACCACGAACATGCTTTGAAACCATGATCTTTGGTACTATCATGAGTATTAAAGATGATCAGGGTTGGACTTCCAAGCCAAGAACCAAGGGATCATGAGTGGGTCCCATGATCATACGCTGACTCATTTGATCATGTTTAGAGACCTCTATTTCATCCTCCCAACCAGGATCACCACCCATGAGTGTAGGTGGATCCTACAATCATGGGATGGTCGAGGTAACTCACTCTATCGCTATTTCTGCTATGAATTTTAAGAGAACACTTGTCTTTTACCTCTTTTCTAACATCAAAAATATGCCATTTAAGTTATTTCAAGGCTAATTATTAAGGTTACTATTACCGTAATCCCTTATTACTCAGAGAAAAAAATTCAACACTTAGTTTTAACACGAAGAAAAACAACAATTTATTTCCCCAAGGCAGATCTTGGTATTATTAAGTTGTAATTCAGGTTTTAACATGAATTTCAGTATCATTACATGTTTAGAATAAAAAAACCTTAATTATATAGTGAAATCCATGATTTTGGACATGATTTATAAAAAATTTTAAATTCACTCAGTTTATGAAATTATTATAGTAGCATTCTTCTGAGTTGATAGGTTATGAACACCAGAATGTCGTAGGATATCATTTATTCTCAATGGAATAATTATACTCTCTATCTTTATGATTTAGAATGCTTTCAGATAAAGCATCTACCTTTCGGCTTGAGAATATCAATATTTATGAGCATTTCAGTATATTAGTTTACTTTTAGTTTAGAGTAGTACTTAGCAACCGAGAGGTTTCAGGTTCAGATAACCTAAGTCACAGAATTATGGTTCCACGATAGGTTGAAATTATAGTTCTTTGGACATCAGATTAGTAGATCCACATCAACCAGTGTTGGTACCTTTATCAAGGTGCTAAACACCCATCTAATTAGGGTTATTAGTTGGTCCCTATTTAGCTCAAATAGGGTATCTTGAATCATAGTAGCTCCCATAGTTTAGTCTTAGAATTCACATGACCTTATATTAAGCTATTTCAATATAGTATATTGTCTCATGACTATTAACCGAGTTATTACATCATTAAATAATTTTTAGTTCATGATCAACTCCTTGATGATGTCCAAACAATACCTCCTATCAGATGATGATCAACAAATTATTGTTGCCATTATCTTTTCCTAGTCACTACTCTTTTCTAGTAAGTTGACATTATCTAGGCGGGATCTTAACATAGGCCACCGCTAAGAAATCTATTATAGTGAAGATAATGCAATACGTTCCCTTGTATCAACTAAATTCAACAAGAACACTTCCCCAACTTTGTTAATCTGCTAGGGTTTCCAAAACCCTAGCTATAGGATTTAGTCTCTCATACTTGTGACGAAATCAATATAATTTATAGTTCAAAGCATACATGAAATCATAATGATAAGGATTGTAAGAACCTACAACCGTTACTTAATAATTCACTTAAAATCAATAAACGTAAATCCCAAAATCAAAATTGAATCTTTGAATCAAAATGTGTCTATAAATATCAAAAGTATGTAACTCCTACTAAAAGACACATAAAAGGTATTTATTCTACATGAGTAAACCCTAAGACCAAATCCGGAATGAAATAGGAGAAAATTGGGTCGGTGGTCATATGTAGTTGCACCCACGATCTGTTAGTGGGTACAGGTAGTACCTGCGGTCTTGACACTGGGCACAGGTACAAACCGCAGGTACCAACAGAGAAAATCTTTCAAGTTCACCTCTCAGGATTATGGACTTCTGGTACATGGTTTGCTGACATGCGGTCTGTAGGTTCTACATGTGGACACATGTTTATTTGGTAAGTATTGATAGTCATCTTTTTAGCTAATTAGTCTATCACAACACTGTCACCGAATCCAATCACTAAGCAGGAGTAGTATAGTTGGTTCCTGCATCGCGTGGAGATATAGAAGGCAGGTTAGTGGGTGAACGCTAACATATACCTAGCAATAAGGATAATGTAATGTAGTTATTCAAAACCAGATAAATAACCATGTGCAAACACATATATACATATATACCACACTGGGAAAGGAAACCGGTTTTAGCATGCATTTAAAATTTTAACTTAGGTTGTGCCGATTGACCTTCCTAAAACCGCCCATGGGCTATATGGATCAGGTATTACCCTATGAGCCGGCCCCAGTGCATGTAGCTACATGAATCTGAGATAACATAGGGGTGGGGAGTTCTTGTGTACCCTACACCCTTCATGATACGTTTATATAAGTAAAAAGTAGGTAATTCTTGTGTACCCCTCAAGTATATAGTCACCATGACCAACCCTAATGTCAGCAAACATGAGTTTCCAGTGTTCATTCATTAGACTCACACCTTCACAGTCAGCTATCACACCCCGCCATTATAGCCTTATTAAAGCCTTTCACACATAACCAAACCACCAATTCCAAGAGTTAATTACCAAATTGTCATACCGACTATAACTTGCAAGCAATGTCATTAGCCCACACTTTAGGGATTCCTATGTACCCCACATGATTTCAAATTAAACAAAAATCATTGCCACGAAGGCCATTAAAAAATATTTAATTCAACTAAAACAATTTAGGTTCCATTACCATATTATGCAATGCAAGGTTTTCAATAAAAGTAAAACTATGTGACAAAAACATTCTCATTGGCTTTTTAACAATCATGTTGAGGGCATATAATTTCAACAACAAAAACCAAGAATCAATTGACCATTCCCATGTAACCACATGTTCAAACCATAATTATAACATGAAAACCATAAGAAAAAAATGGTAAAATGTTATATCCAACCATCAATAACCAAGAACTCCAACATATATTTCAAAACCAAAGCATTACAGCAATAATACTATGAAAACCATTCATTAAAACCCACTTTTAGTTTAACTAACAATAAAGGAGGCATAAAATGCCTTAGATACAAAGG
>JAPEIP010000005.1:123960450-123971621 GCA_026120095.1 Capsicum chinense | reverse complement strand
CATGAAAAGGGTGAAAAGGTTTGGTAAAAAAGAAAAGCTTAGTCCTCGTTATGTTGGCCCCTACAGAGTCTTGAGCCAGGTTAGTAAAGTAGCCTATGAAGTTAAGTTGCCCACAAAGTTGTCAACCGTTCATCCTATCTTTCACATCTCCATGATCAAGAAGCACATTAGTGATTCCATTGTAGTAGATCCTTTAGATAATGCTGATATACAGAACAGTCTTTCCTTCAATGAGATTCCTATTGAGATCCTAGATTTTTAAATCCGTAGACTAAGGAACAAAGAAGTTTCTTTGGTCAAAGTTTTGTGGCGAAACCAGTCTGTTGAGGGTGTTTCTTGGGAGGCAGAAGCATACATGCTAACCAAGTACCCGCACCTCTTTTCTGCAAGTTCAGATTAATCCAAAGGTATTATTCTTCTTTATTTCAGCCCTTCTAATCTAAATTTCAGCTATATGCATCTATCCTTGTATGAGTTCTTGCAATTTCCCAGGAATTTAAGAGTTTAGAAAGATTTTGATCCCGTTTTAGCAACTTGCTTCATCTATGTGTCTTCAGTTTTTCCTATGTTCTTACTCTAACTAGCAATATTTGAGGATGAATGTTTCTAATGGGGAGATATTGTAAGACCCCGCAAAAATTCTCTCATAGAATGAGCCTTAGGACATGTCAAGTAAGACGTGATTTCGGCCCTAAAAGATTGAGAAGTGACTTCCTAAGTAAGTATCGTGTTAACCATATAGAATTTCCCTTATTTTGACTTTTTATCACATAGGAAATTTGATAAGATTTTTGTCGATATATGATTCGCCCAAATTCGATACTCGGGCAAGAAGTTGTGGCTAATTTAAGTCCTAGTTGTAAAATAGAATCATTTAGGTGCTTGGCGCATCACGGAGAGGGTCTATTTGACAATTGTAAAAATCCAGTAGAACTCCACGATTGTGGGACATCACGGAGGGCCCCAATTTCTCTATAGTCAATTTCGAGTGGCCTAGCATGATTGCGATGCGTCGTGCTGAAGTTCCAGGTCCCAACCAATGGGACAACACGATGGCTCCACATCGTGGTGACTCCTATAGTCCCATTTGTCAATTTCTAGTGAGCCACCACATAGTGGTACGTTGCGGTGGCCCATAAAATCGGGTTCCCATTTTAATTTTTCCAACTTCATAAAGAAGTTAAAAAGGGCACTTTGGACTTTTTCCAAGCCTCTTAGACCGTGCAAACACCAAATTAAAGTCATTTACAAGCATTCTATGAAGTCTCTCTAAAGTTTTCTCTTAACAAAAACCCTAATCATCCAAAACCTCTTCCATGAATCTCCAGAATCCACCAT
Source organism: Capsicum chinense (assembly GCA_026120095.1). NCBI lineage: Eukaryota > Viridiplantae > Streptophyta > Magnoliopsida > Solanales > Solanaceae > Capsicum > Capsicum chinense. Next base: position 123,970,283 of record JAPEIP010000005.1, on the reverse strand, counting down.
AGATTTTCTAAATTGAGTCAAGATTCAAGGTTCCCATGTCAAGGGCTTCAAGAACCCTTATTCAAGAGTACGAATAGAGTACCAAAAATGAGACTTCATCCAAAGTTCTAATTCAAGGCATGTGGGGTTTTGAACAAGGGTAATCCTTTCACCCTTGTTCCCAAAGGCTTATTTAAATTACAATTCTCTGTAATATATAAGATTTTACATAAAATTAATTTGGGGTTTTTCACCCATTGTTATTGGTTGCAAGATTTTTATGTGTCCTATGAATTGAGAGTCTAATGGAATAATCTTCACATATTTCTTTGACAATTTAATAGTTGAAATATTTGAAAAATTAAAGTATATGAGTATGTTGAGATTTTGAGATAAATTGCTGAAATTTCCAGATTTCTACATGAGTTATGAATATATATGCTATCTATTATGCTTTTGATGAGTTTTAGCTTGAGATTTCATTATGGGTTATTAAGCCCTACTTGAGACTTGCGATTTTATGAACTATTGTGCTATAAGCACCCATAATTTGAGTATTCTAAGATTATTAGGAAATGTCTTGACCTAATTATCATTGAGTTTTAAAATCCTCTCTACTACATGAGATTACAGATTTGAGTTCAAAAGAGTTATAAGTTCTTGAGCATTGAAAAAGTTTTACTCTCCATGAGATATATGCATAAGTTGAAAGTATTGCTTAAATTTTCCTTTAGTCTTAAGTAATGAGAATAAGAGAAGAGTACAAATTTCAAAGCTAAGAACATAATGACTCATGAGATTGTGTTATATGTTCCATTTTACACGATTCATGAGCTTTACATTTTATACTTATTCAAGCCATGCGAGTCATTACTGATTACATTTATTATTTGATTAAAGAGTATTGATGTTGTTTTATATAAATTCATGCACCCCCACATACTCAGTACATTCTCAAGTACTAATCCACATATACGTCTATGTGCTATATTGTCTTATAATGTAGGTTCAGGTGCTTAGTTCCAACCTCGACAGTGATTTTTGAGTACCTCTATCTACATTTCTACAAGGGCGAGTCCTCATGTTTTGAGGACCTATATTCAGACATCTCCATATTTTGAGCAAGTATGTTGTTATTTCTAGTTTATTTCAAGTCAGTTGGGGACCTATCCCAATGGCTCTCTAGTTCATGGTTTAGTAGAGGCTTTGTTAGACTAGTTCTTAGATTATGGCTGGGTTGAGGTTTCTAGTTTTCCTTGGTCATTTGGACCTACCATTTTCTCCGTAGTTTCTTTTATATGATATGACTATGCTAGTGTTTGAATTATTTCATCTTGAAATGAGTGTTATTAGTAGAAACAGGCTCACAGGGTTAGCTTGGGGCTACTTGTAGCCTTAAGCACTGTGTGATGTCCCATTAGGTAATTTCGGGTCGTTATAGCATGACACCCTCATCCTTCGGGATATCAGTCTTATGGATCCACATCGTTAGTTATGTGTTAGTGCCCCTGGAAAGGTACCAACCCCCTTTCAAACGGGGTTATAGGTTGGACCCCAATAAATCAGATTAGGGCATGTCGGTTATAGCTATCTCCCACAATCTCAATGTAGTATTCAAAGTAGGTCAGTTCAGGTTTCCATGACCAAGTGTACAAATATCAGTTATTCAGTTATACAGATCTTAGTTATCCAGCTATGCATATAAAAATGATTCAGTCATTTAGATTATAGATTATTTCAGTATATGTTTATACTTGGTCTTGCATTTTTAGTTTTACATGTTTATGTTTCCATGCTTAGCATCTATCTATAATCCTCAGTTCAGTTTTATAGCATGTACATCTTTACATGAGATTTACATATAATATTCATGATTTACCACTTCCTAGCTTTAGTTCTACTTATTCTTCAAATGTAAAGATTTAAGAAACGAAGTGTAGTGATTCACTAGCTTATCATATTATGTTTGTTAGTCATGTTTTAAGATACTTTGGATTTCAGTTTATTTCAGTCTCTTGGTAAGTTTACTTGCACTTAGCATGCATGTTTTAAGACTATGTATCTATTTAGTTTTACTTATTGCATTCACCCCACTTACTCCATACATTCCAAATGTACTGACCATATATACGTCTGTGTGGATACGTAGTTTCATAATGTTGGTACCAATTGTAGACCACACATCATTATTAGGTAGTTTTCAGTTTTTAGCCAACAGGTGATAAGTCCTCTTGTTTCGGGGACTTTAGTTCATTGCAGTTCATGTGTTCTATTTTTAATTATTCATATGTGTTGATTAGTCATAGTTGGAGGAATATATGATCTATCTATTGTCGGTATAGTAGAGGTTTCACAGATAGTCAGTCAGAGTTTTCACATGTAACTCAAGTTTCTTTCTTCAGTTTGATCATCCTGTAAACTTTATCAGTATTATATTCATTTAGATTTTTCTCATGATTATGCTTCCGCTCAGCAAATTTATCTTTTATTTATATTTGAAATTAGTTTCTCAAACAGTAGGTTAGTTCATGGGTTAGCTTGGGATCACTTGTAGTTCCAAGCACTATGTTACAACTAGGGGGTAGCCTCGAGTCGTGATACTTACCCTTTGTATTTGGAAGTTACTTGTGCTATCCACGGGATGTCGCTTAATATGGAGGCTCCATTCATGGTGGAACCAAAGGATTTATATACAGGAAACTTGAAGGACTTATACCTCCCTAGCTTAATTATAGAGTTATGCATCGAAGAAAATATGCCTTGAGAGGATTATGACCATGACTTGGAGTGTGTCATACCCTACAACCCTTTCAAAGTAAAAGGTACGCAAAGGCAGAGAAAGATGAAAGGAAATATAGGAGTAGAGGGAGAGAGTAGAAGGTCCCTTGAGAGTGAAGGAGCATATAATCTCCTTGAACCTTAAATGAGGTCCCTTGAGTAGTTAGAGTAAGATTTTGCTACAGTGAAAGACATTCTGATGCGGTCTCATTGCCTCCCTAAGGGTAGACTCTATCTACTACTACAACCCTGCTAGGACTCTATGTATCCTATTCCCCCCTGGCCTAGGACATGTAGAGCTCCAAAGGATTTTGACAATAAGAAGAAAAAGAGGCACTTTAGAGAAAACATTCTTGCCTAAATATTAAAAGCCATGAAGGTTATGTTTGGGGTGAATGGAATCTAACCAAAAACTTTTTAAGATGAAGACAACAGATGCATAAGAGTTATTGTTATTGAGAGAGATAGAGGAGGAGGTATCTAATTCCTTATGCCTCAATGAAGATGGGGTCTCCAGTTTTTTTCTAGAATGCACACTTCCCTTCCCCATCTTTTACTGATAAATTTTGTTGGTTTCCCACGATTGGGGATATACTAAAAATTACTTTTTTCCATACTTTTGGATGCTTTGTCATTGTGATAGGTGAACAAACTATGTGAGATAGGAAAAAAACTAATATAAATTGTTCATACTTTATCACAAAATATAAACATAAAAGAAGTGAAACCTTTCCTAAAACATTTCATAGCCTCTCACTCGTAAGTGTGGTGTGCTTCACACAGATGAACAAGACTCTACTTAATGGACTTTTAAAAACCCTAGGATACTTTAAACATAATGCTATGACACTAATTTTTTCATGACCAGACACTACCCTCTAGTCAAAATGCGGTTCTTAGAGTTACAAATGACAAGAATCTAACCCATGGCCTGGCATGACACTAACGATATTGTATAAGAATTAATAACACAGTGAAAAAACTAAGGTCTAAATTATATATAAAATTCAAAACCCAATGCCATTATTAAAACAAAATGGAAATCACTGAACATAACACGAATCTCTACAATTTGTATGAAAGCCTCTACTAAGAAGAGTTGTTGGGAAAAGCCCCAAACTAACTCTAACATTCAATAAATGAAATAAGATTAAATAAAGTACTGATACTAGTCATCTAATGATGAGGATTCACCAAGGTACTAGTAGTAGATCGAACTATGCATGATCCAAATGCTAAACATCAAAACATATATTATGACATAATATAGAAGAAATATTTATATGTGATTAGTAATTTAAATGTACTGAGCATGTGAGATAGGAAAAACAATTGATAAAAATTTAACATAAAGTATATGACATGATAAGATAATCCAAGACCAAGTATAACATGTATTATAAGGCAAACTGTATAACTGAGTACAATGTCATTCAAGTATCTCAATCTAAACTGTGAACTGTAGATGTGGGAGATACCATTAACTAACATAGCCTAATTTGACCTAATCATGATCTAACTTATAAGTCCAACTAGAAGGGTGATCAGTACCTTGTAAAAGGTACGAACACTAACTGATATGTATCCACTAAATTGATGTTCAAATAGGGTAAGGTATCAAGCCTGGCCTGACGGTTGACCCTTTAAAACCTACAGTGGTTCTGTAATTCTAGGACTTAGGGAATTCTACTAAAGATCTCATCCTAATTAATTAGTGAGTCTTCATCCCTGATTTATCTTAGCGCTAAGTATTACTCCTAAGTCATCGGGTATTCATAACCCATAGTCTCAAAAGAATGCAACTATTATGAAAATTTTGTAAGCTAAGTGAATTACGAAATTTTATAAGTAAAGTCCAACTGTGATGGATTATACAATATAATAAGGGTTTATAATTTTGAACGTGTAAAGTTATTAAAATTCATGTTAAAATATGGGTATATAACTAAGTGAAATCATGGAAATAGAATATTAAGAAATACACAATATTCATGAACCCTATGCTTTGAGGAAGGAATTAACCTTAGATATTAAGTTAACCTTAGGACTCGATGGGTTAAAAGAGACCCATTGAACAAATTCACATTCTTGGAGATGAGATCCATGAAGAAATCTTTGAAATTAGAGCCAGAGATTGGACCATATTTGCCTTTATGGGAGGAAATTGCCTCTTTCTTTTTCTATGATACTAAGTGTCGAGTATTTACTATGTAATTAGGGCTTAGGGAATTATTAATATTAATACTAAGATTTAGGGTGTCTTAAAAGGAATTTTTTTATGTTAAAAAGTAGGAAAAGGATGCAAATCCTCTCATAAAACGTAATTGAAAATTTAAAAAATTGAGTCATACAGACCATCCCACAATCATGAGACCCACCTATTATTGTGGGTGGTGAGATGGTTTTTAGATAAATTTTCACTCTATGAACTACATTAGACCAGCCTTGGTACAATCATGGGACCCATGCTCAATCATGCCTTGGTTTGTAGGTCGGGAGTCCAGGCTAAATAAACTTTAGGAGTCACGATTATACTTAAGATTATGGTTTCAATCCAGGATTGTGCTTCCCTATTTTGGTAGGAAGGTATGTGTAATGCCCCGAGTCTGCAACTCGGACGTCACACGGTGTTTACGACCCCAAAGGACCACAAGCTAACTCATAATTGGTATATGCTGTGATCACTGATTAATAATAATGAAATAAGTGTGAAAATTAGGCTTAATCTTCCATAAGGATCATAACTAAAGACAGATACTGAATACTGATAAATAAATACTAAAAACTAAACATCTATCTAACATAATCAAGTCCAAAAGCCTCTAACTGTCTGAAGGTAGAGTTAATAAGAAAAGTCCCCAACAACTCCGACTACTAAAATTAAACTGAAATAGTGAAATGAGGACTCACTGCTAAATCTGCTACTAATAATCTGGGATGATAAGTATAGTTATAAGCCCGTACGTTGGAACTTATGATATATGACATCATAGAGCAAAAGAAAGGTATACATCAGTACTTTGAATGTACTGGTAAACTAGGTGAGGTAATAATGAATGCATGGGTTCATAGGAATGAACAATAACTAACTGAATAATATGAATATAACTGAATAAGAGTACATGTATATCTAAAACTGCTGTAAATACTGATTATGTAATGCTATGGAAATAAGTACATATACTGTAACTGAGATCACATTAACACTAGATAATGAGTTCTGAAAACTGAATGACTGATATCTGAGTTTACTGATACTGCATTATTATTAAATCAGTGACTATTTTTGTTAGCCCTAATTCTGTGGAACTGAACTGAGTATCATGCTGAGCTGGGTAACTGTATCTGATAGTTATGATTCTTAAACTGAACTAAGGTTTTACGCTAAGTCTAAAGTTGTAACTAAAATTGTGGGAGTGTTCATCTAACAGACATACCTCGATTATAAACTGAGTTGGGGTCTAACCTGTGACCCCAGTTAGAAGGGTGTTAGCACCTTGCCAAGGGATACTAACAATGACTGTAAGTTAACCATCTTTGGCAGGAAGATATTTCATCAACCCTAGACTAGTAGAAAGATATCTCAACCTACGCTGGCTACATAGTTTTGTAATGCAAGGATTGCTACCAAGGGTCAAACCCTTTTTACTGATAGGAATGCCCCCGTACCTGAGTTTGCTCGGAGATGATTCCTACTCCCAACTGAATAGACATTGAACTAATTTCTAGAATATACTATGCTTGATTGGACTGTTACTGATTGGACTATCTAACTGAACTTGACTGAGTTCACTGAGTTTTATTGACTGAATGAGTACACTGAGTTCTATTACTTGGATAAACATACTGACTTAGATAACTGACTGAGTACTACTGTACGTTAAATCACTGAGACTATTCGAAACTACTGTAAATCTAGGTAAATATCTTGATTTTTGGGTATTAGATACCCCCGGTACTTGATAGTAAAAATAGTAAAAACATAGCACAATCTTGAAAACAAGATAACTAGTCATGTTGTCACAATTCATTCATTGAGGCATTTAAATAAACACTTGCATGGCATGAACTTGTACACATGATAACATGGTATAATTGCACTACTCAACTCGCATGAACATTTTATCAAACACTTGGGGGCATAATTTATGCCCATAACTATAATACAACATGTAAGCATCATGACCACAATCCCAACTCACAAATTTATGGGTTTTTAATATGAAACCATATAATAACACACACATGCTATTTATTTCTCATGAAACTTGTAATTAATCGTGGATTATAAACCCAACTAACATCATAATCATGAATACTATTTAATTGAACATGAAATTCATGAAAAATAATCATCTTGTTATTTTAAAAGGGTTCTTGAACTCTAACGGTGGAAGGAAACCCTTGGATGAACACCTAATATACCTTGATTATTAATTCTCTACAAGTTGTGGTGAATTTCTTGGGACTTGGATCTTGAATTTGATGGCTTAGGATTTGTTCTTGAGAGGATTTATGAATAATGAGTGGATTTGCCTGTAGAAAGGCTTAATCTCGTGTTTTGGGGCTGAATAAGAGTGGGGAAATTAACCTAAATACCCCTTTAGATTTGTAATTAAAAGGGCAAAAACTGTGCCCAGTGATGCGCAGACCGATGCACCACGTCGATGGCATCGATGCGATGATCAACACATTATGTCGAGTTCCTATTGGTTCACTGGAATTTACATCGGAAATTGGAAAAAATATCCGCCGACGTGATACGAAATGCGACGCATCGAGATCGCGTCGACCCACAGGTTTGGTCATATAAATATGATTCAAACGTGGTCCAAAAAATCTTAAACAAACTGAAACTGACCTATTGACACACCTGATCATGATTTAATCCAAGGATTATCATTTTAAGGTCATAAGGGTTGTAAATTAAGATGTCCAAATCATGAAGGCTAAAATAAATTATAAGTATAATCACTTAGCTGAAATTTCTATGTCTGAGACCTCTTTTATGCTCTAAAGGACTGAGTTAAGCTTAGGATTTTCTAGGGTCTTATAGTATAATAGTCAACTTTTGGATATTTTAAACTATTTTGATCTGATGAGAGCATTGTACAACCCTACAATCTCACCAAGATCATACCTACGCTTGTAGATTCTCATTACTGGACAATACTCAACTAAAATGGTCATAACCTTTTACTCCTATTTTTGATTAAGGAAAAATAAGATTCTTTGGAAAGATAATAAAATATACACATCACTTGTTTTGTGTTATGATAAAAATAATAATTATTAATTTAGATTCATTACGCATATTTGATGTTGACTATAACATGATTCTTCTCAATAAATCAATTGGTAAGGAATGTTAAAACTTGCCTATGTGCTATGAGTTATCTATGACCTTAATACATGATAACTTTTAATACTACCTTAATCAATTATTTTGATTCTACATGTACTTAAAGCATGGTTCTAATCTTAGCTTGGATTTTTAAGGTATTACAGTATCTCTCCCTTGGGATCATTCATCCCTAATTGAAACTAACCAACCTAAAATGTTTGCGAAAGAGATGAAATCCCAATATTGAATTTGTAAGATATGAATATTGACATGATATCTTAGTTTGTATTTTAAACATAGATTGAAATAATCTCATGAATGCACTTTATGACGTGAGAATAACTTAGTGACATGAAATAGAAATAATTAATTAAGGAGAAACTATTACCTCAATTTGGAACTAATTTGAAGTTAAAAGATGGAGGTACTTGGTAATCATATAAAACACTTTCTCATGTAGTTCCCTTAACTACTTATTTTGCCAAAGAACCTTTACCAAAGCGACCTCCTGATATGCCCAAATTACACCTCTCTTATGAGAGAGTAAGCGGTCGTTGTCAAATATATAACCCAACTAGGTTGGGGTTGAATCCCATAGGGAATATGGTGCTAATTAAGTTGTATGCAGATTAGTTGACTTTTAATTATTCATTTTCGTAAAATAAATAAGGGGGATTTGATTCAGTTAACCAATTAATGGTTTCAGTTTAACAAGATGAAATACGTGTAGTAGTATTCAAATTCAGAGAAATAGCAAGCTAGGGTTATGTCCACCTTGTAGTTTTTAAAACTTTCTAACTATGGGCTTTAAGAATTCATACATGCATCATGCTTACAGATAAATGTATTGTATTTAATAACATAATCCTAGTGTTTCTCGACTATCAAGGACTAATTCACTTTAGTTCTCTCGAATCAAAAGCGTTTACCTAAAAATATAACAAAATCTCCAAGTAGTTAATCCTGCTACGGCATTAACATATGAAATAGGGGTTGGGAATCCTATTTTTTTGTCAGTACTCTCTTTTCGAACATCAATCTTTCTTTCGAATAAGGTACATTTTAAAGCATATCCTCTATGTTTGCAACCATGAGTATTCAAGATAAGCGAAGAGAGTATGATGTAAACAAATCAATTCAGAATGAATTTAAAACCCAAAGTGATAGATTGTACACTACAAGGCTTCCATAACCCTAACTAATAAACTTAGCCCCTCATGGGTAAAACGGAAATCACAATAAAAATATTCATCATTCCAAAAACTAGAAAAAGATCTTGGTGGAGAAGATGAACAACGTTTCTCCCTTGGTGTAAGCCGCCTTTCTCCTCTCTCAAAAAAATACAGAATAATGAATAATGAATAAAAATTCAGCATTAAGCCTTTTAATAATATTTTCTCTTATAATTGCATTCAAAGTCCCTGAACTAATTATAAATGACAAACTAGTCTTGGACATAGTTTGTAGGCACCACATTTGGTCTAGACTGCTACTCTCTCTTGTGTCTTATGACATCCACATTCCATAGTCCAATTATGTCTTTATCTACTTCATTAATACCTAAAATCATGCTAATCATATCGGTTAGCTCAATTACATAGAAGTAGTGTAAAAACATATGAAACTAGACACTTTATTCTCTAAACTTAGCTAAAATATGGATATGTTATGGTTCTTAGGCGTATAAATAGACCCAAGATCACCACCCCACACTTAAATCTTTGTTCTTCCT
>JAPEIP010000005.1:123945018-123960350 GCA_026120095.1 Capsicum chinense | reverse complement strand
CCTTAGATATTAAGTTAACCTTAGGACTCGATGGGTTAAAAGAGACCCATTGAACAAATTCACATTCTTGGAGATGAGATCCATGAAGAAATCTTTGAAATTAGAGCCAGAGATTGGACCATATTTGCCTTTATGGGAGGAAATTGCCTCTTTCTTTTTCTATGATACTAAGTGTCGAGTATTTACTATGTAATTAGGGCTTAGGGAATTATTAATATTAATACTAAGATTTAGGGTGTCTTAAAAGGAATTTTTTTATGTTAAAAAGTAGGAAAAGGATGCAAATCCTCTCATAAAACGTAATTGAAAATTTAAAAAATTGAGTCATACAGACCATCCCACAATCATGAGACCCACCTATTATTGTGGGTGGTGAGATGGTTTTTAGATAAATTTTCACTCTATGAACTACATTAGACCAGCCTTGGTACAATCATGGGACCCATGCTCAATCATGCCTTGGTTTGTAGGTCGGGAGTCCAGGCTAAATAAACTTTAGGAGTCACGATTATACTTAAGATTATGGTTTCAATCCAGGATTGTGCTTCCCTATTTTGGTAGGAAGGTATGTGTAATGCCCCGAGTCTGCAACTCGGACGTCACACGGTGTTTACGACCCCAAAGGACCACAAGCTAACTCATAATTGGTATATGCTGTGATCACTGATTAATAATAATGAAATAAGTGTGAAAATTAGGCTTAATCTTCCATAAGGATCATAACTAAAGACAGATACTGAATACTGATAAATAAATACTAAAAACTAAACATCTATCTAACATAATCAAGTCCAAAAGCCTCTAACTGTCTGAAGGTAGAGTTAATAAGAAAAGTCCCCAACAACTCCGACTACTAAAATTAAACTGAAATAGTGAAATGAGGACTCACTGCTAAATCTGCTACTAATAATCTGGGATGATAAGTATAGTTATAAGCCCGTACGTTGGAACTTATGATATATGACATCATAGAGCAAAAGAAAGGTATACATCAGTACTTTGAATGTACTGGTAAACTAGGTGAGGTAATAATGAATGCATGGGTTCATAGGAATGAACAATAACTAACTGAATAATATGAATATAACTGAATAAGAGTACATGTATATCTAAAACTGCTGTAAATACTGATTATGTAATGCTATGGAAATAAGTACATATACTGTAACTGAGATCACATTAACACTAGATAATGAGTTCTGAAAACTGAATGACTGATATCTGAGTTTACTGATACTGCATTATTATTAAATCAGTGACTATTTTTGTTAGCCCTAATTCTGTGGAACTGAACTGAGTATCATGCTGAGCTGGGTAACTGTATCTGATAGTTATGATTCTTAAACTGAACTAAGGTTTTACGCTAAGTCTAAAGTTGTAACTAAAATTGTGGGAGTGTTCATCTAACAGACATACCTCGATTATAAACTGAGTTGGGGTCTAACCTGTGACCCCAGTTAGAAGGGTGTTAGCACCTTGCCAAGGGATACTAACAATGACTGTAAGTTAACCATCTTTGGCAGGAAGATATTTCATCAACCCTAGACTAGTAGAAAGATATCTCAACCTACGCTGGCTACATAGTTTTGTAATGCAAGGATTGCTACCAAGGGTCAAACCCTTTTTACTGATAGGAATGCCCCCGTACCTGAGTTTGCTCGGAGATGATTCCTACTCCCAACTGAATAGACATTGAACTAATTTCTAGAATATACTATGCTTGATTGGACTGTTACTGATTGGACTATCTAACTGAACTTGACTGAGTTCACTGAGTTTTATTGACTGAATGAGTACACTGAGTTCTATTACTTGGATAAACATACTGACTTAGATAACTGACTGAGTACTACTGTACGTTAAATCACTGAGACTATTCGAAACTACTGTAAATCTAGGTAAATATCTTGATTTTTGGGTATTAGATACCCCCGGTACTTGATAGTAAAAATAGTAAAAACATAGCACAATCTTGAAAACAAGATAACTAGTCATGTTGTCACAATTCATTCATTGAGGCATTTAAATAAACACTTGCATGGCATGAACTTGTACACATGATAACATGGTATAATTGCACTACTCAACTCGCATGAACATTTTATCAAACACTTGGGGGCATAATTTATGCCCATAACTATAATACAACATGTAAGCATCATGACCACAATCCCAACTCACAAATTTATGGGTTTTTAATATGAAACCATATAATAACACACACATGCTATTTATTTCTCATGAAACTTGTAATTAATCGTGGATTATAAACCCAACTAACATCATAATCATGAATACTATTTAATTGAACATGAAATTCATGAAAAATAATCATCTTGTTATTTTAAAAGGGTTCTTGAACTCTAACGGTGGAAGGAAACCCTTGGATGAACACCTAATATACCTTGATTATTAATTCTCTACAAGTTGTGGTGAATTTCTTGGGACTTGGATCTTGAATTTGATGGCTTAGGATTTGTTCTTGAGAGGATTTATGAATAATGAGTGGATTTGCCTGTAGAAAGGCTTAATCTCGTGTTTTGGGGCTGAATAAGAGTGGGGAAATTAACCTAAATACCCCTTTAGATTTGTAATTAAAAGGGCAAAAACTGTGCCCAGTGATGCGCAGACCGATGCACCACGTCGATGGCATCGATGCGATGATCAACACATTATGTCGAGTTCCTATTGGTTCACTGGAATTTACATCGGAAATTGGAAAAAATATCCGCCGACGTGATACGAAATGCGACGCATCGAGATCGCGTCGACCCACAGGTTTGGTCATATAAATATGATTCAAACGTGGTCCAAAAAATCTTAAACAAACTGAAACTGACCTATTGACACACCTGATCATGATTTAATCCAAGGATTATCATTTTAAGGTCATAAGGGTTGTAAATTAAGATGTCCAAATCATGAAGGCTAAAATAAATTATAAGTATAATCACTTAGCTGAAATTTCTATGTCTGAGACCTCTTTTATGCTCTAAAGGACTGAGTTAAGCTTAGGATTTTCTAGGGTCTTATAGTATAATAGTCAACTTTTGGATATTTTAAACTATTTTGATCTGATGAGAGCATTGTACAACCCTACAATCTCACCAAGATCATACCTACGCTTGTAGATTCTCATTACTGGACAATACTCAACTAAAATGGTCATAACCTTTTACTCCTATTTTTGATTAAGGAAAAATAAGATTCTTTGGAAAGATAATAAAATATACACATCACTTGTTTTGTGTTATGATAAAAATAATAATTATTAATTTAGATTCATTACGCATATTTGATGTTGACTATAACATGATTCTTCTCAATAAATCAATTGGTAAGGAATGTTAAAACTTGCCTATGTGCTATGAGTTATCTATGACCTTAATACATGATAACTTTTAATACTACCTTAATCAATTATTTTGATTCTACATGTACTTAAAGCATGGTTCTAATCTTAGCTTGGATTTTTAAGGTATTACAGTATCTCTCCCTTGGGATCATTCATCCCTAATTGAAACTAACCAACCTAAAATGTTTGCGAAAGAGATGAAATCCCAATATTGAATTTGTAAGATATGAATATTGACATGATATCTTAGTTTGTATTTTAAACATAGATTGAAATAATCTCATGAATGCACTTTATGACGTGAGAATAACTTAGTGACATGAAATAGAAATAATTAATTAAGGAGAAACTATTACCTCAATTTGGAACTAATTTGAAGTTAAAAGATGGAGGTACTTGGTAATCATATAAAACACTTTCTCATGTAGTTCCCTTAACTACTTATTTTGCCAAAGAACCTTTACCAAAGCGACCTCCTGATATGCCCAAATTACACCTCTCTTATGAGAGAGTAAGCGGTCGTTGTCAAATATATAACCCAACTAGGTTGGGGTTGAATCCCATAGGGAATATGGTGCTAATTAAGTTGTATGCAGATTAGTTGACTTTTAATTATTCATTTTCGTAAAATAAATAAGGGGGATTTGATTCAGTTAACCAATTAATGGTTTCAGTTTAACAAGATGAAATACGTGTAGTAGTATTCAAATTCAGAGAAATAGCAAGCTAGGGTTATGTCCACCTTGTAGTTTTTAAAACTTTCTAACTATGGGCTTTAAGAATTCATACATGCATCATGCTTACAGATAAATGTATTGTATTTAATAACATAATCCTAGTGTTTCTCGACTATCAAGGACTAATTCACTTTAGTTCTCTCGAATCAAAAGCGTTTACCTAAAAATATAACAAAATCTCCAAGTAGTTAATCCTGCTACGGCATTAACATATGAAATAGGGGTTGGGAATCCTATTTTTTTGTCAGTACTCTCTTTTCGAACATCAATCTTTCTTTCGAATAAGGTACATTTTAAAGCATATCCTCTATGTTTGCAACCATGAGTATTCAAGATAAGCGAAGAGAGTATGATGTAAACAAATCAATTCAGAATGAATTTAAAACCCAAAGTGATAGATTGTACACTACAAGGCTTCCATAACCCTAACTAATAAACTTAGCCCCTCATGGGTAAAACGGAAATCACAATAAAAATATTCATCATTCCAAAAACTAGAAAAAGATCTTGGTGGAGAAGATGAACAACGTTTCTCCCTTGGTGTAAGCCGCCTTTCTCCTCTCTCAAAAAAATACAGAATAATGAATAATGAATAAAAATTCAGCATTAAGCCTTTTAATAATATTTTCTCTTATAATTGCATTCAAAGTCCCTGAACTAATTATAAATGACAAACTAGTCTTGGACATAGTTTGTAGGCACCACATTTGGTCTAGACTGCTACTCTCTCTTGTGTCTTATGACATCCACATTCCATAGTCCAATTATGTCTTTATCTACTTCATTAATACCTAAAATCATGCTAATCATATCGGTTAGCTCAATTACATAGAAGTAGTGTAAAAACATATGAAACTAGACACTTTATTCTCTAAACTTAGCTAAAATATGGATATGTTATGGTTCTTAGGCGTATAAATAGACCCAAGATCACCACCCCACACTTAAATCTTTGTTCTTCCTAGAACAACATATCCATTTATGCATACTACACAAGCCTTAGCACCCACAAAGAAAGAAAAGATGCTCAAATAGGCTCACACAACTATTATGAACAAGAAGTAGATTCAGGAATCATTACTAGAGACAACCTACCCTCAAGAATAGACTCATTAAGTTGGCAATTTCGTGCGTACCGTTTAAGCAAACAAATCATATAAATTACCCAATCTTCATCAACTACGTGCCTTCAAAACAAGAATGTTACCCATAATAACTCACAATCATGCAATTTCTAACAAAATGGGTGCAAGAATTAAGTTGGGCTCACTCTCACAAAGAATTCTCAAATTACAAATGATGACTATATGCTTGCCCTTAGTGTAATATTTCACTAATATCAGAATGCTAAGACTAGGATCAAATAGGTCTTTTACGGGTTGTAATGCAGGCTAAAGGATGGGTAGGAACTATTTTGGCCAGAAATAGTAACTATCTTCCCTAAGTGCTTTAATTCACTACATTATGCAATTAAAACCAATCTTTAACAACCAATTTCCACTTCTGCTATCTTCATAGATTTGTTTTTCACCCTAACTCGTTAAGCTCAATTAATAACACTATGGTGGGAGTAAGCAACCCTTTTAGATATTTTTTTTTTTTTTGCACCCTTTTCATGTTATGCACCCCTATAATAGCCATAATCAACTTAAGCGATTTGCCTTAGTTGAGGTGCACAATATCCAAGAAGGACCAGGGCCAAAACAGGTTCATTGTAACATGTCCAGGAAAAAATTTTGAACTTTTTCAACAATTTTCGCTACTCCAAACCACATCAATTTCATCTACCAATAATTAGACTTTGGGGCATCAATTTTACCTATTTCCTCTAATTGTCAAACTCCTAACTCAAATTGATTTTACATTAAAGCGCTTAGGAGCTTTTGGATCAAATTATAGTCTATTAAAGAACAGAATAAGCTACATATGAGGCTAACAAAAGAAAAAGATAAAGGCACAACGGGGCTAGCTAAGATAATGTACAAGGGTGGGTAAAAAGAAGGTATGAACAATGGCTATCAAAGAAATTCCTAAATTATCTCCTAAACTTGCAATCTTTATTTAACTTTGCACATATACCAGGCAAGTTCTAGCATCAGTTGCAATATGGAATATACAAAAGTCTTACACACTTATGGCATATGGTAAACTAAATTTGGAGCATTATAGATTCTCGACCCAACAATTAAATGAATTCAAATAAAACCAACAATCATAACAAGAGTCAAAACTAGAGCCTATGTGTTTCAAACATAATGATCCATCACATACTTATGTTATAATGTCATGTGATCCACAAGAACAATGATATGCAATTAAATGACTAATTTTTTCTTAAGACGATCGTCATCCATCCATCATAGAAAATCACCTAATTATGACTAAATAGAATAAACATGTAACAAGAACAAAATAAACAAAATAACTAATCCTATCACAGAAGAATGCTAAGGAGAAGGTACTATTTTCTTACAAAACAAGTAGCTAAGTAACCAGCCACCCCACACTTAGGATAAGCACTATCCCCAGTGCAAATAACAAGATAAAGAACCTGGCTAGTAGTACTCATCCTCATTAGGAGTCATTCCATCTGCGTTGAGACCATCATCAGAGCTATTTTTCCTGTGTTTATTAAATCATCCACATCAGCCACATATAATGAAACTAACTATAATTAAGATGAGAGTGGTAAAGTCACCACCCCACACTCAATTTATTAGTATCAACCATTCATTAGTATCAACCAATAAAGTGTTGTTGTTCAGTACTCAGACTTCGCTGGCATACACTTTGACATGGCGCATCAATATTTGTCACAATACAATTCACTCACTTTAATTTCCCCAATTCTATTTCAATGAAGCACTTTTTGAACAGAATTATGCTCTACACTTTCAATCATATCAAAATATACAAAACACCATCACTTTCACAACATCACCATGGCAAGAATTTAATTTGTAATCCTTAAGAAATCAATTAGTTATAAAATAGAGTTACAATATGTAAGGATTAAGAAAGTAAAACTTACCTTAAAGATGGAATATTAGTGAAGGACAAAGAGAATGGTGGGAGCTTAATATTGTACGAATTAAGGGTGAAATAAGGATAAATTTGGGAATTTAGCTTATGGATTTTATTAAAGGGTGAAATACGGATCAGAATAACCCAATTAGAAGTAGGGTACTAAGCTAAATTTGGTAGGGTATACGATGCACAAGGAAAGGCAAAAGTTTAAGTATGCGGCGCACAAGGTATCATACACATTAAGGTGTATGGCGCATTGGGCATCGCACAGGTGAGGTAGTAGGCTTGTGCATTTAACTGTGTGTCATATATGTTATCACACATGGGTAAGTGTGTGTCGCATAAGGTATTTCACAAAATAGGTTGTGCGTCGTATTGGTTATCGCACAAGTGAAATAATGAGGGTATGTGGTTGGGTGTGCGACGCACAAGCCATCGCCTAAGTAAAGGTGTGCGATGCATAAGCTATAGCATACGTGAGGATAATCTTAGGCTATGTCTTAGGAGACCCCTTTGCCATGGCCTATGTAATCTTGGGCATCACACACCTTGTAGTACACTTAAACTTTGATGTCATGCACCCTATTCTTCATATAAAGCATTGAGAAAGGCCTGTACCATGGGGGCTTCACACCCACACCCCCATCAGGTCAGTGCTAGGCTTTGGGATCAGGCCTATCGGCCCGATCCCTATATTACCATGATAGACCTTATTAAAAGTCACAAAATAAAGTTGCATCACAAAACTCTTTGGGTCAGGTTAACATAAATCAGTGTATGACTCTAACAAGAATTATACTTAAGCCTTACATATTTTACCACTCCAACTTACCTGCAATGTTCCCATCACTCCTAAACTTAGCACCGCTAACATGGCTCAATTCTAAACTAAATTTGGTACTAATCTCCTCCGTAGTACTTCATGCATCTACACTAAATAAAAAACGATAAAAATGATTAGAAGGATGGGTTGCCTCCCACCAAGCATCGTAGTTTCGGTCGTGGTTCGACTCTTATATATGTATTTTTGTTTAACATGATAAAATGGAAGTAAAATCATATGTTGCCTCCAATGCAGCGCCTGATTTAATGTCGCTACATGACTAGATTATCTTGACTACTCAGACTTTGTCAAGATACATCGATGATACCATTTGTACCTTATTTGCTGGATCAAGAAAATTCTTCATTCCTAGTCCAACCACTTTGAAGTTACTCAGATCCTTGCTTGCAAATTCAACCAAACCAGCTATGGTCTCCACAACATACCTATCCTTAACTGGTACATCTCACTCATCTTCATAGGATACATCAACAATCGAGAATACACTCATCTCCTTTTGTTATTTCATAGACCGACATACGTCAAAACTAACTTCTTTCTCATTGAGCCTAAATTTTAGCTTATTCAACTCTATGCCAACTAACACTCTCCCAGTTGCTAAGAATGACCTACCCAAAATTATTGGTACTTCAAATTCCACTTTGCAATCAAGAATTACAAAGTCAGCAGGAAATATAAAATCTTTAACTTTTTCAAGTACATCATATAGAATCCCAATCAGCCTTTTTACTGATCTATCTGCCATTAAAAACTACATATTGGTGGGCGTACTACTCCCAAACCTAGTTTCTTGAAAACCATCAATGGCATAATATTTATACTTGCCCCAAGATCACAAAGGACCTTTTCAAACCTTAGCAATCTAATCGTACATGGAATAGTAAATGCTCCCAGATCAGCTTTATTCAGGATAATAGATCTTGTAGCAATAGCACTACAATGATGAAGATTGTCTACCATTTCATACATCACAGTTCTTTTCTTTTTCAACAGGTCTTTCATAAACTTAGCATATCAAGGCATCTGTTCCAGTGCTTCAACTAAGGGCACATTCACTGTCAACTTTTTCAACATAGAAATGAATTTACTAAACTTGCCATCATCTTCTTTATTCTTTAATCATTGTGGAAATAGGGGTAGTGGCCTTAGGATTTCAGTTGGAGTAAATTTTACCTCCTTTCTTATGCCTTGCTCCATATCATTAACATGCTTTGGCTTAGGTGGTTGTTCTACTTCCGCACTTTTCTTTTTCAAACTTCCCAACTCCACAGGCACCACTAAAAATTTATCAAACATTTCCCAATCCATTTCAACTGCATCAGTATGAGAGGATGCACCCAATGCTGGACTAGACAGCATCTTACCACTCCTAGTGGTAATAGCCATACACGATCCATTATTCCTTGGATTTTGAACTATATCACTTGGTAGAGTCCCATTCTGTCTTTGGTTAAATGCTGTGGATAATTGGATCCTGTACTGCTTTAGTTGTTTAATAGCAATTGAGTGCGAGTTTACTAGTTAACTCATGGAAGATATATCACTTTTCATAGTAGTCACCCTAGAATTGGTCACCTCAAATCCCTTTAATAGTTTCTTTATCATGTCCTCCATGGATATTTTGCCTGTACTAGTGGCAGCATTATCACGGCTTCCAGGAGGTACATACAATCCACCCCTTTCACTTTTCTTCTTCTAATCTGCTTGATGGTTCCAACCTTTATTTCCTTGACCACCGGTCTAGAAACCCCCTGGTTATGGAAATAGTTAGCCTCTTTCTTAGTGTTTTATTCATCTCCTTTACCATGGGACCCCACAACTTTTACCTTTTCTACATTCCCTGATAGTAAATATTTCATGAGCAGATCCATCTGGGTTTTTATGTGAGCTATATCCTGATCATGCTTCTATTCTCTCCTGTGCTGCTCTGCTAATATTACACTAGACCCAGTATTGCTTGCTACCACAAAATCTCTAGTATACCAATCTCTACTTGTCTTAGTCATCATTTTTAACATATCCGCAGCCTCAGTAAAGGTGAGCTCCATAAAAGCACTTCCTGTAGCATTATCCACTATTAGCTTTGTAAGTGAGTTGAACGCTCTATAGAATACTTCCATCAAGTGTTCATCGGTCATCTTATGGTTTGGGCATTGAGTCAACTTCTTTTTAAATCTTGCCCAAGTTTTATGCAAAGTTTCATTAGCCAATTTCCTAAAGTTGCTAATCTCATCCCTTAACTACAACATTCTGGAAGGCAGAAAGAACATTTCTAGAAAAGCCCTTTTTACTTTCCTCTAGTTTGTTATAGAATCAAGAGTCAGCTCATTCAACCACACAGTTGTCTCTCCAGACAAAGACAATGGGAACAATCTTAAACGAATAGCATTTTTTCCCACTCCAGCATTATCAAATGACTTACAAATACTGATGAAATTCACCAAATATAGATTTGGATCATCACTAGGTAATCTACCAAAGAGTCCTTTTTGATTTAGTAGCTGGATCATAGTGCTGGTGATAGTGAATTTCACCTTAAGAGCTAGTGGTGGTAGAATGATTGCCCCTATAGATTCAGTTCCATATAAATCGTCCTTATCGTTGTCAACATCAAACTGTGATTTACAATTTTGATGGACAATTTTGATTTACATGTGCAACTACCCCTGCTGTACTCCATCTATTAGCCGGGTCAATTAAATCATCATCTCCCAGGTCCTCTTTATCTAGATTAGGTACTTGACCTGGTTATCTATATTTTGTTAATTTAATTCAGCATTATCCAAAGGGTAATAATGGTTCCCCTAACCTTCTAGTTCGTGGCATAAACAACAATGAGCCTGTAATGAACAAAAATAACAAATAAACGTAAAATAAGAAAACTTGACTAATATTCAATTAACACACATAAACTTAATCGACAACGCTATTCTCTGGAAACGGCGCCAAAATTTGATACGTCCAAATTACACCTATCTTATGAGAGAGTAAATGGTCGTTGCCAAATATATAACCCAACCAGGTTGGGGTTGAATCATATAGGGAATACAGTGGTAATTAAGTTGTATGTAGATTAGTTGACTTTTAATAGTTCATTTCCATAAAATAAATAGGGGGGATTTGATTTAGTTCACATATTAATGGTTTTAGTTTGATAAGATGAAATACGTGTAGTAGTATTCAAATTCAAAGAAATAGCAATCTAGGGTTATGTCCACCTTGTAGTTTTCAATACATTCTAACTATGGGCTTTACGAATTCATACATGCATCATCCTTATAGAGAAATGTATTTTATTTAATAATATAATCCTAGTGTATCTCAACCATCAAGGACTAATTCACTTTAGTTCTCTCGAATCGAAAGCATTTACCAAAGAAACATTATAAAATCTCCAAGTAGTTAACCTGCTAAGGCATTAACATTCGAAATAGGGGTTGGGAATTCTATTTTCTTATCACTACTCTCTTTTTCGAACATCAACCTTTCTTTTGAACAAGTTGCGTTTTAAGGCATATCCTCTATGTTTGGAACCACAAGAATTCCAGATAAGCGAAGAGAGTATGATGTAAACAAATCAATGCATTATAAATTCAAAACCTAAAGTGATAGATTGTATGCTACAAGGCTTCAATAACCCTAACTAATAAACTTAGACACTCATGGGTAAAACGGAAATCACAATAGAAATATTCATCATACCAAAAACTAGAAGACGATCTTGGTGGAGAAGATGAATAGCATTTCTTCCTTGGTGTAACCCGCCTCTCTCCTCTCTCAAAATAATACAAAATAATGAATAATGAACGAAAATTCAGCATTGATCCTTTTAATAATCCCTTCTCTCATAATTGCCTTCTAAGTTCCTGAACTAATTATAAATAAAAAACTAGTCTTGGACATAGTTTCCACATTTGGTCCAGAATGCTACCTCTCTTGTGGATATGCCATCCATATTCCATAGTCCCATTATCTCTTTATCTACTTCATTAATACCTGAAATCATGAAAATCACATTGGTTAGCTCAATTACATAGAACTAAAGTAAAAACATAAGAAATTAGGCATTTTATTTTCTAAACTTAGCTAAAATATGGATAAGTTATGGTGCTTAGGCATATAAGTACACCCAAGATCACCTCCTTATTCATCAACTTATGAACCTAATGATCAAGAATCTTAATTGGGAGCTCTTCATAAGAGAGACTATCTTTCATACCCATACTCTCAAAGGACACAACTAATGCAGTCTCACCAATATATTTCTTTAGCAAGGGACCATGGAAGATTAGATACGCTAATACTATTTCCACAGACAACTCTAATTCATAGGCTACATTACCAAAAAGTCCCTTAATCTTATAAGGACTAAAATTTCAGGGACTGATCTTTCCCTTATTACCATATCTCTTTAACTTTTTCATGGGTGAAACTTTCAAATTAAGAAAATCACCAATAGAAAACTCATGTTCCCTTCCTTTCACATCTACATAGGAATTTTGGCAACTCAAAGCTATTTTTGGCCTTTCTCTAATCAGCTAAACTTTCTCCATACCCTCATGAACTGAATATAGCCCTATCAACATTGATCCCCCAACTTCAAACCAACTAATTAGAGATCAACACCTCCTATTATGAAGTCTTTAAACAATGTCGTTTGAATACTAGAGTGGTAGTTATTATTATAAGAAAACTCAATCAAATTAAAATAATTGATGATAGGCCAAAAGTATATATTTTTAGTCATTATTTCCCTCACATTTAATATTTTTATTTTTCCTTTATGACTAATTTTTTATGGATTGTGCATCGTATTATATTTGATGTGTAATATCAAAATAAGATGAAGATGATGTGATTTGGAGCAAAAATAAATAAAAGATGAATGATTATAGAGGAAAATTAAATAGCAAGATTAATGAAATAAACTTAATATAAAAATCAAAAGTGACCCATTAAGTGAACTAATGATTGGCGGCCAATTCCAGCAGCCTTTTGTGATTGGGGTGTGACAGACGGACTCCTTGTAGTTCGTTTTTATTTTTTTCAGTCCATTTTGGACTCAATTATTTTATTTAGAGTTTTTTCCTTCACATATAAAAATTTCATAAAACTAGTTTTTACAGAACTTTTGACCTAGAGAGAGCTAAAAGCGATCGTTGAGGTCGTAGAATATAGATTTCATCCTTTTTTCTCGCTTATTATTTATTTTTATGTTTCTTGTTTGAATGATTTGTTGTAATTTCTCCATTTCTACGTGGAGTTAAAGTTCTTCTTCTAGTATTATGATAGTTCACAACATGGTTGTTTAGTAAATACTCTATTTGGTTTATTTGATTATCATCATAGTTCTTCTTATATTCTTGTGCTTACTGTTTTAAATGCTTAGCTACCATAGAAATAGATTTAATTTTTTATTGTGAACTCAAAAGAGGAATCAATGATATAGGACTAACAATATAGAGAGTAAGATTTTTACTTTAGTAAAATAAATAATTGATTTATAGCTAGGATAGAAATATACCTATCTCGCCTTACTTGGTTACAAAATGAGAAATTATATAAACACATTCATATTGTTTTATCATATCCTCTCTCATTAATTTAGTCATGAGGTTAATTTAGATAGAGGATTAGAGGCTTGAAAGACCATAATCATATAATCAACCGCATAAATCAACAACTAGATATTCAAACAAGTTAATGAAATTGATACTAAACATGATTATTAGCTAATCCATAATTCTGGATTGATTTATTCATTGAAAACTACTCTTTACTTGGTTAATTGTTTACTAATTATTTTCTTTATATTTGTCATTTAATAAATTTATAAATTCATCTTTCGAATTTATCACTTGATTAAATAATTAGAATAAGTTTAATTTTTTGAATTGTTAATTGACAAGTCTCTGTGGTTATGATATATGGACCCTCACTCCTATATTACTTTTATGATTGCATACACTTGAGTGTTAGTTAGGATGGAATAGGTCTTTGGGCGCCAGGGACTTTGAAATTAATTGTTTATCTATATTAAACTATTTTCTTTTTATTTATTTTACTTATATATAGTTTTTTAAGCTAAACATCATGTACCCCCTCAAACTCTGGAAAAGTTTAAATGAACGCTCAAACTTCACATGGGTCTTATTACCCCTGAACTCAATTTTAGTGTATTTTTATCAGCCTTTTGTATTGACGTAAAACATTTATTACATAACATGGGCCCACGTTAAAGGTTTCACGTAAACTAAAAAGGTTGACAAAAGGTTCCATATCAACATAAATGTAAGAACCCATAAAATCTTAATCTCAATTCAGTCTTTAAGCTTGCTAAGGGGTCCAAGACTTATAAAATTTTGTCTAAGTATTCAAACTTAGTGTTATTTTAGTCTTCGTAAGTAGAAACTCTATTTCATGACCTCTATGACATTAAAATGTCAATCTTTAGGTTAATTCATGATCAAGAATGTCAGTAGGTGTTCCCAGACGTGTTTCATATTTTTTGGGCATCGTTTGAACCATGTTTGGGAATCCAAAATAATGTATCAACACTATCTCGGTGCGGCGTAGTGTCCTTCACATTGATCACCATAGTCCTTAGGTCCCAGTGGCAATTTTTAGTAAACCGACACGGACTTGACGCGACTCGTTAGCTATTGTGTCAATGCCAATAACGCGGTGCATCAGTCGACGCATCGATGGTTTAATTTTCAGTCATTAAAAGGCCGTATATTTTGGGATAATTGGGTCTTGTTCCCACGTACTTCAGTCCCCATAACATGAGATTTAGCCCTAAATTAGAAAATTATAGTCGTTTTTCTCAAAACACTCAAGAACAAAAACCTAGGAGATTATATTTCAAATTCAAGGCTCAAGATTCCACCATTAATCTATAGGAATTTAGCAACCAAGGTATGTCAAGTGTTTATCAAAGGGTTCCTTCCACCCTTGGAGTCCAAGAAACTCTTTTAAATTTCAAGTAGCTTGATTTCATTCTTTATATGATTTGGAATCAAGTGTATTAATGATTATAATGTGGATTGGGTTTCCATTCCATGATTAAGTGCAAGATTTATGTAAAAAAAACTATCATGTATGTAGTATCATGTGAATTCATGTTAAAGCCTTGAAATTATGATGCACATATGTTGATTAGCATTATGTGAATATATAATGTCTTCCAAGTGTTTGATTAGTTGTTCATGAGAATTAAATAACAAAATTATATCATTATAGCATGTATTTCAGTTCATGTCATACAAGTGGTTGCTAGAATATCCCAATGAATGAATGATGATCAAGTAGTTATTTATCATCATTCAAGATTGTTCTATGTCTTATAATTTATGCTATCGAGTCCTGG
>JAPEIP010000005.1:123933404-123944918 GCA_026120095.1 Capsicum chinense | reverse complement strand
TTCATCAACTTATGAACCTAATGATCAAGAATCTTAATTGGGAGCTCTTCATAAGAGAGACTATCTTTCATACCCATACTCTCAAAGGACACAACTAATGCAGTCTCACCAATATATTTCTTTAGCAAGGGACCATGGAAGATTAGATACGCTAATACTATTTCCACAGACAACTCTAATTCATAGGCTACATTACCAAAAAGTCCCTTAATCTTATAAGGACTAAAATTTCAGGGACTGATCTTTCCCTTATTACCATATCTCTTTAACTTTTTCATGGGTGAAACTTTCAAATTAAGAAAATCACCAATAGAAAACTCATGTTCCCTTCCTTTCACATCTACATAGGAATTTTGGCAACTCAAAGCTATTTTTGGCCTTTCTCTAATCAGCTAAACTTTCTCCATACCCTCATGAACTGAATATAGCCCTATCAACATTGATCCCCCAACTTCAAACCAACTAATTAGAGATCAACACCTCCTATTATGAAGTCTTTAAACAATGTCGT
This sequence comes from Capsicum chinense, assembly GCA_026120095.1. Classification (NCBI taxonomy): domain Eukaryota; kingdom Viridiplantae; phylum Streptophyta; class Magnoliopsida; order Solanales; family Solanaceae; genus Capsicum; species Capsicum chinense. The sequence goes on along the minus strand of JAPEIP010000005.1, from coordinate 123,944,407 downwards.
TTGAATACTAGAGTGGTAGTTATTATTATAAGAAAACTCAATCAAATTAAAATAATTGATGATAGGCCAAAAGTATATATTTTTAGTCATTATTTCCCTCACATTTAATATTTTTATTTTTCCTTTATGACTAATTTTTTATGGATTGTGCATCGTATTATATTTGATGTGTAATATCAAAATAAGATGAAGATGATGTGATTTGGAGCAAAAATAAATAAAAGATGAATGATTATAGAGGAAAATTAAATAGCAAGATTAATGAAATAAACTTAATATAAAAATCAAAAGTGACCCATTAAGTGAACTAATGATTGGCGGCCAATTCCAGCAGCCTTTTGTGATTGGGGTGTGACAGACGGACTCCTTGTAGTTCGTTTTTATTTTTTTCAGTCCATTTTGGACTCAATTATTTTATTTAGAGTTTTTTCCTTCACATATAAAAATTTCATAAAACTAGTTTTTACAGAACTTTTGACCTAGAGAGAGCTAAAAGCGATCGTTGAGGTCGTAGAATATAGATTTCATCCTTTTTTCTCGCTTATTATTTATTTTTATGTTTCTTGTTTGAATGATTTGTTGTAATTTCTCCATTTCTACGTGGAGTTAAAGTTCTTCTTCTAGTATTATGATAGTTCACAACATGGTTGTTTAGTAAATACTCTATTTGGTTTATTTGATTATCATCATAGTTCTTCTTATATTCTTGTGCTTACTGTTTTAAATGCTTAGCTACCATAGAAATAGATTTAATTTTTTATTGTGAACTCAAAAGAGGAATCAATGATATAGGACTAACAATATAGAGAGTAAGATTTTTACTTTAGTAAAATAAATAATTGATTTATAGCTAGGATAGAAATATACCTATCTCGCCTTACTTGGTTACAAAATGAGAAATTATATAAACACATTCATATTGTTTTATCATATCCTCTCTCATTAATTTAGTCATGAGGTTAATTTAGATAGAGGATTAGAGGCTTGAAAGACCATAATCATATAATCAACCGCATAAATCAACAACTAGATATTCAAACAAGTTAATGAAATTGATACTAAACATGATTATTAGCTAATCCATAATTCTGGATTGATTTATTCATTGAAAACTACTCTTTACTTGGTTAATTGTTTACTAATTATTTTCTTTATATTTGTCATTTAATAAATTTATAAATTCATCTTTCGAATTTATCACTTGATTAAATAATTAGAATAAGTTTAATTTTTTGAATTGTTAATTGACAAGTCTCTGTGGTTATGATATATGGACCCTCACTCCTATATTACTTTTATGATTGCATACACTTGAGTGTTAGTTAGGATGGAATAGGTCTTTGGGCGCCAGGGACTTTGAAATTAATTGTTTATCTATATTAAACTATTTTCTTTTTATTTATTTTACTTATATATAGTTTTTTAAGCTAAACATCATGTACCCCCTCAAACTCTGGAAAAGTTTAAATGAACGCTCAAACTTCACATGGGTCTTATTACCCCTGAACTCAATTTTAGTGTATTTTTATCAGCCTTTTGTATTGACGTAAAACATTTATTACATAACATGGGCCCACGTTAAAGGTTTCACGTAAACTAAAAAGGTTGACAAAAGGTTCCATATCAACATAAATGTAAGAACCCATAAAATCTTAATCTCAATTCAGTCTTTAAGCTTGCTAAGGGGTCCAAGACTTATAAAATTTTGTCTAAGTATTCAAACTTAGTGTTATTTTAGTCTTCGTAAGTAGAAACTCTATTTCATGACCTCTATGACATTAAAATGTCAATCTTTAGGTTAATTCATGATCAAGAATGTCAGTAGGTGTTCCCAGACGTGTTTCATATTTTTTGGGCATCGTTTGAACCATGTTTGGGAATCCAAAATAATGTATCAACACTATCTCGGTGCGGCGTAGTGTCCTTCACATTGATCACCATAGTCCTTAGGTCCCAGTGGCAATTTTTAGTAAACCGACACGGACTTGACGCGACTCGTTAGCTATTGTGTCAATGCCAATAACGCGGTGCATCAGTCGACGCATCGATGGTTTAATTTTCAGTCATTAAAAGGCCGTATATTTTGGGATAATTGGGTCTTGTTCCCACGTACTTCAGTCCCCATAACATGAGATTTAGCCCTAAATTAGAAAATTATAGTCGTTTTTCTCAAAACACTCAAGAACAAAAACCTAGGAGATTATATTTCAAATTCAAGGCTCAAGATTCCACCATTAATCTATAGGAATTTAGCAACCAAGGTATGTCAAGTGTTTATCAAAGGGTTCCTTCCACCCTTGGAGTCCAAGAAACTCTTTTAAATTTCAAGTAGCTTGATTTCATTCTTTATATGATTTGGAATCAAGTGTATTAATGATTATAATGTGGATTGGGTTTCCATTCCATGATTAAGTGCAAGATTTATGTAAAAAAAACTATCATGTATGTAGTATCATGTGAATTCATGTTAAAGCCTTGAAATTATGATGCACATATGTTGATTAGCATTATGTGAATATATAATGTCTTCCAAGTGTTTGATTAGTTGTTCATGAGAATTAAATAACAAAATTATATCATTATAGCATGTATTTCAGTTCATGTCATACAAGTGGTTGCTAGAATATCCCAATGAATGAATGATGATCAAGTAGTTATTTATCATCATTCAAGATTGTTCTATGTCTTATAATTTATGCTATCGAGTCCTGGGGTTATTTAATACCCAAAAATTTAGTTGATTACCTCGAGCCATGGTAATTATAAGGATAGTATCAGTCATATTACGATCAGTAGGACTCTTAGTCAGTTACAAAACTTAGGAAAAACTCAGTAGAATCAGTATCAGTCTAGTCTAGTTAAGTATTCAGTTCAAACCTTAGTAAATTCAGTTAATCAAAAAAATTCAGTTCTATTCAATCAGTCAACGAAACTCAGTGAACTCAGTCTAGTTTAGTTAGATAGTATAATCAGTAATAGTTCAGTTAAGCCTAGTATAAACTAGAAATCAGTTTAGTGTATATTCAGTTAGGAGTAGGATTTAGCACTAAGTTAACCTAGGGATGAGGGCATTTTTGCCAGCAGAGAGGGTTTGACCCTTAGTAGTAATCCCTGCATTACAAAACTACATAGCCAGTGTAGGTTGAGATATCTTCCTGGTAGATATTTTGAGGGTTGATATATCTCATTCTAGTTTTTCCTGCCAGCGAGGGTTGATGAAAGAGCTTTCATTTAGAGAGGGTTAACTCACAGCTTGTCTTTACTCATGGCATGGTATGACACCCTTTTAATTGGGGTTACAAGTTGGACCCCAATCTATTTAGAATGGGGCATGTCGGTTAGATGATTACCTTCTATAGTCCTTGTTTTAGATCTAGTCTAAGTACAGAACTCAGTTTAGTATAATAGATTCAAGACTGTTAGACACAGTCACTCAGTTTAGTATGGAACTGAGTATAGTTCTGCAGAATCAAGACTATCAGATACAGTTATTAGTTATCAGTAATTTAGTATTAGTATACTTAGATATCAGTTAATCAGTATTCAAACTCTGTATTTAGTGTTATCACGATCTCAATTATACTTACGTATTCATACATGTACTCTCATTTAGTTATACTCATGTCATTCATTTACTATTGTTCATGTACATGAACCCATGCATTTTAGCCTACCTCACCTAGCTTACCAGTGCATTCAAAATACTGATGCATAACTTTTTTTTTCTATGATGTTTTATATCATAGATTTAAATGCAGGGTCTCTCGATCATCCCTAGAAGTTACAAATTTTTAGCAGACAGAGTTAGTGGTGAGTCCTCATAGTTTGACGACATGATTATTATTTCAGCATTTCAGTAGGTGGAGTTAGTTGGGACTTCTCCTATCAACTATATATTTTAGACAGTTGAGAGGCTTTTCAGACTAGAGTATTTTCAGACATATTTTTCAATTTTGGTATTGTTATACCGTATTCAGTTTTATTAACGTATTGAACCTTATGGCATATTTCTACCTAATTTTTACATAATTGTAGTATTATTATTCAGTTATTATAGCAGGTACCAGTAATGGGTATGCTATGGTCCTTCAAGATTATGAGTATCGTGTAGCGTCCAGGGTACAGACTTGGGGCGTTACAAACTTGGTATCAGAGACTAAGGTTCTACCGAGTCCTAGGAAGTTTGAAAGCTGCATCTAGTATAATATTGTGCGTGGGTGTGTAGAGTGCCACACTTAGGGATTGGAGGCTGCGAGGTGTTTTAAGAAAAGTTTCCCTTCTTTTAGTATCTATGTCGTGTGAGTGAGTATGAGCTCAAGTTAAGCTCTAGTCTAATTCATATCTTCCTTATGCTTTCAAAACATATCTTCCAAAAAAGCTAAGGAAAGACATAATAAAAACTAGTCAGCCTCTCTGCCCGTTTATATAGATCCCCTGGATGAGCATGCTTCTCACATTAAATTTAGAGATGCTTTCACCGCCTTAGCTCATTCAGTAGTTGCTCAGATAGTTAGCTGGTTGTTATTCTATCTAGGCTTATAGCTCATGCTCCATAGAGTAAGGAGAAGAGGCATAAAAGAATGGGGAGGAAGAATAAGAGGGCCAGAACGTCTAAGCCAAAGAGTGGCTGAACAAATCCCCTTTGTCTAAAATATGGCAAAAACTATAGGGTATCTGCAGAGTTGGCAGTGAAGTATGGTTTGGGTGTAGATAACCAGGTCATAGAATTAGAGATTATCCTAGTCAAGTTCTCAGAGTCAGTATAATCGTCCCCCAGCTAGTTCAGTCATCCAAATCAGCAGGGTGCCGCATCCAGTGCCACCAGTGGGCAGCGCCCAAATAGACTTTATGCTCTTCAGTCGTGACAGGATTAGAAAAGTTCTCCTGATGTGGTCACTAGTATGTTACAAGTTTATCATTTACATGTTTATGCTTTGCTAGACCCAGGACCTTCTTTGTCCTTTGTTACTCCTTATATAGCTTTTGACTTCAAAGTCAGTCCCAAAATCCTAGCAAAGCCTTTCTCAGTCTCGACCCCAGTGGGCAAATCTACATAGTCCGGCAGGTATACAGGAATGGTCCGATTATGATATCTCATAAAGTCACTTCAGTAGACTTAGTCGAATTATAGGTGACTAATTTTGATGTCATTATCAGCATAGATTGGCTTTATTCATGATATGCCTCAGTCGACTGTAGAAACAAAATTGTCCAGTTTCAGTTCTGAGTAAACCTGTCCTTAAGTGGAGAGGTAGTACTTCAACAGTTGGGGGTTAACATATTTTTTACCTTCGGGCAAGAAAAATGATATCTAAGGTATGTGTCTAACATCTTGTTTGAGTCCAAGAATCTAGTTCATAAACCCCTACTCTTGAATCAGTGTCAGTTTCATGTGAATTCCCATATGTGTTTCCTAAAGATCTTCTCGGAGTTCCTCCCGAAAGGAAAATCAACTTCAGCATTGTCCTTCTTCCAGACACTTAGCCTATATTGTTATGCTATATAGAATAGCACCTGTAGAACTCAGACAATTAAAAGAATAGTTAAAAGATCTCCTAGATAAGGGATTTATCAGACTTAATGTATCCCTATAGGGTGCCCCAATTTTATTCGTGTGTAAGAAAAATGGTTCTGTCAGAATTTGTATTGATTATCATCAGCTAAATAAAGTCACGATATAGATCAAGTATCCACCTCGCAGAATCGATGACTTTTTTTATCAACTTCAGGGTGCTAGATACTTCTCCAACATAGACCTCAAATTGGGATATCATCAGCTCGGGGTCAGGGAATATGACTTCCCCAAAAATAGCTTTCAGAACTCGATATGATCACTTAAAATTCTTAGTCATGTCATTTGGTCTTAGTAATGCCCCAGCAATTTTCATGGACTTGATGAATCATGTGTTCAAGCAGTACTTGGACATGTTTATTATAGTCTACATAGATGACACTCTTGTCTGTTCTCATAATGAGGATGAACCCACTGATCATCTCAGAGTCATAATTCAGACTCTCAAAAACCATCAGTTATCATGATATCCAATCATATATTATATGTCACCTCAATGATCGTAGCCCTTAATCGTGCACGTTAGCAATCATGCACACTTACAGTTCCTAGTATAAGGAGTTCCAGTTCACCCACTGTTATGAATCATGTTCCATGAATATAGAAACTCCATACTCAGGTGATGTAGCTTAAGACTCAGGTATCTATGTCATGTTATATAGTATGCTCAGTTCCCATGACCCATGCTACACTCCTAGCTATTGGCTAAATTCAGATTTCGTCATGCATACCTCAAGTTCTTGTGTTTAACCCTTCACTGGACTCTCCTTATAAAATGATGTAATGATGAGCAGGTGCTTAGAAGGGAAAGAGTAATGTTTCATGTTAAGAAAAGATTATTGCATGATAGTTTTACACGAGGCTATAGTTATGAATCTTGGCTTAAATGTCATGTTGATGTGTAAGTGGCTAAATACATTTTAGAGATTCGAGTAGGCTTGAACATTGTGGGAGAATTCAGTCAAGATCAGACCTTAGTAGGTAGAGTTATCAGAACCTAGCATTCAGTTCTAGTACAGTCTCAGTTGTAGTCTTATTTATAGTCTCAGTCCCAGTCCCAGTCCCAGTTTAGTAATCAGATCAATAAATCAATTCAGTTTTAGATTTGCTTGACCATAGCGTACAGTTATCAGTTATTTAGTTATCAGTATTTTAGTACCTCAGTTTATAGACTATTTCAGAGTCATGTTGTATGGTTGGTATTGCCTTTTCAAATAGTATAGTTTTTGAGAAGTCATGCTCAGTTATATTATGTTACTCAGTCAGATCCTACTGTCTATGCATAATACTATGCAGTTTCAGTCCAGACTAAGTACGGTTCAATTCTACATAATCATTATTCAACTATCAGCCACTCAGTTAATTATATAAGTTAGTACATTTATGCATTCGTGCTCAGTGCCCATGTGAATATTTTCAGTAGCCTCAAGTGAAGTGCATGCTGTATTGAAGTAGAAATCTAGTTGAGGGAATAGTCGAGGGACGTGTCTAAGATTGCAATCTAGTAGTTTCAGTTAATAAGGCTTAGTAACTCTATCTTAGATGATGTTTCATAGGACTTGCTCCATATTATAGTACTACAGCCACGTGATGATTTTTTATCAGGTGTCTTATTCAGACCATACAAAGATTTTCCTACTCCTTAAAGCCATTAGAACTCAATAGAAAGAGTGTCAAAGAAAGGCCCCAGTTGAATATAAGTTGTTAGAATAAGTTATTTCGCAAAACCAATACATTAGTTTAGCAGTTAGGTAGACAATATTCGTATGGTTAGATTTCCTATCTTTCCATCTAGTCGCGCTATCTGAAGTCTAATGAATGTAACTATTCCAAGATCGAGCAACTATATGGTAGCGAGGTCAGCTTAGTTCAGGTGTCATGCCTTATTTTCAGATCCCCAATATGTAGTCATGATTCATTTCATAGGTGCCCTATACATCATCACAATTTTTCCAAAATATCTTAGCCAAGTCAGCATTCTTTAGGGGATAAAATATCCAAAGGGGGAGATTCACTATAATGTCGAGCTTTCATGAGCTAAACCTCCCATCTTATCTTCACATAACGAATCTATTTTGGAGTAGTAGGTACTCATAGGTGGACCTATAAGTTCCAATCTTAGTCTAAAGCCATGTATTTAGGGGCTCAATTTTGTTCGTGATATTCAGTTCCTATATCACTTTTCAGGCTCAGTTATATTCTCATATTCCCATTCATGCGTATTTAGTAAATGATCTCGAGTTGGAGATCGGTGATTTTATATTCTCTAAAATCTCTCCTATGAAAAGAGTAAAGAGGTTTGGCAAGAAAGGGAAAGTCAGTCCCCGATATATCAGTACTTACCGAATTCTTAGCCATTTTGGAAAAGTAGCTTACGAGCTTGAGTTTCCTTCAGACTTAGCTTCAGTACACCCAATGTTCCATGTCTTCTTACTTATGAAATGCATAGGTGACCCAGCAGCCGTAGTCGCTATAAAGAGCATAGATATTCAGAAAAGACTCTCTTATGAGGAGATCCTAGTTGAAATCCTTGATTATCAGATTCACAGACTGAGGAACAAAGAAGTCCCTCTAGTCAAAGTTCTTTGCCAGAATCAGTCCATTGAGGGAGCTACTTAGGAGGCAGAAGCAGATATGCAAATCAAGTATCCTCACCTCTTCTCCGTAAATTCAGACTTAGCCCAAGGTAATAGTTTTCCTTTGGATTTACTCAGTCTCATATTCAGATATAGCTACCTACTTGGTATCAATTAACATTTCATACTCAATTATGCATTTAAGCATCAGTTTAGTCATGTACTCATACATCAGACAGGCATGTCTAGTATATAAGCGCAACTTATCAGTAATCCCAGTCATGCATTCATGAATCATGTTTGGCTATGTACTCATGCATCAAATATGCATGTGCAGTACTATAATTCAGTATATCAGTAATTTCTGTCATGAAGTCATGCTTCAGTTGTGCATGTTTAGTTTTTAAATCTAGTCTATCAGTATTCTCAGTTTAATCAGTCTCATTCGAGGATTAATATTCCCAAGGAGAAGATATTGTAAGACCTCACAAAATTGTAAGCTTAAATCAGTCTTTAATTTTGCTAAGGGGTTCGAAACATAGAAAATTATAACTACATATTCAAACTTAGCATCATTTTGGCCTTCGTAAGTTGGAAACTCTATTTCACGACCTCTATGACCTTAAATGTCAATCTTAAGGTTAATTCATAATCAGGAATGTTAGTAGGTGTTCACGGATGAGTTTCGTGTTTTTCAGACATCATTTGAAATACGTTTGGGAATCCAAAATAGTGTATTGACACGATCTCAGGTGGGTCACGTCAGCCATCACATCGATCAATAATTTTCTTTGCTTTTAGTGGTAATTTCTAGTGAATTTACGTTAACTTGATGCAGTACATTGGGTATCGCATTGATACCAACAATGCGGTGCAACATATGTCGATTGTTCAATTTTCAATCATTAAAAGGCCGCATCTTTGGGAGTAATTGGGTATTTTTTCCACGTCCTTCGGCCCCTATAAAATGAGATTTAGACCTCAATTACCATATTATATTCATTCTTTCTCAAAACACTCAAGAACAAAAAACCCTTGGAGATTAAATTTCAAATTTAAGGCTCAAGATTCCACCATTAATCTTCATGAATTTAGCAACCAAGGTATGTCAAGTGTTCATCCAAGGGTTCCTTTCATCCTTGGAGTCCAAGAAGCTCTTTTAAATTTTAAGTAGCTTGATTTCATGCTTTCCATGATTTGGATTCAAATGTATTCATAATTATAATGTGGATTGGATTTCTATTCCATGATTAAGTGCAAGATTTGTGTAAAAACAACTATCATGTATGTAGTATCATGTGAATTCATGTTAAAGCCTTGAAATTGTTATGCTCATGTGTTGATTAGTATGATGTTCATATACAATGCTTTCCAAATGTTTGATGAGTTGTTCATGAGAATTAAATAATGAAATTATATCATGATAGCATGTATTCAAGTTCATGTCATGCAAGAGGTTGCTAGAATGTCCTAATGAATGAATGATGATCAAGTAGTTATTTATCATGTATCAAGATTGTGCCATGTCTTATAATTTTAGCTATCGAGTTCTGGGGGTATTTAATACCCGACAATTTAGCTGATTACCTAGAGTCATGGTAAGTCTAAGGATAGTATCAGTCATGTCACAATTAGTAGTACTCTCAGTCAGTTACAGAACTCATTGAAAACTTAGTGGACTCAGTATCAGTCTAGTCTAATTCAGTATTAAGTTCATAGCTTAATAAATTCATCTAGTCAATAGAATTCAGTAGTATTCTATCAGTCAACGAAACTCAGTGAACTCAGTCCAGTTTAGTTAGATAGTATAATCAGTAACAGTTCAATCAAGCCTAGTATAAACTGGAAATTAGTTCAGCTTCTATTTAGTTAGGAGTAGGATTCAACACAGTGTTAACCAAATTATAAATCCCTTTATTACAGAATTACGTAGCAAACGTAGGTTGAGATATCTTTATGCCAGAGATTATGAGGGTTGGTACATTATATTTGTGTTTTTCCTGCCAGCGGGGTTGACAAAAGATCTTCCTGTCAGAGAGGGTTAACTCACAGCTTGTATTTACTCGTGGCACGGTATTGACACCCTTCCATTTGGGGTTACATGTTGGTCCCCAATCTATTTTGAAAGAGGCATGTCAGTTAAATGATTACCTCCTATAGTCTCAGTTTTAGATTAAGTCTCTGTACAGAACTCAGTTCAGTTCTACAAATTCAGGACTGTCAGACACAGTAGCTCAGTTCAGTACGGAACTCAGTGTAGTTCCATAGAATCAAGACTGTTAGATACAATCATTCAGTTATTGGTAATTTAGTATCAGTATACTCAAATATTAGTTAATCAGTATTTAGACTCTATATTCAGTGTTATCACGATCTCAGTTACAGTGACGTATTCATGCATGTACTCCTATCCAGTAATACGCATGTAATTTAGTTAGTATTATTCATGTACATGAACCCATGCATTTCAGCCTACCTCACTTAGCATACCAGTATATTTAAAGTACTAATGCATATCTTTTTTTTATGCTATGATGTTTTATATCATAGATTTAAATATATGGGCTCCCGATCATCCCTAGTAGATACAAATTTTCAGTAGTCAGAGTTAGTGGTGAGTCATCATTGTTTGAGGACATGATTATTATTAAAACATTTCAGTTTTTTTAGAAGTTGGAGTTAGTTTGGGGCTTTTCCCATCAACTCCATACTTTAGATAGTTTAGAGGCTTTCCAAACTAGAGTATTTTCAGATAGATATTTCATTTTTTGTATTGTTATACCATATTTAGTTTTATTATAGTATTGAACCTTATGGAATATTTTCTACCTAATTTCCGCATAATTACAGTATTA
>JAPEIP010000005.1:123907439-123933304 GCA_026120095.1 Capsicum chinense | reverse complement strand
TGCTTGACCATAGCGTACAGTTATCAGTTATTTAGTTATCAGTATTTTAGTACCTCAGTTTATAGACTATTTCAGAGTCATGTTGTATGGTTGGTATTGCCTTTTCAAATAGTATAGTTTTTGAGAAGTCATGCTCAGTTATATTATGTTACTCAGTCAGATCCTACTGTCTATGCATAATACTATGCAGTTTCAGTCCAGACTAAGTACGGTTCAATTCTACATAATCATTATTCAACTATCAGCCACTCAGTTAATTATATAAGTTAGTACATTTATGCATTCGTGCTCAGTGCCCATGTGAATATTTTCAGTAGCCTCAAGTGAAGTGCATGCTGTATTGAAGTAGAAATCTAGTTGAGGGAATAGTCGAGGGACGTGTCTAAGATTGCAATCTAGTAGTTTCAGTTAATAAGGCTTAGTAACTCTATCTTAGATGATGTTTCATAGGACTTGCTCCATATTATAGTACTACAGCCACGTGATGATTTTTTATCAGGTGTCTTATTCAGACCATACAAAGATTTTCCTACTCCTTAAAGCCATTAGAACTCAATAGAAAGAGTGTCAAAGAAAGGCCCCAGTTGAATATAAGTTGTTAGAATAAGTTATTTCGCAAAACCAATACATTAGTTTAGCAGTTAGGTAGACAATATTCGTATGGTTAGATTTCCTATCTTTCCATCTAGTCGCGCTATCTGAAGTCTAATGAATGTAACTATTCCAAGATCGAGCAACTATATGGTAGCGAGGTCAGCTTAGTTCAGGTGTCATGCCTTATTTTCAGATCCCCAATATGTAGTCATGATTCATTTCATAGGTGCCCTATACATCATCACAATTTTTCCAAAATATCTTAGCCAAGTCAGCATTCTTTAGGGGATAAAATATCCAAAGGGGGAGATTCACTATAATGTCGAGCTTTCATGAGCTAAACCTCCCATCTTATCTTCACATAACGAATCTATTTTGGAGTAGTAGGTACTCATAGGTGGACCTATAAGTTCCAATCTTAGTCTAAAGCCATGTATTTAGGGGCTCAATTTTGTTCGTGATATTCAGTTCCTATATCACTTTTCAGGCTCAGTTATATTCTCATATTCCCATTCATGCGTATTTAGTAAATGATCTCGAGTTGGAGATCGGTGATTTTATATTCTCTAAAATCTCTCCTATGAAAAGAGTAAAGAGGTTTGGCAAGAAAGGGAAAGTCAGTCCCCGATATATCAGTACTTACCGAATTCTTAGCCATTTTGGAAAAGTAGCTTACGAGCTTGAGTTTCCTTCAGACTTAGCTTCAGTACACCCAATGTTCCATGTCTTCTTACTTATGAAATGCATAGGTGACCCAGCAGCCGTAGTCGCTATAAAGAGCATAGATATTCAGAAAAGACTCTCTTATGAGGAGATCCTAGTTGAAATCCTTGATTATCAGATTCACAGACTGAGGAACAAAGAAGTCCCTCTAGTCAAAGTTCTTTGCCAGAATCAGTCCATTGAGGGAGCTACTTAGGAGGCAGAAGCAGATATGCAAATCAAGTATCCTCACCTCTTCTCCGTAAATTCAGACTTAGCCCAAGGTAATAGTTTTCCTTTGGATTTACTCAGTCTCATATTCAGATATAGCTACCTACTTGGTATCAATTAACATTTCATACTCAATTATGCATTTAAGCATCAGTTTAGTCATGTACTCATACATCAGACAGGCATGTCTAGTATATAAGCGCAACTTATCAGTAATCCCAGTCATGCATTCATGAATCATGTTTGGCTATGTACTCATGCATCAAATATGCATGTGCAGTACTATAATTCAGTATATCAGTAATTTCTGTCATGAAGTCATGCTTCAGTTGTGCATGTTTAGTTTTTAAATCTAGTCTATCAGTATTCTCAGTTTAATCAGTCTCATTCGAGGATTAATATTCCCAAGGAGAAGATATTGTAAGACCTCACAAAATTGTAAGCTTAAATCAGTCTTTAATTTTGCTAAGGGGTTCGAAACATAGAAAATTATAACTACATATTCAAACTTAGCATCATTTTGGCCTTCGTAAGTTGGAAACTCTATTTCACGACCTCTATGACCTTAAATGTCAATCTTAAGGTTAATTCATAATCAGGAATGTTAGTAGGTGTTCACGGATGAGTTTCGTGTTTTTCAGACATCATTTGAAATACGTTTGGGAATCCAAAATAGTGTATTGACACGATCTCAGGTGGGTCACGTCAGCCATCACATCGATCAATAATTTTCTTTGCTTTTAGTGGTAATTTCTAGTGAATTTACGTTAACTTGATGCAGTACATTGGGTATCGCATTGATACCAACAATGCGGTGCAACATATGTCGATTGTTCAATTTTCAATCATTAAAAGGCCGCATCTTTGGGAGTAATTGGGTATTTTTTCCACGTCCTTCGGCCCCTATAAAATGAGATTTAGACCTCAATTACCATATTATATTCATTCTTTCTCAAAACACTCAAGAACAAAAAACCCTTGGAGATTAAATTTCAAATTTAAGGCTCAAGATTCCACCATTAATCTTCATGAATTTAGCAACCAAGGTATGTCAAGTGTTCATCCAAGGGTTCCTTTCATCCTTGGAGTCCAAGAAGCTCTTTTAAATTTTAAGTAGCTTGATTTCATGCTTTCCATGATTTGGATTCAAATGTATTCATAATTATAATGTGGATTGGATTTCTATTCCATGATTAAGTGCAAGATTTGTGTAAAAACAACTATCATGTATGTAGTATCATGTGAATTCATGTTAAAGCCTTGAAATTGTTATGCTCATGTGTTGATTAGTATGATGTTCATATACAATGCTTTCCAAATGTTTGATGAGTTGTTCATGAGAATTAAATAATGAAATTATATCATGATAGCATGTATTCAAGTTCATGTCATGCAAGAGGTTGCTAGAATGTCCTAATGAATGAATGATGATCAAGTAGTTATTTATCATGTATCAAGATTGTGCCATGTCTTATAATTTTAGCTATCGAGTTCTGGGGGTATTTAATACCCGACAATTTAGCTGATTACCTAGAGTCATGGTAAGTCTAAGGATAGTATCAGTCATGTCACAATTAGTAGTACTCTCAGTCAGTTACAGAACTCATTGAAAACTTAGTGGACTCAGTATCAGTCTAGTCTAATTCAGTATTAAGTTCATAGCTTAATAAATTCATCTAGTCAATAGAATTCAGTAGTATTCTATCAGTCAACGAAACTCAGTGAACTCAGTCCAGTTTAGTTAGATAGTATAATCAGTAACAGTTCAATCAAGCCTAGTATAAACTGGAAATTAGTTCAGCTTCTATTTAGTTAGGAGTAGGATTCAACACAGTGTTAACCAAATTATAAATCCCTTTATTACAGAATTACGTAGCAAACGTAGGTTGAGATATCTTTATGCCAGAGATTATGAGGGTTGGTACATTATATTTGTGTTTTTCCTGCCAGCGGGGTTGACAAAAGATCTTCCTGTCAGAGAGGGTTAACTCACAGCTTGTATTTACTCGTGGCACGGTATTGACACCCTTCCATTTGGGGTTACATGTTGGTCCCCAATCTATTTTGAAAGAGGCATGTCAGTTAAATGATTACCTCCTATAGTCTCAGTTTTAGATTAAGTCTCTGTACAGAACTCAGTTCAGTTCTACAAATTCAGGACTGTCAGACACAGTAGCTCAGTTCAGTACGGAACTCAGTGTAGTTCCATAGAATCAAGACTGTTAGATACAATCATTCAGTTATTGGTAATTTAGTATCAGTATACTCAAATATTAGTTAATCAGTATTTAGACTCTATATTCAGTGTTATCACGATCTCAGTTACAGTGACGTATTCATGCATGTACTCCTATCCAGTAATACGCATGTAATTTAGTTAGTATTATTCATGTACATGAACCCATGCATTTCAGCCTACCTCACTTAGCATACCAGTATATTTAAAGTACTAATGCATATCTTTTTTTTATGCTATGATGTTTTATATCATAGATTTAAATATATGGGCTCCCGATCATCCCTAGTAGATACAAATTTTCAGTAGTCAGAGTTAGTGGTGAGTCATCATTGTTTGAGGACATGATTATTATTAAAACATTTCAGTTTTTTTAGAAGTTGGAGTTAGTTTGGGGCTTTTCCCATCAACTCCATACTTTAGATAGTTTAGAGGCTTTCCAAACTAGAGTATTTTCAGATAGATATTTCATTTTTTGTATTGTTATACCATATTTAGTTTTATTATAGTATTGAACCTTATGGAATATTTTCTACCTAATTTCCGCATAATTACAGTATTACTATTCAATTATTGCAGCAGGTGCCAATCATAGATTAGCTTGTGGTTCTTCGGGATTATGAGCATCGTGTAGCGTCCGGGGTACAGACTTGAAACGTTTCAATAAATGGGTGAATAAATGTGCTAAAATAGAGTTCAGGAGGAAAATAGGACCCCATGAAGTTAGAGTGTGTTGTATCAAATTTGGTCATAGTTCAGAGGGTTCTAGATGCTTTACTCTATCTTTTCGTACATAATTTTTGTTATATTTTCTTTTACTTTTCTATCACTCATCTTGATATTTTAACCAGGGATAAATGGTGGTCGAACGATGATGATTTTTGTTATTTTTATAGAGCATCCTATCGGGAGAGTTTGTAAATTTTTATAGGTAAATGAGTGGTTTTCACCTTTACTAATTGTTGTGGATATTATCCAACCCATGGAGCAGGCAAATGAATTTCAATCATTCAACCATTAACTTTTTCTTGAGACTAACACAGAGAAGGTGAATAAGAGTGAGAGTACTATGCATGGTATAAATTTAAAAATAGGAATTGTTGGGTCTCGTTCAAAGAACTTTTCTACATTATGTTTAAGTGATGATATGTCATTGGAGTCATCTAAAATTGAAGGAAATTGTGAAAATGAGGAACAAGAATCCTATATTCTTAAATTTATACCAGATCAGCAACACAAAAATATGCCTCACTTATGGGCTGAGCGGTTTAACATGAATCATCCATTACTTCGTTCCTTCATCTTTGTACCACCACCCTATGAGCAAAGTAAAAATATAGATGCAATATTAGGGTGAAATTTATATCCTCAAGATGGCGTAAAAAGTTGATGGTTCATGTCGCGACATTAAAGTACGTGCTTGTTCGAAGGCAACCCAACATGTAGTATGTAGTCTCTTTTCATTTTTATTTATCTCACTTTTTGAGTTGTTTTTATTTTTGCGGAATAAGGGTAAGGCTGAGTTCAAAAAATTTGAAGTTAAGAAGCACATTTGAGCTTAAGTGTGGGTTGCTTGTGACAGTTGATGGATATTATACTTCTAGCTAGGCCCTAGAGGGTCTCAGGGAGTATCTGTTACCTTCGTTTTACTTTATTTATTTTTTGGGGAAAAATATGATTTTAAGTGTGGGGTGAGATATCTTCTGATATTTGATTAGGATGAAGTATGCTATAGAATTTTCTTTTATTTTTAGATTTTTGCTTAAAATAAACTTAAAAAATTAAGAATATTAAAAAATGTAAAAATATTTTTATTTTATTCTTTCTATTAGATTAATTTTTGTTGGTTTTTAGTTTTTTAGTGTTTATTAGAGCATACTTTGTCCACCCCTTTGTTTTTTCTTTTTGATTCTTTTTCGAGGGATGTTCCTTTGAACCGACTATCATTTATTTTTTTGAAGTAAATTTGTCTAGAATGAAGTATGGTATAGAATTTTCTTTTATTTTGTGTTGTTTATTAAAAATAAAATTAAAACATTTAAAAGATTTAAAAAATACAAAGTTCTTTTATTGTTTAATTAGATTAATTGTTGTTGATTTTTAACTTTTTAGTCTTTATTAGAGCATACTTGGTCCATCCCTTAATTTTTCTTTTCAGTTATTTTTTGGGGGAGATCCCTTTGAACCGAGTATCTTTTCTTTTTAGGAGTAATTTTTTTTGTTGATAGAAAAGAAAAAAATCACATTTTTTACTTGTGTGATACTAACAATTTAGACTTGATCTTGAATAGTACTTTCTTGTGAGTGCTTGAATGTAAATAAAATAACAAACTTTTTGATACTTTGGCTCATAATTGTGACTTTGTATATTGCTTATTTTATTTTATAGTTTGTTATGACCTTGCCTGTCTTAGAAGCAGAATGGATCAATCATGATTGGTACTTATGCCATGTGTGGTAAGGACTTGCATATTTCATATTTTACATCGTAGTCTTGAACTTGCCCGACATGTTATTGAAGATAAATAAATAAAAAAATTGTTTAGAAGATGATAATAGGTTTTCTTTGATTTGTCTTGTTGAATTTTTGCCTTTTCAGATATCATACCCCTAGTTAGCCCCTTTGATCCTGTATCCTATTGTTGGTGGTCATATTTTTGCCTTGACCCATCTATTAAGTCAGCAGTTTGTGTACCCTTCTTTCTTCAGTATTGTAGCATAGACTATGATAAATATAACAAATATGAAGAAAAAAATGGTAGTGCTAAAAAGGTAACCAGTGATAGTTGTAAAGTGAAGAAAAACTCCTTTTTGAGAGAATGTGACATGACCAAAAAAAAAGAAAAAAAGTATATAAGAAAAAATGATTAAATCATTCTTAATAAGATAAGAATACTAGTGAAAATAATAATTGAAGAGATGGTTGAAAAAAAATAAAGAAAATAATGGGTGATAAAGGTAAAAAAATTCAAAAATTTTAGGGAAGTATAGGTCACTATTATATAGTTTTTCTACCCATCCTCTAGCTAACATTACAACCGTCAAAGTCCTATTTGATTATATTCAAGCATGCTTAATTAGTGGAGATGTACATACATGTGAATTTTTTTGTGATTGTGAGAGTTGTTCTTTGATGCTAAGTCTTTAAATTGTAGTCAACCTTTTGAATTGAGTGGGTGGACTTTTTTCTTTGAGGGAACTTGTTTCATGATAGATAGGTGTTGTTATTAGCTTTATTTGATAGGAGTAGGTGAACGAGCTTAAATTTGATGATATAGAGTCCATCTTTGAGGTTAGGTGGTTAGAGATTTATTGTTTATTTGTATTTTTGCATGAAGAATTGGAAGTGTATTTGAAATTTTGAATTGCAATATGGTCTAATTATTTGTATCAATCAAAGTGGTGTCGTTCCTAGCTTGATTTGTTGTGATGAGCTTTATTGTTGCACAAGAACGAGCAATATTATAAGTGTGGGATGGTGATGTTATGCCAAATTTATATATTTTTAATTATTATTTGCCATATATTTTGTATATTTATTTGTTCTTTTTGAGTATTAATTTTATGAATTGTACATAATATGATATTTGATGTGTAGGATTAAAATAATATGAAGATGAAGAGATTTGGAACTAAAATAAATTAAAGACAAAAGATTATAGAAGAAAATCAAATCAGTAGCTTAATGGAATAAACTAAATATATTAATAAAAAATGACCCCATTAAGTGAATTGAATATAGGTGGCCAATTCTTGTACCCTTCCGTGATTGGGGCATGACATGCAGACTCCCTATAATCCGCTTCTATTTAACCAAGTCTATTTTGGACTCAATTATTTTTTTGGATTTTTTCTACACCTATAAATATTTCATAAAATCAATTTCTGCAAAACTTTTGACCTAGAGAGAGATAAAAATTATCGTAGAGGTTGGAGAATATAGATTTCATCTTTTCTTCTCCTTTATTATTTGCTTTTATGTTTTTTGTTTGGATGATTTGTTGTAATTTCTCTATGTGTATGTGGATTTAAAATTCTCCTTCTAGGATTATGATAGTTGACAACATGATTGTTTAGTAATTACTTGATTTAATTTATTTGATTATCATCATAGTTGTTCTTATATTCTTGTTATTATTATTTTTAATGGATGACTACAATTAAAATAAATTTATATTCTTATTGTGACCTCGGAAGAAGAATAAATGAGATAGAACAAAGAATACATAGAGTAAGATCTTTACTTTAAAGATATGATTTGTTGATAGGATAGAAATACACCTTGGTTGCCTTACTTGGTTACAAAATGGGAAGATATATAAATGCAGTCGAGTTGGGTTATCACATCCCTGATCAACGATGCCATTGTGACGTCAATTTAGATAGATGATTAGAGGCTCAGAAGACCATGATCATATAGTCAATACCGTAAATCAACAACTAGATAATCAAATAGGTAGATGAAATTGATACTCAACATAATTTTTAGAAAATCTGTAATTCTAGATCAATTCATTCATTGGTTGCATAACAATTTTCTCTATACTTGGTTAATTATTCATAAGTTATTATTTATAATTTTTAATTTAGTAAATTTATAAATTTATCTTTGAAATTTATCACTAGATTAAATAATCAAAATTGGTCTAATTTGGTGAATAGCTTATCGACAAGTCCTTGTGGGTACGATATCTGGACTCTAAATCCTAAATTACTTATATGGTCGTGTACACTTGCGTGTTATTTTGGGTGCAATGATAATTATCCCAACTTCTCTTTAATTCAATCACCCATTCTCTTATCATGTCCTTTGAGGTCAGAATAGTCCTCTTTGTCTAACCATCCAATTGCAGATAGAACACCATGCTAAGATAAACTTGGGTACCAAAACCCTTATGAAAAGTCTTCTAAAATTTAAAGATATACTGTACCTATATCTTATATAATACTCAAAGGTACTCCATGCAATTTCACCAAATCCCTAAGGTAGAGTTTAGTAAAATTCTCGGTTGAATCAAAAGTGTTAACTAGCAAAAATAGGTTTAGTCATTCAGTACACGATAACCCTAATAGAATAATGCTATCAACGAGTACACAGAGACCTTGTAATAAAGTCCACATACACTGTTCCCACTTACAAGTAAAAATACTGATATCTTGAATCACACCATCAAGTCTATGGTGCTTAACCTTAGCCTGTTGTCAATTTAAACTATTAGCCACAAATTCTGCAATATCCCTTTCCATGTTATTCCACCTATAGACATCAAATAAATAACAATACGTCTTAGTGTCTCCTAGGTGAATAGAATTACCAAAACTGTGAGATTTTGCTAGCATCTTATGTCTTAAGTTATCTATATCTGGAATAGGTAGTCTGCCTTGACAATGAGTCACACTATCTCCCCTTTGGGATAAAACCTCAACCTTCTGACTATAGACCACTTCTTTTTACCTAAGTAAAATAGGTTGACGACCTTGCTTATTTTTCACCTCATATATCAAAGAGGATTCTAAAATATTTTGAATCAAGAGATTACCTTTGGTTGAATCAACCAATCGAACTCCTAATCTAGAAAGTTGGTGTCGCTCACAAACTAACTCTTTCTTCTCATCTTCTATATGAGCAATACTTTTATAGGCAATATACTAGGAGTGTTGATACGCCCAAATTACAACTCTCGTAAGAACTGTAAGCAGTCACTGTCAAATATAGAACCCAACTAGGTTAGGTATTGAATCCCACAGGGAATACTGTGCTTATTAAGTATTGTAATCGTTACTGGACTGTTGATCAGATGTTCTTGAACATGGGGGGAGGGGTTGATTGGTAACTTATAAATTAATTAATTATAACAAGTGTATTCCAATGAATGATTCTCTTTGCAATTAGTACTTTAATGAGATTAAACAAACCAGAGCTATGCTGACCAAAATGCTAGCACAACTAGGGTTGTGAATCACTTAAGAGTTCCAATTAACAAATTCAATTGCAAGAAAGGTTAAAACCTTTTTTTATCCCTTAGTTTCTAAACCTAAGTGGATAGATTATCCTCTAATTCTCTCAAACTCAAAGGATACATTGTTCTTTCAACTATTTTCTTATGTAAGCTAATCCTGTTAAGGCATTTGCCATTAATCCAAAGGTTAAATCCCTTAGAATTCATGTAAACACTTTATTTTTCCCAACAAACACTTTCCTTTCTGACAAGTGATGTTCTTGGGCGCACTTCTCAAGTTTTCAAGAAAAAAACATCATTAACTTGATGAAAGGTTTATACAGTATTAGTTATTAATAGAACTCAATTAGATTCACAGCCCATAGATGTTTTTCACATTAAGGAACCCATAACCCTAGTTATGGGAACTTAGCAACAAAATTCCATAAATGAAGAAGAAATAATTCTTGTATTATTCATAAATAGATTTATCATTCACTTACAAAAATCTCAAGAATTAGTTCTTGAATATTCAATAAAAGATTAAATGATTAACTTCCTTAAAGATATGCTTCAATCCCCAAAGTACTAGGTTATAGAGAATTTCTATAGATGTAAAACTTATAAAAGATAAAAATCTCCCCTGCTAACCCTAAAATTTATTATTTATATGTTCCTAGGTAAAAAGGAATTTAAAATTTAGAATCCGAAAAACCGCGTCCAAGTCGACGCCCAAAGTGGTGATCCGTCAAAAGTCTGATGGTACACCATTTGGTCTATCACTGAGTCCTTTAGAAGAGTGGTTTCTAGATAAGGCTTGAAGGTCCAACTGGTGGTCCATCACAAGACTGACTATCGACCATTTGGTCTGTCACTGAGTCCTTCAGAAGAGTGGTATCTGGATAAGGCCCTACGGTCCAACTGGTGGTCCATTGCTTGACTAATGGTCTACCATTTGGTCCATCACTGATTCCTTCAGAAGAGTGCTTTCTGGATAAGGACTGATGATCCAACTGGTGGTCCATCGAAATATTGACGGTCCACAATTTTGACCGTCAAATTACCTTTTTTTGCTAATTTTTCCAAGTTTCTTCTGTGGTTCACTCCTTTCCCTAAAACACTAAAAAGACTTATTAAATACCACTTTGGTTTCTTAAAAAAATATAATTATCCCAAGAAGATGATGCTAAATATTCCATCAAAAGTCGGAACATCAGCACCCTCAACTTAAGATAATTGCTTGTCCTCAAGAAACTCAGCACCTAATTGCAAACATGAACAATGCAATGACCTGCAACTAACCACTAAAACATTTTGATGCAACTATTCACTCATCATTTAACTCATATTAATTTAACACATCAGGGTCTACACCCAACATTGATCATAATTCAAAACGTAAACATGGATGTTACATCCCACAGAGAACAACAAAACTCAGTGAAACTCCAGTTGACCTCACAACAATGAAAGCCACCATTTATCAGATGATGTGGATGCAATCTAAAATCTCACACTCATAAAAAAAGTTGCAATCATAGTCCAAAATACCCATAGGCTTACCATAGCCGTATGACATCTCCTCAAGGTCGACTCACTAGGATCAAACAGGTTTTTTCAAGGCTTGTAATGAGGCTTCAGGTTAGGTAAGGATATGTTTTTGGATAAAGTGACTCATTAAGACTTAACTCTTCTTGCCTTGGCATTTCTGTAGCCCGGACTAGGTCATTACTACTTCTAATAACAGGCTCTTCTTCAGACGCACCATTTTTTTTTGCAGGGAACAAAACAAACATCAGCCACCCTAAACTTATGCTAATGCATTTAGTTAAGGTGCGTAATATCTTTGACTTGATCAGGGCCAAAAGCCTTTAGATTAAAATTTACACTCACTTTCTATTTGGCACTTTTACCTTGAAAAAAGTCACCTTCAACTTAGGTGTTTTGCCAAAGTTAAAGTGCACAATACCCAAATATTGGGCCAAGGTCAAACTAGGATTCTAATGACCTACAGAGAGTAAATGAAAGTTATTGGAATTGTAAAAAAATCCTAAAGGTAGAAGATGGGTTCATATGAGATAACAATTTGTTTGTTGGGGCTATTTATTCAAGTTAAGTGGGCTAAAAGTACATGTCGGCCTATTATCCTATCCTATTAAGTCTACTAGAAGACCATATCAATGACTCAGGCGAGTTTTAGGCATTAGACTATGTAAGAAATAAAGGTAAATCCTCACACCCACAAGCAACTGAGCTAAACTTCTTTTGCAACTCTTAGAATGTTCATTACATGATTCATGCACTTGGTATAGAATAATGCCAAATATAGATTCACTGAAGGTTATGAACACAAGTTTGTATGAATAAAGTAAATAATTACATACACATGTTCATAGTCTTATGACAATATCATTCATTATCGATATTTACAATAAAGTACTGAAATACAAACATTTTATAGATAATCATTAAAAATAGATATTTACATCACAAGCTGTAGAATTTGAAATGCAATATTAAAAACACCCTAGATATGCCGCTTCTACTAGATATCATATGATTGGATTTAGAATATCGGAAACAACATCCAACCATGATGTAAATAAACTTGCCTCCACACAAAAAGATATGCATTGTCCTCAAAGCAATAAAATATTGTACATGGTTGGATTGGGATATTTAATTCAACTCTTATTCCTCTGAGGTATCTGTCAGGTGGGGTGAGGTCCCTGTCCTCCCCCGATGCAATGTTGGCCCCTATGGTGGTAGGAGCACTCACAACTTCACCCTCTATAATTTGAGGGATCGTCTCCCAAACTGAACCTGCACTTTGCCCCCTGCTGGGGCAGCACTAGTAGAGACTCCTACCACTTCATTTTCTGCTTCTCTTTTCTTTCTTTCAGCTTCTTTCTTTGACTTGTTTGTATCTCTTTTTAGGTTATGTTGGTCTAACTCCTCAGGTGACATTGTTTCTCTCTTTCTCCTTTTTTTTCATTGTTGCTTTTTCATCTATTTATTGCTTGCCTTTGTTTTTCACGGGTCTACCCATTAGATCCAGAATGACCTCATTATCATCACTTACCACTAATGATAGGTCAAATGCAGGCAACTGTGATTATTTCCCCTTTAACTCTGCTATGTCAGCCTTTGCCTGCTTGAACTCTTCCATAATAGTGAATCTAGCCTTTTATTTATGTGTGCTTCCATGTTATCCATCCTAACTTAAATAGTTTGAAATGGCCTGATTGCTTCGGTTACAATTTCATCCACAAAAGCTTTGAAATCTCCAGCCTACTTTTCTAACTATTTCTAAAACTACTTTTGATTCTTCACCACCTTAACAAAGTTTTTTGGGTTGAACCTATATTCTGTAAACTCTACTCCACCAGCACACTGTGTAGAACCTGACCCGATAGACGTACCCTGGGGCATATAATCAGGTGGTACATACGTGGTAATGGGTAAAGGCATACCTTCGGGCATTTTTGTCGCCTCGGGAGCTAGTGCAGACTTAGACTGATATGCTGGAGGCATGGTCACACAAATTTTAAACTTCGATTCATCTTTTGACTTCTCAATTTCTTGCCTATGTGTAGACTATACTTCATTGTCAACCCCACGGATCAGTGGCACATCGGATCATTTATATAACTCAGTGATCAAACAAGGGAAGGGTACAAAAGTAGTCACTTTATGTGCCCACACGAACATCTCGTTTGCAATTAGCTGGCCAAAATCAATTGGTAGCCCTGAAACCAAAATAGCTACTACTACTGCTCTGTGATGATCCAGGTTCCTATCTCCTTTTGTTGGCATTAACCATAACCGAACAATAGCCCACCAGAACTTAGCTTTAAAGCTAATAGTGAACTTTGCAATACACACTTTGGAATTAGTCAACCAGGAATGATTTCCATTATTGGTCAGTAAAGAAGCTGCCTAAAGTCTCTGACTTGAAGCATTTCTCATTCTATAGTCAAAATCTGGGACAAGGGGTGGATCCTCATATCTTGTCCCGAATAGCATCCTGTTAATTATTCGGGTTGAGATATCAACGGTGACCTCTCAGATTGGGATAGACTCCCTATTTGGTCTATTTGAGATTGAAGTCCCCTTTGGGCATTCCACTTTTACCAAACAAAGATAATTTATGAAGAATTACCTTACCTAGTTTGGTTAGTACTCTCCTAGTGGTCTTCTCACCCATGCCAGTCCATATTCATTAAATCGGCGCTCTAACTCAGGATACTCATGAAGTTCTGTTATCATAATATAATGTTCTTCTATAAATAATCTTTTGATCCCTAGAGCAGTGGGTGTCAACCCGTCATAGAACTCTTTTTGTGCTCTCTCTATCTGCCACCTGATATCCTCCGAATCTATGGATCCTTCCTCCTGATAACATTATCACCCTCTGGTTCAGCTATATCATCAGGAACTTCCATTTGATCCTCTATGTTTATAGTTTCAATATCACCTTCTATAGGCAATGGTTGAGTTGCAGAAATAGTTGCCTTATCAGGGCTTGAACTTGTACTGCTTGAGGTACTCTTACTCTTCTCCTCTAACTGGGAGAGTATGAGAGCTTTTATTTCATTTTGCCTAGTGTTGTAAGATGGTGAGGACTTATTCCTACCTTGTTGAGATCTTTCTCCTCTGGTTTGTGGAAGTTTAGGGGCCATAACACCTGAAAAAGAAGTAATGAATTAGTTCAAAATCCAAAAACAGTCACATTATGTAATTTTGCCTTGTGATGGTCAAGTTGGTGGTCCGTCAGAAAGCTGACGATCCACCAATTCAACTGTCGCTGCTTATCTAGAATGTGCCATCTTAAAGTTCTTTGTGATGGTCAAGTTGGCAGTCCGTCGTGAAGTTGACGGTCTACCAATTCAACCGTCGCTGCTTATCCAAAATATGCTACTTTAGAGTGCTCTGTGACGGTCAAATTGGTGGTCCGTCATAAAATTGACGGTCCACCAAGTCAACCGTCGCACCTTCGTCTTCAGCCAAAATTTTAGGTTCGACCCATTTGTTGAGTAATTGCATACCAGATCAATTTCCAGCTATGAACACGACACTAAATTCATATTATAAGCACATTCTTTGAATTTTTCAACTTATGCTACTCAGATTTCACACAAATTTGCACATTAAAGTCTAACTCAATTCATTTAAACTCAAAATAATAGGAATAAACTAAGAAAATAAATCATGCTCTTACACTTAATATGGACAACTAGAAGAGAAGGGTATGTACATACCTAGATTTTGCTGGTACGCTACGTGCTTGAAATTTCAGAGACAAAGCTACTTTACAGATTCTAGCTCTTGCGTTAGTTTTTATTTACGATAAAGAGAGGGAAGGAGTGAGCTAGTTTAAATAAGGTAAAAAATAGAGGAGATTGTGAGTCTCAGATGGGATAACTCCCTTCAGGTTCTGTAAATCTTAAGGAAGTGGAACAACTAAAGGTCATGGAATGGTTACAATGAATATAGCCACTCAATTTTATCCATAAAATCTCAATTTGGGTCAAATACGGAGTACTTATAAAGAGTACCGATTTAAATTGACCTGATTTAGAATTAGGGCTAAAGTGACGGTAATATTGATAGTACGTCGTAGATATGGCAGGCCACCAATTTGAATGTCACTCATCACCAAAGTTTTGGTGTTTTTGTTTCCATGTTACGGTCAGTGGGATGGTCCACCCAGAATGTGACGGTCCACCAATCTGACCGTCACTTCTTACCAGAATGTAGCTCACTTATCTTACTTTTAACGGCTTTTATGATGGCCCACCAAGTTTATAACGGTCCGCCACTTACACCATCGTGGCTTATCCAGTGAATAAACTTTCTTGCCATTTCTTGATGGGTGAAAGTGGTGGCCCGTCAGGGGACTGGTGGTCCATCAAGTCGTCCGTAACTTTGTTCCAGTAGCTCACTTGTATCCCTCTTTTTCCTTTTATTGCATTTCTGGTCCTGCACACTTCATAAACACATAAAAATTGCACAAAAACATGAAATGGACTCAAACTATGGTTACAAAATACATGTTATGGGTTGCCTCCCACTAGCACCTGATTTATCATCACGGCACAACTCAGTTATCTCGATTACTCAAACTTCATCGAGATAAAAGATATCAACACTTCTTATTGAGTCTTTTGGACGGATATAAAGTTTAAGTCGTTGCCCATTCACTTTGAAGATGCTGCCTTCTTCATTTTCAAGCGCGACTACCCCAGATGATTAGACTTGACTAACTTTAAATGGTCCTGACCACTTTGAATTGAGTTTACCTGGAAACAATTTGAGTCTGGAATTGAATAGAAGTACCAGATCACCTTTTCAGAAGTCTCTACTTTCAAGTCTTTGGTCGTGATACTTTTTTATCTTCTCTTTGTAATGGTCTACTTTTTCATAAGCCCCGAGACGAAATTCATCCATCTCATTCAGTTGCCCTAATCTTAGCTCTGCTGCCTTCTTCCAATTCAGGTTTAACCTTTTTAGATCCTAAAAAGCCTTTTGTTCCATCTCAACTGGTAAATGGCATGCTTTTCCATAGACTAGCTAATACGGTGACATGCCAATTAGAGTTTTATACGCCTACAGAGCATCATCTAGCTTTTGATCGCAATCTTGCCTATTAGCATTCACTGTTTTGGCTAGGATGGTTTTGATCTCCGAATTTGACACCTCCAGTTTCCCACTAGTTTATGGGTTATATCGAGTTGCTACTCTGCTATTTCACCCCATATTGCACTAAAGTTGCTCGGAACACTTTGTTGTAAAAATGGGATCCTCCATCGCTTATAATAGTTCGTGGAACTCCAAAGCGAGAGAAGATGTTCTTCTAAAGAAATGCAACAACTCTTTTCCCTTCATTATCAGACAAGGCAACAACTTTGACCCATTTGGATACATAATCCACAACAACAAAAATGTACTTCATTCCATACGAGCTTACAAAAGGGCCCATAAAATCAATGCCCCAAACGTTAAACAATTCCACTTCAAGCATCTTGGTTAGAGGAATTTCATGCCTCTTAGAGATAGACCCCTGCCTCTGACATTGGTCATATTTCAGCACAATTTAGTAAGCGTCCTTGAATAATGATGGCCAATAGTAGCCACTCTGCAACACCTTTCTTTGAGTTTGATCACCTGCATGGTGGCCCCCGGCTGGGGAAGCATGACATGCTTCCAATATGCTTAATACATGCACCTTTGGAACATATCTCCTTATTATATTATCCGTACATCACCAAAAAATATATGGCTCATCCTAGAAGTAGTGTGTCACATTATGAAGAAATTTCTTTCTTTGATGAAAAGAAAGATTTTCTGGAATCACCTCACTCACCATATAATTTACAAAATCAGCATACCATGGTAGTTTCTCAAGAGTAGAAGTTAAGATTTTCTCATCCGAAAATGCATCATTGATCTCTATCTTATCTCTAACTGCCCATTCACCTTCCATCCTAGACAGATGATCCGCCACTTGGTTTTTGTAACCGTTTTTATATTTTCTATAAAGTCAAATTCTTGGAGTAGTAACACCTATCGAATCAACCTTGGTTTCACGTCTTTTCTAACCATAAAATAACTCATGGCTTCATGGTCAGTATGGACCACCACCTTGGTTCCAAGAAGATAAGATCTAAATTTCTCAAAAGCATACACTACTGCAAAGAGTTCCTGTTCAGTGACAGTGTAGTTCTTTTGAGCTCCATTCAGAGCCTTGCTGGATTAATAGATTGGATGAAACAATTTTTCCCTCTTTTACCCCAAAGCAGCTCCAAGGGAAACACCGCTTGCATCACACATGATCTATAACGGCTTGAACCAATCCAGTGCTACAATGATAGGGGCTTCCACTGGTTTCCCTTTAAGGCATTCAAATGCTTTCAAGAAATCTTTATCAAATAAAAACTTTGCTTCCTTCTCCAAAAGTTTGTAGAGTGGGTTTGCAATCTTGGAGAACTCTTTAATAAACCTCCAATAAAAACCAACAAGGCCGAGAAAACTGCGAACTACCTTTACAGAAAATGAAGGTGGGAATATATCAATACCTTCAACCTTGGCTTGATCAACTTCAATTCCTTTTGATAAAATTTTATGCCCGAGAATAATGCCCTCCTTAACATAAAGTGTCACTTCTCCCAATTAAGTACAAGATTGAATTCAATACATTATTATAAGGCCATACTCAGGTCTGACAAACACAACTCAAATGAATCTCCTACAACTAAAAAGTCATCCATAAACACCTACAAGGTGTCTTCAATCATATCTAAGAAAATAGACATCATGTACCATTGGAAGGTGGAAGGTGCATTACATAACCTAAACAACATTCGTTTGAATGCAAAAGTGCCATACAAGCAAGTAAAAGTGGTCTTCTCCTGATCTTTAGTAGCAATACAAATCTGGTTATATCCAGAATAACAATCCAAAAGCAATACCATCCCATTCCTGCCAATCGATCAAGCATTTGATCCAGGATGGGCATTGGAAAGTGATCCTTTAATGTCTATGAGTTGAGCTTTCGGTAATACATACACACCCTCCATCCAGTAACAAGCCTGAGTGAGATCAATTCATTCCTCTCATTAGATACAACTGTCATGCCCCCTTTCTTAGGCACACATTGCACAGGACTCACCAACTTACTATCTGATATAGGATATACCACCCCTACATGTAACCACTTGATGATTTCTTTCTTTACCACCTCTTGCATAGGTGGGTTCAAGCAATGCAGATGCTCAATATTAGGCACACAATCCTCCTGTAGCTGAATTTTGTACATACTGATCCCAGGAGGAATACCAATGATATCCACAATAGTCCAACCAATAACTCACTTATATTTATCAAGAACAGAGATGGGAGCTTCCACTTGTTTCTTACCCATATCAGCAGCAATATTGATGGGTAGTGAAGTACCACTTCCCAGGAACACATACCTCAAATAACCGGGTAACTCTTTCAATTCCAACACCAGTGACTTTTCGATAAATGGCTTTGCCGGTGGTGTTGGTCGATTCTTAAGATCAAGATCGAGGACAAACGGTCTCTTCATAATCCGCAATATATTCATGATCAAAATTCATAAGTACTTCGGCTAACGGTTCAACAACAAGATGCTCCTCTATTGGTACTTCCTACTCATCCTTATAATATACATCAACAATTGAGAACACGCTCATCTCTTTATGTTGTTTCATTGATTTGCACACATCAAAATGCAACACTTCATTATTTATCCTGAATAATAGATCATTAGCTTGCAAATCCATCAACACACTTCTGGTTGAGAGAAAAGGTCGACCCAAGATTATGGGAACCTCTAAGTCCACCTCACAATATAGAATTATGAAATATTCAGGAAATATGAAGGTATCCACCTTCACTAGCACATCATACAAAATACCAATAGGTCATTTTATCGACCTATCTGCCATCACAAGTCGCATGTTGTTGGGCGTGGGGTTACCCAAACCCAACTTTTTATAATATCTGGCGATATCATGTCAACACTAGCTCCCAGATCACATAAACCTATCGTACAAATAATAGTGAATGCTCCTGGGTCTGCCTTCTTCTACACCAAGGACCTTGTAGCAATAACGCTACAATGATGGACATTATCCACTGGTTCGTAGCTCGACACTCTATTCTTTTTCAATAGGTCCTTCATAAATTTGGCATACCCTGGAATTTGCTCAAGTGCCTCAACCAAAGGCACATTTACTTTAATATGTCCATTAATTTACTAAACTTCATATCCTCAGCCTTCTTCTTCAATCTTTGAGAAAAGGGAGATGGTGGTTTTTGGAGAGTGTTCACCACTACTTTGTTTTACTTGTCTCCCTCTGTTTTCAACTCATCAGCCTTCTGACTGTTGGATGCAAGATCATGAAAAATCTGATCTATTTTTTCAAACTCTACCGATTGATCACTATCTGTTTCATCAATATTCTCCGCTATAATATCAATTGCAGTTTTACCCACAGATGGGCTTTCTAGTACTTTACCACTCATAGTGGTAATTACTATGCACTAACCATCCTTCCTTGGATTTTGAACTGTGTCACTTGGTAGAGTGCCAGCCTTCCTTTGATTAAACGCAGTAGAAAGTTGGTTCATTTGTTGCTCCAGCTGTTTTATTAAAGTAGAGAGTGAGTTAACTAATTGATTTATCAAGGATAAATCATTTTTCATCTCTTCTACTCTAGTATTTATTGCTTCCACCCTCTTCAACAATTTAGCCATCTTATCTTTCATGGATATCTTCCCAGAGCTAGTTGTAGTAGCCTCAAAATTTCCAAGAGGCACATACAACCCACTTCTGTCATTCTTGTTTTTCTAATTTCCTTGGTCTCGATCCTTGTATCTAGATTTATCATAGTAGTTCCGACCTTGATTTCCTTGGCTACTACCTCAAAAACCCCTCTGATTGTTCAAATAATTAGCTTCCACCTCAGGATCGGAGTCAGCTCTTCCTTGTGATACAACAACTTTAACCTTCTCTATTTTTCCTGATAATAAATGCTTAGTAAGAAGGTCTGTCTGCGTCTTTGTGTGAGCCATGTCTTTGTCACATTCTTCTTCCCTTCACATCTGTTTTGTAGTCATGCTAATAGAAGTAGAGCTTTCTACCTCAGAATCCTTGGTATGCCAAGCTCTACTATGCTTTGTCATATGATCCAACATCTCAGATGCCTTAGGAAAAGTGAGGTCCATGAATGACCCAGCTGCAACATTATCCATCACTGGCTTAGTCACCGAATTCAAGGCCCTATATAATATCTTCTTCAGGTGGATGTTGGTCATCTGATGGTTTGGGCACTGTGTGAGATTCTTTTTGAACCTCTCCTATGTTTTATAGAGAGCTTTAGTTGGAAGCTACCTAAACTTACTAATTTCATCTCTTAACTATGCCCTCATGGATAGCGGAAAGAATATTTCTAAGAAAACATCTTTTAATTGCCTTCAATTTGTAATAGAATCGGGGGTTAGCCCATTCAACCATAAAGTTGCTTCTCCAGACAAAGACAATGGGAATGATCATAGCTGAATAGCATTTTGTCCTATTCCTGGATTGTCGAACGATTTGCATATCGAGATAAAGTTAATTAAATACATATTTGGATCATCACCCATAAGTCCACTGAATAGTCCCTTTAGATGCAATAACTGGATCATGGTACTCATGATATTAAACTTAGCTTTGGGTGCTAAGGGCAGAGGAATAATATCCCCTGTAGCACCAGCCCTATCAGAGTCATCATCATCATCGTCTAGAGCAAACTGGACATCTCGGCGTTTGGGTCTCATCCTAGCCTGGTGATTTCTATTGATATTCCTATTCATTAGTGTGGATACATCATCCGTATGCCTTGGGTTTAATAACTCATCATCGCCTAGGTCTTCATCATCCGGGTTTACTTCCCACCATAATTATCTGTATTCCGCTAGTTTACCTGTACGGCAGCCAAGGCTACTAATCTAGCCTGCTCCTGCTAAGCAGCTATTCTTTCTAGGTCCTGTTGACCTTCCATTCTACCAATAAGCTGCGGTTCTGGATGAACAAGTAATAATGGTTGACCTGATCTCCGCTTACTTAGCATACAAGACACTCAACCTGAGCAAAACAAAAACAACAATTAAAGAGTAAAATTTAGGAATCTTTGACCAAAGGGACGATTAACAATCACAAACTTAGTTGACAACCGTATTCCTCGAAAAGGCACCAAAATTTGATACGCCCAAATTACATCTCTCGTAAGAATTGTAAGTAGTTTCCATCAAATATAGAACCCAAGTAGGTTGGATGTCGAATCCCACATGAAATACTGTGCTCACTAAGTATTTTAATCATTACTGGACTGCTGATCAGAGCTTCCTGAA
Source organism: Capsicum chinense (assembly GCA_026120095.1). Classification (NCBI taxonomy): domain Eukaryota; kingdom Viridiplantae; phylum Streptophyta; class Magnoliopsida; order Solanales; family Solanaceae; genus Capsicum; species Capsicum chinense. The sequence continues at coordinate 123,911,680 of JAPEIP010000005.1, read as the reverse complement.
TATGGGGGGTTATGATTGGTAAATTATAAAGTAATTAATTATAACAAGAGTATTCCAACGAATGATTCTCTTTTCAATTAGTACTTTAATAAGATTAAACAAACTAGGGCTATGCTTACCAAAATGTTAGCACAACTAGGGTTGTGAATCACTTAAGAGTTCCAATTAACAAATTCAATTAGAAGAAGGGCTGAAACCTATTCTTTATTCTTTAGTTTCTCAACTTAGCTGGATAGATTATCCTCTAATTCTCTCAAACTCAAATGATACAGTGTTCTTTCAACCATTTTTCTCATGTAAGCTAATCCTGTTAAGGCATTTTCCATTAATCCAAAGGTTAAAGCCCTTAGAATTCATGTAAACACTTTCTTTTTCCCAACGAACACTTTCCTTTTTGACAAATGATGTTCTTGGGCTCACTTCTCAAGTTTGCAAGAAATAAAAGTCATTAACTTGAAGAAAGGTTTACACAATATCAGTTATTCATGGAACTCAATTAGATTCACAACCCATAGATGCTTTTTACATTAAGGATCCCACAACCCTAGTTATGGGAACTTAGCCACAAAATTCCATAAACAAAGAAGAAATAATTATTGTATTATTCATAAATAGATTTAGAATTCACTTACAAAAATCTGAAGAATTAGTTCTTGAATCTTCAATAAAAGATTGAATGATTAACTTCCCCAAAGATATGATTCAATCCCCAAAGTACTTGGTTAAAAAGAATTTCTATAGATGTAAAACTTATAAAAGATAAAAATCTCCCCTACTAACCCTAAAATTTAGTATTTATATTTTCCCACGTAAAAAGGAATTTAAAATTTAAAATCAGAAAAACCACATCTAAGTCAACGACCAAAATGGTCGTCCGTCGAAAGTCTGACAGCTCACTATTTGGTCTATCACTGAGTCCTTCAGAAGAGTAGTGTCTAGATAAGGCTTGATGGTCCAATTGGTGGTTTTTCACAAGACTGACGGTCCACCATTTGGTTCTTCACTGAGTCCTTCAGAAAAGTAGTATCTGGATAAGTCTTGACGGTCCAAATGGTGGTCAGTCGCAAGACTGACAGTTCACCATTTGGTCTATCACTGAGTCCTTTAGAAGAGTGCTTTCTTTATAAGGCCCGATGGTCCAACTGGTGGTCCATCCAAATACTGATGGTCCACCATTTTGATCGTCAAATTCCCCTTTTAAGCTACTTTTTCCAAGTTTCTTCTGTGGTTCACTCCTTTCCCTGGAACACTAAAAAACTCATTAAATACCACTTTGGTTTCTTCAAAACATACAATTTTCCCAGAAGATGATGCGAAATATTCCGTCAAAAGACAAAACATCAAGTGTCAACTACCACATGGATTTATCCTGATGGTACAAGACACTCATATCATAATCCTTCAGCAAATCTAACCATCATCTCTAATGAAGATTTAGATCTTTCCAACTTTATCGCACGATATAAATACGATAAAAGTGAGACCTTTCCAAAAATATTTCACAGCCTCTTACTCGTAAGTGTGGCATGCTTCACACATATAAAATAATTCTACATAGTGGGCTTTTAGAAACCTGAGAACATTTTAAGCATGTTGTTATGATTCTAAGTTTATCACGACTAGAGACTACCCTCTAGTTGTAACACGATGCTTAGAGTCATAAATGACCCTAAGCTAACACATGGCATGGAATGACACTAAAAATAATGCATAAGACTGAATAAACCCATGTAAAAGCTAAGGTCTGAATGATATATGAAAATCAAAGCTCAATGTCAACGTTAAAAAAATCAAAATCACTGATCATAACATAAAGTTGATTCTCTAATATTTGTATAAAAGCCTCTATTACGAAGAGATGTTGGGATAAGTCCCTAGGTAACTCACACAATCTGAAAATGAAATGTCATAAAATAAAATATTGATACTAGTCATCGAATGATAAGGACTCACCAAAGTATTGCTGCTGATATAGTTGGAGATCATACTATACATGGTCCAAATGCTAAATTTCAGAACATATATTATGAGATAATAGAGCATAAAAAAGTATGTGATAAGTACTTTGAATGTATTGAATGTGCGAGATAGGAAAAACGACTGATATAAATTGAAAATGCATCATATGACATAATAAGATAATGAAAGACCAAGTATAACATGTACTATAAGGTAAACTGAATAAATGAGTACAAGGCCATTCAAGTATCTGAATCTAGACTATGAACTGTAGACTATTAGAGCTACCATTAACTTACATACCCCAATCTGAGCCAATCAATGTCTAACTTATAACTTCAACTAGAAGGGTGATCAGTACCTTGCCAAGGGTATGGACACTGGCTGATGTGGATCAACTAAACTAATTTCTAAATGAGCTAAGGTAATAAACGTGGTCTGATGAGTGACCCTTTAAAACCTATGGTGGTTGCCTATTTCTAGGACTTAGGTAATTCTACCAAAGGTCTAAGCCAAACTGATTGGTGAACCTTTATCCCTGCGTCCACTTGGTACTATGTTATTTTCCCAACTAAATGATACTACTAAAATGATTAATAATAGGAATATTCTGTAAACTGAAAATAAATGCATTATCTGTGAACATTCAAAATGTTAAATTGGCTGATATAATACTCATAAGTATGTACAGGAAATCCTAGGTTATTGGACATTCATAACCCACCATCTTTGAAGAATACAACTATTATGAAAATTCTTTAAACTGAGTGAATTAAGATATTTAATAACTCAAGTTCAAAATCATGGATTTCAGAATATAATTTGGTTATATAAGTTTGAATATGTTATGGTATTGAAATTCATGTTAAAACGTGGGTTTATAACTTAGTGAGATTAAGAAACTATAATATGAAGGAATTCAAAGTGAGATCATGAAACTATAATATCAAGGAATTCAAAGTGAGATCAAGAAACAAGAATGTCAAGGAATTTAGAACATCCATAAACACTAAGCTTTGTGAAAGGAATTAAACTGAGAAATTGAGTTGACTTTTGTACTCAATGTGTGAAATAAGACACATTAATGAAATTCCACATACCTGGTGATGAGAGCCCTAGTTTACCTTTATGGAAGGAAATCACCTCTTTTTCAGTGGTGCTAAATATCTGGTATTTTTTGAGTAATGAGGTCTTAGGGTATTATTAATCTTAATACTCAGCATTTGGATGGCTTAAAAGTTGTTGATTTGATGTAAAAGAATGGGAAAATACTGCAATGACCCTTGTACAATGTAACTAAAAGTCTGCATAATTAAGTCGTACAGACCAGCCCACGATCATGGGACACACTTATAATCGAAGGTGTGAATAGTGGTTTGGAGAATGAATTAAGACTCATGAATTAATACCTTATGAGATTTGGTACAATCATGGGTTCCACCTATGATTGAGCCTTGGTTCATAGATTTGAAGTCCAAGTTGGATCTACTTTAGGAGTCACGATTCTACCTAAGATTGTGTTTTCAAACCATGATCGTGGTTCCCTATATTGGTTAAGGTATACTTGTCAAATTTCAGATATTTAGGACTATTTCAATCATATAGCAGAATTGTATGATTTTACAATCTGACCAAGAACATACCTACACTAATAGGTTCTTACTGTTGAATATTACTAAAATAAAATGACCATAACATTTTATTCCAATATTATATTGAGGAGAAATTGGATGCACTAGAAGTATAATTAAAATTTCTATCATTTTTGTGGGTATTAAGATAAAAAATACTTCATAATGTAGGAGTTAATAACATTTGAAGTAGACTATAGCAAGATTCTCCACAAGAGATCAATTGGTACAGAATGTTTCCACTTGGATATGAGATAGAAATTAATTGTGAGGTTAATACACGTCTATATCATTTATAATTCTATCCAAAACATGTTTAATTATACATGTACTTAAAGCATTTCTCTAATCTCATCTTGGATTTTGGTGGTGTTACATCCTTTATCCTCATAGTTCAATAATGACCACTAGGTTCTTGGTACAGTATTATCAATGGTTTATTAATGTTGATATGCGTACATTAATTTTAATGTATATAGCCTATATAAATATATGGGTGCACATGACCTCTCAAACTATATAATCTAATTGCTAACCAAGAATTTTTTCACTTTCACCTCTCTCAACTTATCACTTTAAAGCCAATTATTAATTCAATTCTACCTATGTATGCATTAGAAATCTTTAATTTATTAACATTATTTAAACATA
>JAPEIP010000005.1:123885153-123907339 GCA_026120095.1 Capsicum chinense | reverse complement strand
CAAATTCCCCTTTTAAGCTACTTTTTCCAAGTTTCTTCTGTGGTTCACTCCTTTCCCTGGAACACTAAAAAACTCATTAAATACCACTTTGGTTTCTTCAAAACATACAATTTTCCCAGAAGATGATGCGAAATATTCCGTCAAAAGACAAAACATCAAGTGTCAACTACCACATGGATTTATCCTGATGGTACAAGACACTCATATCATAATCCTTCAGCAAATCTAACCATCATCTCTAATGAAGATTTAGATCTTTCCAACTTTATCGCACGATATAAATACGATAAAAGTGAGACCTTTCCAAAAATATTTCACAGCCTCTTACTCGTAAGTGTGGCATGCTTCACACATATAAAATAATTCTACATAGTGGGCTTTTAGAAACCTGAGAACATTTTAAGCATGTTGTTATGATTCTAAGTTTATCACGACTAGAGACTACCCTCTAGTTGTAACACGATGCTTAGAGTCATAAATGACCCTAAGCTAACACATGGCATGGAATGACACTAAAAATAATGCATAAGACTGAATAAACCCATGTAAAAGCTAAGGTCTGAATGATATATGAAAATCAAAGCTCAATGTCAACGTTAAAAAAATCAAAATCACTGATCATAACATAAAGTTGATTCTCTAATATTTGTATAAAAGCCTCTATTACGAAGAGATGTTGGGATAAGTCCCTAGGTAACTCACACAATCTGAAAATGAAATGTCATAAAATAAAATATTGATACTAGTCATCGAATGATAAGGACTCACCAAAGTATTGCTGCTGATATAGTTGGAGATCATACTATACATGGTCCAAATGCTAAATTTCAGAACATATATTATGAGATAATAGAGCATAAAAAAGTATGTGATAAGTACTTTGAATGTATTGAATGTGCGAGATAGGAAAAACGACTGATATAAATTGAAAATGCATCATATGACATAATAAGATAATGAAAGACCAAGTATAACATGTACTATAAGGTAAACTGAATAAATGAGTACAAGGCCATTCAAGTATCTGAATCTAGACTATGAACTGTAGACTATTAGAGCTACCATTAACTTACATACCCCAATCTGAGCCAATCAATGTCTAACTTATAACTTCAACTAGAAGGGTGATCAGTACCTTGCCAAGGGTATGGACACTGGCTGATGTGGATCAACTAAACTAATTTCTAAATGAGCTAAGGTAATAAACGTGGTCTGATGAGTGACCCTTTAAAACCTATGGTGGTTGCCTATTTCTAGGACTTAGGTAATTCTACCAAAGGTCTAAGCCAAACTGATTGGTGAACCTTTATCCCTGCGTCCACTTGGTACTATGTTATTTTCCCAACTAAATGATACTACTAAAATGATTAATAATAGGAATATTCTGTAAACTGAAAATAAATGCATTATCTGTGAACATTCAAAATGTTAAATTGGCTGATATAATACTCATAAGTATGTACAGGAAATCCTAGGTTATTGGACATTCATAACCCACCATCTTTGAAGAATACAACTATTATGAAAATTCTTTAAACTGAGTGAATTAAGATATTTAATAACTCAAGTTCAAAATCATGGATTTCAGAATATAATTTGGTTATATAAGTTTGAATATGTTATGGTATTGAAATTCATGTTAAAACGTGGGTTTATAACTTAGTGAGATTAAGAAACTATAATATGAAGGAATTCAAAGTGAGATCATGAAACTATAATATCAAGGAATTCAAAGTGAGATCAAGAAACAAGAATGTCAAGGAATTTAGAACATCCATAAACACTAAGCTTTGTGAAAGGAATTAAACTGAGAAATTGAGTTGACTTTTGTACTCAATGTGTGAAATAAGACACATTAATGAAATTCCACATACCTGGTGATGAGAGCCCTAGTTTACCTTTATGGAAGGAAATCACCTCTTTTTCAGTGGTGCTAAATATCTGGTATTTTTTGAGTAATGAGGTCTTAGGGTATTATTAATCTTAATACTCAGCATTTGGATGGCTTAAAAGTTGTTGATTTGATGTAAAAGAATGGGAAAATACTGCAATGACCCTTGTACAATGTAACTAAAAGTCTGCATAATTAAGTCGTACAGACCAGCCCACGATCATGGGACACACTTATAATCGAAGGTGTGAATAGTGGTTTGGAGAATGAATTAAGACTCATGAATTAATACCTTATGAGATTTGGTACAATCATGGGTTCCACCTATGATTGAGCCTTGGTTCATAGATTTGAAGTCCAAGTTGGATCTACTTTAGGAGTCACGATTCTACCTAAGATTGTGTTTTCAAACCATGATCGTGGTTCCCTATATTGGTTAAGGTATACTTGTCAAATTTCAGATATTTAGGACTATTTCAATCATATAGCAGAATTGTATGATTTTACAATCTGACCAAGAACATACCTACACTAATAGGTTCTTACTGTTGAATATTACTAAAATAAAATGACCATAACATTTTATTCCAATATTATATTGAGGAGAAATTGGATGCACTAGAAGTATAATTAAAATTTCTATCATTTTTGTGGGTATTAAGATAAAAAATACTTCATAATGTAGGAGTTAATAACATTTGAAGTAGACTATAGCAAGATTCTCCACAAGAGATCAATTGGTACAGAATGTTTCCACTTGGATATGAGATAGAAATTAATTGTGAGGTTAATACACGTCTATATCATTTATAATTCTATCCAAAACATGTTTAATTATACATGTACTTAAAGCATTTCTCTAATCTCATCTTGGATTTTGGTGGTGTTACATCCTTTATCCTCATAGTTCAATAATGACCACTAGGTTCTTGGTACAGTATTATCAATGGTTTATTAATGTTGATATGCGTACATTAATTTTAATGTATATAGCCTATATAAATATATGGGTGCACATGACCTCTCAAACTATATAATCTAATTGCTAACCAAGAATTTTTTCACTTTCACCTCTCTCAACTTATCACTTTAAAGCCAATTATTAATTCAATTCTACCTATGTATGCATTAGAAATCTTTAATTTATTAACATTATTTAAACATAGACGCTCTGTATACTCCTAGCAAACAAGATTATGTACAATCAATTGAGCTTGATATAATGTAAAATTAAGATGGTCATCTCTATAGTATCATACTAAGGCAATTAAAAAGTTGTGAGCACAAGGACCTAATCGCAATAACAAGAATTAGGCCACAAAAGGAACCAATGTATATTACGAAAACTGGATCGCACAAGGAAATCAAAAGTAATATAAAATATACTAAAATTGGTACACTCAAGGAACCGTCGAACTCTCTAATATAATTGTGTACAGTCGTGGGACTTAAGGTTGTACACTGCCATGACCTTTAGGGGACGGACTCAGTTCTTGTGCCAATATTCTAGGCAACTAGGTGCCTTGGCTTTATTATCCCAAACAAGTATTATGTCACCTTTATTTCAACATCCTCACCCTTATACCCCCTTAATCCTCCAATTCAATCGTGGTCAATAACACATTTAGCATCAACTAATTCACAACAATAACAACGTACTAGTCACAAGTATAAATTCTATAGTATGTTTATTGTTAACAAACACTTCCATTTTGTAATAATCACTTATCATGACATAAAACATGTAGACCAACATTCGGGTAGTAAGCACCTATTACCTTTAAGCGAGTCTAAAATCAAATTCAACCATTACATAACAAAAATTCCAAAGATAGGTGAACAACTTATTATATCAAATCCAAAGATAGGTCAACAACTTATTATATCAAACTTTATCAAACAATAACTCCTTAGAAAGAATTATGCTGGGGAAAAATTAATATATAATCAAGGATCATACACACAATTAAATGGGTCTAAGATCCTATTTTATGGTATACACAAATGTTTATAGAAGTTAGTACAAGTTTCTTCTCTTTATTATTGCTCAATCCTAACCATTCACTATTAATTGTCATCTTTCACACCTATTCTTCCACCACAACCATTAATCATAAATTGAAATGAATTCTATTTCTCAACTTCCAACTGATCTTAATATTGTAATTTCTTGGTTTATATCATAACATCTTTGAATAGTTTGACACAAAAATTATATCAACAAATACATAACATTATTAAATTGCACATTCAATGTTATTAATATCATATTAATAAAATTTTACATTCATTTAGAAATTTTATCGAAACATACATCATGTCCGTAGACCTAAGCATAATTCTCCAGTCAATTTATATCATGAATTTTCTTTTTTAACCATAGTCTATGATTCAATAAAATCTAGCCTACTTGAACACCAAACTACTAGCTTTAGAATGCACCAATCTTATTTTATGGCCGGTTCTAGCAATTCCTTATGTAAATGTCATAAGAAATCAATAGAGATACATCATATCTAACTGTGCCTCTCCTTTTTGGTTGCTCCTTGGGTCTGGAGTAAACCCAGAGTAATATTAAGGAGATCAACAAGCCTTATAAATTTAATGATGAAAAATAATTTTTATAATATATAGAGCTACTAATTGTATCCCATTGTGACATCCCGATCACACTGTGTAGCAATAAGGGTTCACTATAGTAGGACTGAGGTAGTTTATTACTCAAATTTCCTTTTAATGAATCAATTTCTGGGTCTATGTACCAATCATTTTCAATAGAAATCTTAACTAATTTAATATTACCAACACCCCATGCCCTTTGCACACGATAATCATATTGGCAATGGGACGAATCATTACAAAAGAGTAAGATAGAAAGTTTTGTAAAGTATATTTATGGATGTGAAGGATTATGGTTTTAGTTTTAATAGCCAATCAAAAGTAAAGGAACAACAACAACCATGGATTGGATCTTATGATCCAATAAAGACTTTGAGAGGTTCCTTAGGCTTTCTTGGTTAATGTTAACTCCACAAACTTAATTGGACCAAGAAGTGCATTATTTATGACACCTTGAGCCCTTATCTAGTATTTTTATCAGAAATACCCATTTTTGTTGTATATTAGAGCACAAAATCCACAGACCGTCGTACCATTCAAAGTGAAAAAGTTTTGAGATCTATTTTTTAGAAAAATTTTCTTAATCCCTTCTCTTGTGTTCCTACAAAGCATTCATTATTTGTAGTAAGCTATGCTCTGTAACATGTATCAAGACCATGAAATCTAAAAAAATCAATCAAAAAAATGAAAAGGCTTAGGTTACTTCCCCATTAGCACTTGATTTAACACAATGAAATAATGTAGTTACTATTTTGATTTAGTTTGTATGGTTTGCTTATCCAATTAGACCACATTTAATATCTTGATTGGATACTAGTTACAAAACTAATGGTCTATATCTTTAATCAGTCAGCCTTACATATGGGTCTTGCCTTTACTATAGCTTCCATGTATAACGTTCACTTACTTTTGTGGAAGTTTCTCAGATGGTAATCAGCCTTTACTTGCAACCTCAAGTCTATGAGTTCTAGTTACCAAGGGATCAATAGGGGTGATGGATCCTATAGAGGGATTAAAAGAGATCTCCAAAATATAAAAAAATACTTGTGCAGTTGTTTCAGCAATATCCTTACCTTAGTTCCAACAACAAATTTTAGATGATAATCTTTTCCTTATCAGTTTGGCATAAGATTTAAGATCTTACCTTTGATAACAATAGTTTAGGATTGGGTTTTTCATCTATTTAATATAATACAATAAAGATTGTGACATAGACTTTTAGTAGTTGCATTCCTAACTGGCTTTAAAGACCATCTCCTAAACCCAAACCCAAAAATTTATTTTATTATTTTTAGAATCTATGAGATGTTGTATTCTTTCTAAGTAGGATCACACAAGAATGATTGGGATCTCATTGTGAATTGCCCAATCGATCATTACAAAATCAGCCGTTGCAGTGAACTTCTCTACTTGTCCCATTTCTTCATCAACCATTCCCATGGGTCTATTTACATATTTATCAACCATTTTTCAGTCTCAAGCTAGTATTTCTTAGCCATATCAATCTAAATTGGCTATATATAGCCAATGGAATCAAGTTTATGCTAGTTTTACACAAAGTGGTCGAGTCAAGTCATGATATGTAATGGTGCAAGGAATAGTGAAAGCTCGTGGATCTTTCTTCAACTAGATTTCTTCAGATACAATGATCAAAATTGCTTGGTTATTAATTTTACCAGTCCTTGTTGACCATTCAAATATTTGGCAAATCAGAACATTATTTGGATATACACAGGGAAGGAATATTTAACACTGCTTGTTTTTGAACTGTAGCACCTCCCAAGTTTTATCATAGTCCTGGTAGTTTTCCATGAGTATAGACCAATAAATTTATGTCATTTAATCCTTAGAAAATTTAAAAATAATTTGGATTGTGTTTTAATAGTTAAAATACATTTTAGACCAAACCTATATTTGGGCCCCTCTCTACTATACTCATTGTGATATTTACTATTTCGCTTTTATGGTGGGCAGTGAGACACTCCCATATGCTAAAGGTGAGGCATGCACGACATCTAAAATGCATGACGTTTAGCTCATTTATTTGAAATAATGGTATTTTGCATCCTTTTACCTTCAAATAGTCCCTAGGCCTAACCTAAATCCATCAAAAAATTCCTAGACTAGGAAAAATCAAATTAGTTTTCACATTCTCTTTCTTTCAAATATCATGAAAGAAAAAGTCTCTGGAAGGTCAAGCTTAAGATTTTCAAATCCCTGTTATTTTATAAGGATTTTCATCCTTCTCAATTATGTAAGAGTTTAATGAGCATATCCTTCCTTTCTTATGCCAAGGTTTTAAAAAGTACAATATTATTTTGATTATCATATTAGAGATATTAACCCCATATTAATTAGCCTAAATTCGACACTCAGGTGAAGAGTTATGACCGTTTTAGCATGATAGTGTACCACTAGAGCCATCAGTGACCCAGTGATATTGGCACGCCAAGGCTAAATTTTAGAATTATCCTTTTCTAGTGTTCCAAGGCGATACCACCATGTCGCAGTAAACTTCCAGGTCGCAACCAAGGTGGCAACGTGATTCCACCACGTCGCGCCACCATGGAATTTTCTAGTTGTTATTTTCCAGTGGATTGGCATGATAATGGCACCTCATGCCAGGGGTCCAAATCAAAAAGAATTCACAAAAACTTAAATTTACGCCCTTGGTTAAAACAGTCTTTCCCTGTGATTTTAATTTGTCTAGATATGGGATTTAATCCATAAAAATGTTTAAGCCCTTCATTATTCACTTTTACCCAAAAATCAAAAGATAATTCTCTCTGAAGAAAACAAACTCTACCTCTCAATAATCAAGGTCAATCCCAATAATTTCTCCAAGAAACTCTCAAATTAATGTACATTAGATGTTCATACACGGATCCTTACCTTCCATGGGGCCCAAGAATCTTTTTTTCCAAATACAAGATTTATGATTTATGATTTTCATGTTTGAATTAGATTGAATTCATTTTCATGATATTGTTTGAGTTTTAATCCATGATTTAGATTACAAGTTCCAATAATTGAATCTACTATGTGTTGAATTACATGATATTTATGATAAACCCTTCAATTTGCAAGTTGATTGTTGTAAGCATGTTAACCCTAAGTGTTTATAATTTAATGAACCAAGTATGCTTCTTATATGTTTGATAAATTGACTATGAAAATGAAACAATTCCATTATAGCATGCTAACATTTATTCCCCATCCATGTACAAGTTAATGCATTACAAGTGTTTGATGAAATGTCTCTATGAATGAACTATGACCAAGTGAACATTGTTATATTATTTAAGATGATGCTTTGCTTTAATTTTCATGCTATCGAGTCCCAGGGGTATTTAATACCCGACAATTTAGCTATTTACCTAGAGCCGGTGTCAGTGAAAGAATATATTAGTCATGTCACAATTAGTAGAACTCAGTCAGTTAAAGAACTTAGGAAAACTCAGAAAACTCTGTATCAGTCCAGTCCAGTTCAGTATAATCAGTTCAGTGTCTTCTAGTTTAGAGTAGGATTCAGCTCCGAGCGAGCCTAGGGATAGGGGCACACCCATTAGTTAGGTTTAGGTCCCTAGAAGCAATTACTAAGTTACAAAACTTCATAGCCAGCATAGGTTATGAGATGTCACCCGTTAGATAGGACTGATATACTCAGGGATCACTCGCTAGTTTAGGACTGATCTCAGGGGTCACCCTCTATTTAGGACTGGCTCCACAACAGTTGTCTGTGCTCGTGGCATGGTAATGACACCCTTACAATTAGGGTTATAGATTTGACCCCAACTTAGTCACCTTATCTTATTTGGGGCATGTCGATTAGATGATTACCTCCCACATTTTTTATTAGTCTTCAATTTAGAACTTAGTTAAGTTCTACAGAATTAGGACTATCAAACACAGTCAATCAGTATTAGAAATTATAGATTATTAGAACTCAGTACTTAGCATCAGATAAGCTCAGTTACAGTATATATATATATATATATGCATATTATTGAATACCCAACAATTTCGGTAGTAATGGTTATCCACGTACCCTTATATTCAGTTACTCTATATTATTTAGTCAGTTATTATTCATGCATATAACCCTTTCATTTAGACTTACCTCATTTAGCATACCAGTACATTCTTATGTATTGATCGTATACCCATTTCTTACACTATGATGTTTCATATCATAGGTTTGGACGCTCGGGTTCTTGACCGTGCTTAGCCAGATTTAGCCAACAGTAGCAGATTTAGTAGTGGGTCCTCATCTATTGAAGATATGATTTTTATTTCAATATTTCAGTTAGCAGTAGCTCAGTAGTTATAGTTAGTTGAGGGCTTTTCCCATCAACTTCACTTTTAGACAGATTCAGCAAGAGGCTTTTTAGACTAGATTTTTAGACAATGTTTAGTTTTACAGATGTTATATTTTATCATTATTTCAATGTTTTGAACCTTATGAGATTTCAACCTATTTTTCTACATTAATTATAGTATTATTATTCATTTCACAAAACAAATATCATTCATGGGTTAGCTTATAGCCCTTCGGGGTCGTAAGAATCATGTGGTGATTAGGGGGTAGTCCCGGGTCATTACACTTAGCCAAAAAGGTTAATTAGTGCCTTATAGAGATAAATAGGCTCTATACTTTACAAAGGCTTAGAGAAGTCCTCCCAACTGGGTAGATATTTACTATCATAAGCTCACCTGATGTATGTTAGTTGCACGAAAGTTCCCACTTAAAAACATTATATTATTTTATAGTTTTCTTTATATGATTATTTAGGCAATAAAAAATATGGTGATTCTACAAATATGTATTTTTAGATAAGCTTTTGCTCATAGAAAAAGATACAGATTTATATTCTCAGAATTATGATAGTCTATTCACAAAGATTCTCATCTTATGTTGTTACCTATATCTCTTTATTATATGACTTGATTTATGCCTGTTGGCCTTATTTTAATATTAAAGATTATTGGTATGAAGTTTTCGAGAAACTTAGCTTTAATATTATATACTAGTACATTGCCTTGTACTGGATGCATACATTTCCTTATACTACATCTTTTCATGAATTTGTACTTTTGGCAGCTGGTGAGTCCTCATTGCATACGAGTACATATAGTAGTTGGTTTTGCAAATTTTATTTTAGTTTTTTGTCTTATGGGTATTTGGGGCCTTGTACCAACAAACTTATATCATTTTTTTATTAGATACTAGTCATACATTAGCAATTTAGTTTATTTTATACTTTCAATTGTTTTTAGTATTCATCTCTAAAGACAAGTTTTATTTTTAGGGATTATTCCATGAGTTTGTTTCACAACTTCCACTACCATTTTAAGATTTTACATTTTTGTGTACTTATTTATTCAAAGGGTCTGCTTTGGACTACTTGTAGTTTTGAGTGCCAGTCAAACCTAGGGTGTAGACTTAGGTTGTGACAAAATTAGTATATGAACATTTAGTTCTAGAGTCCTATAATATTTGGAAAAAAAATTTCAATGAAGTCCTCTTTATGGGTGTGAAGTGTGCCATACTTATAACGGGGCGGCTATAGGACATTTAGAAAATATTTCCCTTAATTCATGCTTTAGTTTGTGCAATAGAGTGTAACTCTATGTATCTCTTCTAATTTGTTCCATACACATATTTTTATCATGCCTACAAAGAGAACCATCAGTCATACAACTACTTCACGTGCTAGAGGTTGTACCATGCCACTACCTCATTCTCGTATAATGTAGACCTAGAATAGAGAACACTCAACTAGTTAAAATGATAACCCTCAGGTGCCACCCATGCCAATCAGTGCGATAATTCTCAATGTATATGTTGTTAAGCCTCTTTACTGATGTCACTAATTCCAAATTTTAGAATGTTATTTAGATGCTTACGCATGGAATAAAAGCTCAAATCAGTTGTCAAAGGTATCCTTTGTCAATCCTCAGTGTTCCTTAGATCTTCCAAGATCCACAGATTCTCAAAATGAACTTTCTTAAGTTTACATAGTCAAAGATTAATGTTTATCCAAAAAACTTTATTGATGAGATTCCAAAGATATTTTGAGCGATGCATATTACTTACACTTGGGAGTGTTGAGCTTTTCTCCTATCAACATGAGGATGCTGCAAGTTTGTTTATGGCCTGTGGAAAAATATTTGGGTAAAGATGTGGAACTTGTGAAATAGGGTGTATTTGAAGAGGTATTCTTGGGGTGATTCTTTTCTCCAAAATAGACAGTGACTAAGATGCATGAGTTTATTAATCTATAATAGGGTTCTATGAGCATCAATGAGTATAACATTAAGCTTACCTAGTTATCTCCCTAGAAATCAGATATGGTTTAACACCCTAATAATTCAAGCTAATTTTGAACTATGCTTCAAGTATATGTAAGATCAAACAACATATTTTGATAGTATGAGTAGTGATTTAAACATATATTAAGGCTTCAAGTAACTCCTAGATCATGGCAAAGTTAAAACTATCAATTGATTTCTTGAGAAGAATCTTGCTATAGTGAACTTCAAATGATCATAACTCCTAGATACTAAAGTATTTTTGATCTCAATACCCACCAAATGATAAACATCCAGTTTCTCCTTAATTCGATATCAGAAAAAAATGTTATCGCCATTTTCATAAAGTATTGATTATAAGTGAGAACATACGACCATAGGTATAATCATGGTAAGATTGTATGACTGTACAATTCTTCTGTAATGACCCGAGGATACACCTTGAATGTCACATAATGATAGCAATACAAATAGCCCCAAAGCTAACCCATGATATAAATTCAGCCCAGAACTCTAGGAAGATAAAATTTAAAACATGAGCGAAAACTGAAGAAGACTTATAAACTGGGTTAAAATAAACCAACAATCTCAACACAATACTGTAATTTTGTATTATTAAAAAACCATGAGAATCTGAAAGAACATATTATATAACTAGTCTTGATAAACCTCTAAATAAAAATAAAGAGAGATTGGGATAGACACCAACTGACCCAAAAATGAAAGCATAACAGTTGAAATAATAAAATGAGCATCTGGACACAAGTCTGGAGCTTAAACTATTAGGACTCACCAATCACTGAATGTAGTAAATAGTGATCGGGACTAGTTGTGTTATGGACGTATACCAAAACCTACATTATGAAGCAATGTAGCCACACAAAGATACATGTGGTTAGTACTTCTAGATGTTCTGAATATGTGGGGGTGAAAGACATAAGTAAAACGAACCAAACATACTACAAATTGTGCATGAAAAGTGTAAATAGACTCACCATGATCATCAATAATATTAAAAGAAGAAATCTCATGAAGAATAAATCGTAAAACAATATCTGAACAAAGATTATGAGTCACTACACTTAGCTTCTAAATGTTCTTTTACTATGAGAGTTTCTTATAACCGACATTAAACATATGAGCTAGCAAGGAGTATAACATCTAACCCTTGTTAAGGAGGAATACTCTATACCTTTCCATTGGTATAGAACCTTAACATGGGTGATCACTTACGAAATGCATATTTGGACAAACTACATGCCTATTTAGAAAAGCTGAAAATACCTATAGTGGCACATAGTGTCTGGGAAATATATTTCTCTAAACCCCATTTCCCTCTCAATGATAAATAATGCTTCCAAATATACATATATATATATATATATATTAATTACTTAGCTCTTACTCATAAAGAAACTTGTGAATTTCATGTCTTATCAGAGATCATAAGATCAAATATGAATCTTTAATCATATTGTAATACTTGTAACTTGAATTTCATTTAAACTAACTGCATATTGTTAAAATCACATACCTTTCATTATAAACTAACTGAATCATACTGAAAACCATGTACATTTAGTATTTTATTGTTCCTCATGTCAAAATACTAAAACTCATCCCATAATATTATTTTCGTGACTAAGAACATAAGTAAACATGAAATATTATTCTAAATAAAGTGTAACCCATGAGAAAACATCATACTCTCAAAGCATATGAAAAGTTGTATAAACCCTAGATATCAATTTCTTAAAAACTCAAGTAAAAATCAAATTGTTGGGCATAAGGACAGAAGAATATCATTGTTAAAACCCCACCTACTTGGACTTTGTGATTATCTTGAAGTGAACTCTAGTTGGAACCTTTAAAGCTAGAATTTTGGGAACAAATTTCTTCTTATGTATTATAGAGGGTTTAGGAGAAGGAAAATCTTATATTTGAGTTATAAGGGTGAGAATCATTTTTAATATGGTTGGGAAATCAATTAAGAGGTAAAAGGCCAAAAATTCCTTGAAAAAATTAAGAAAAAAATGAAATTTGGCATTTCTGAAGCCTTGGGCGTGGCACACCCTTATCGCGCCACTCCAAGGGAATGGCACGCACTTATTGAGACACAAAAAAGGTGTGGAAAACCCTTATCACAGAAACAACGGGCATGGAATGCCTTTATCACTCTAGTCCACTAGTTTTTGTATATTGGTGTGCTTTCCCTCCGTGGCATTCCCTCAATAAGGGCCCTTATAGTTTTGGGTTTCTGAAATGTTTCGAAACAAGTTCCAAAAATTTTGAAATACTTTATAATGGTCTTGTTATCATTTCCTATAATAATTTAGCTAAGAAATCATAATAAAATATGAAAGAAGTATCAAAATAAAATCATTGAAATCTTGGGGTGTAACATATGTCCCCTTTGGGATTATTCATCCTTGAATAAAGGTCGGGAAGGAAAATGACCTATCTTGAGGGTTAATTAGATGAGATATGGAACTCGTATTACACTAAAACTAAAATGATTCACCTCAGTGATGAACTTACAAATGAAATGACTCATTAGACATGATTTTCATAGGGTAAGAGTGCAGATATTAGTGAATAGGATAGATTAAAAGAATTTCTTTCCTCAAACTAACTTTGTGCTAGAAGTAAATAGGTGAGGATATCGACTTATCATGTCTGATTTCGCTTCCAAAGTTGCTCCCTCAACTGATTGATTTCTCCATAGAACTTTCACTTAAGCTACTTCTTTATTCCTTAACCTTCGAACTTTTCAGGCAAGAATTTTATGTAGGATCTCCTCGTAAGACAAACTATCTTTCACTCCTATAATTACTATGAACACTACAAAATATGGGTCCCCAATAAACTATTGTAGCATCAATACATGGAAAATGAGATGGACAGCTGCTTATTTTGATGGAAGGTCAAATTCATATGCTACTTCTCTAACATGTCTCATGCTTTGCAGGGAGCAATATATTAGGGATTAAGATTTCCCCATCTTCCAAACCTTATTACTCCCTTCTTGGGAGATACCTTAAAAATAACCCAATCACCCACCTCAAGATTTAGTTATCTTCTCCTCACTTCTGCATATGATTTTTGATGACTTTGAGTGGTCTTCAACTTCTTCTGAATCAACTGAACCTTCCTTATTGCCTTGGGAATAGAATTTCGTCCAGCCAAAATTGCTTCACCAATATCAAAACAACCTATAGGTGATTTATATCTATGCCCGTACAATGCTTCGAATAGGGCACACTAAATTAAGGGTAAATAATCATCACAATTTCCCTTGGAGTCTATCACACAAGAACATAACATGTCTTCCAACATTTGAATTGTACGCTTGGCTAGACCATTTATTTATGGATTGAAAGTTATACTAATTGTTACCTTTGTACCAAGACCCTTCAAATATGATTGCCAAAAATGAGAAGTGAACTACGTACCTTGGTCTGAAATAATGGACAAGGGAATCCCATGGAGCCTTACTAACACGTGACTATAAAGTTCAGCACAATCTTCCACCGTTATAAGGTTTTACTTGTATGAAATGGGATGGATTGTTCATTAAATTCACTATGATCCCAATTAGATCATGATAATGTATAGTGCAAGGAAGTCAGGTAATGGAATCTATATTAATGACCTTTCTTTTCCAGGTAGGAATGCCAATATCCTGAAGCAGACCATTTAGCCTTTGATGCTCAATCTTTAATTATTGTTAATTGGGACACTTAGTTGCAAACTCTTCTATGTACCTCTATATACCATTTTGCTAATAAATTTCCAGAAGTCATTATACATTTTCATAGAACCATGGTGAATTGAATACTTAGAACTATGTGGCTTCTTCTAGTATCCTTTCCCCCAATCCATCAACATTTGAAACACATAGCCGATGCAGATAGTGAAGGACACCATCTCCTCCTTGGGAGGAAACCAAAATATTTTGATGCTAAACTGTATCCCCTATCTGTCTAAGCATAGGATTGTTACACTATTTCTCTTTCAATTCTACCTCTAAGGATAACTCTAAATAGTTCTAAACTACTATGCCCCCATCATCTATATCAAGCAAACATACACCCAATTTGGCTATGAACTTCCTTGGCCAGCTCCCTTTTTTTTCACATAGGCCATAATACCTATAGGCAGCCTACTCAACACATCTACCACTGCATTCGCCTTACCCAAATGGTAGAGCACATTCATGTCATAATCTTTCAATAAGTCTAATCACTTTCTCTGAAAAAGATTTAACTTCTTCTATGTAAATATATGCTAAAGACTCTTATGATTGGTGAAAATATTAACATGCACACTATACAAATAGTTTCTCCAAATCTGTAAGGTAAACACAACAGTTGCTAACTAAAAATCATGAGTTGAGTAATTTTTCTCTTGATCTTTAAGTTGTCTGGAGGCACAAGCTATTACTCTCCTATTTTACATAAAAAAAACAACCCAACCTAACTCTGGAGGTATCACAATACAACAAAAATCCATCTAACCCATATAGCAAAGCTGGCTCTAGTGTTGAGGTTAATCTATCCTTCAACTCTTGAAAACTCTTCTCGCATTTATCTGACCATATGAACTTCACTTTGTTTTATGTCAACCTAGTCAATAGTGTATCTATTGAAGAAAAATCCTCAACAAACCTCCTATTTTAATCGATTAACCCCAAAAATCTCTTAATATTAGATAGAGTAATTGGCCTATGCCAGCGCTTTAATGCATCTATTTTTTAACGATCCACAAGAATACATGCTCTCGAGCTCACATGTCTCAAAAAAGGTAATAGACTTTAACAAAAATGTACACTTATTAAACTTTGCATACAATTGGTGATCCTTTAGGGTCTGCAGCACTATCCTCAAATATCGTGCATGCTTCTCCCCACTTTGAGCATAGACTAGTATGTCATCTAAGGAGACAATGACGAACTTGTCCAAATACTTCTTGATGGCCCTGTTCATTAAATCCATAAAGATTACAAGGGCATTCATTAGCCCAAAAGACATAACCACATACTAAAAGTGGCCCTATCATATTCTGAAAGCAGTCTTTCAAATTTCACACCCTCTAACCTTCAACTGATGATAGCCCGACCTAAGATTAATATTTGAAAACTAACGAGCTCCTTGAAACTGGTCAAATAAGTCATCAATTTTTGGTATGGGGTACTTATTCGTGATGGTGACCTTTTTTAATTGTCTATAATCTATAAATATTCTAAAAGTACCATTCTTCCTGCGCGCAAATCAGATTGGAGCACCCCAAAGAGAAAGACAAGGCCTATTGAACCCCTTATCTAAAAGGTCCTTAAATTACTACTTCAATTCTTTAATCTCAGTTGGGGCAATCTAGTAAAGAGGGATGGAGATATTTTGGACATCTTGAAAATGATTAATTATGAACTCTGTTTCCATATCAAGAGGTACCCCGAGTTGATCCTCTAGGAAAACTTCAGGAAACTCGTTAACCACATAAATTGACTGAATGGTTGGTGTTGCAGACTTATTAACATTAACTCGAACTAATTCATAGATGCTTCTTTTTGATATTAACTTTCTAGATTTTAGAAAG
Source organism: Capsicum chinense (assembly GCA_026120095.1). Lineage (NCBI taxonomy): Eukaryota > Viridiplantae > Streptophyta > Magnoliopsida > Solanales > Solanaceae > Capsicum > Capsicum chinense. The sequence continues at coordinate 123,890,922 of JAPEIP010000005.1, read as the reverse complement.
TAGATAAAACCACCCTTGGGAGATATTGAACTACCCTCCTACTAGAGGACTTACATATTAAGTAACTGAAACTTCACCACTTGGGTGCAATAATAAAATGATGCATAATGTGAATAGAGTGAATCCGTGGAATAGGTAACATAAAAATATGACATCTCTAGCTTAATTAAATCTACTAAAGTGACATTGTGGAGGAATATATTAGAGCACTTATTGTATACTCTTCTAGCAACAACTGACACACCCACTAGAGTAGAAATCAAGAATGGTTCAGAAAGACTCCTATGATTTAAACCAAAGTTCAAACAATGGGTGGGGTCATAAAAAAGGTTGACCCCAGATTTACTTAAACATAACCATCAAGATGAAAGACATAAAGCATATGAATTATTACATTTGTAAGCTCTCTTGCTCCTGATGGGATGGTATAAAATAAAATTGATTCTAATGCAGATCGCCACTAATATTGTATGATGCATCCTGCTATGGAGATCGGTGGTCTGACTGAGCTATTAAGGTCATAGACTGAGCCTGAAGACAAGCATCCTTAATACCCACTTTTATAAAGGGGTAGTCCCTTAATATATGGTCTATTTTCCCATATCCATAACACTTTGTTCTACAAGCCAAACACTCACCCTAAAGATTCCTACCATATCTATTGCAAGCTAGATAACTGGGTCCCTTAGAAAAACTACCTTGGTATCTAGAAGTCAGTGCTTGGCCCATCTGCGCTTGCTTATTTCTGAGTGCAAGGGTATTGATAGATAATTATGTAAGACCTAATAAACGACCATAAAATGGACAATGATTCCCCCCTCCTAAAATCTATTGACTATACTTAAACTATTTGGTCTTATCCCTCTTGTATTCCCTTTTCCTTTCCTTTAGTTTTGTAGCCTCAGTCTTCTATGCATGAGATTTCAAATAAGAAATATACATAAATTCAATCGATATGGAAGTCCTACATTCCTTGACTAATAATTCAAATACTTTAGTGAGAATCTTACTCATGTGAGCTCCAGAATCTGGCAATAACTCTGGGCATACTTAGCTAGATAAGTGAACTTGAGGCAATATTCCTTCACCGACATAGAACCCTGCCTCTATTTAATAATCTCCAATTACTTGGCCTTCCTTATATCATTAGGAAATAGCCTATATGAAAAAGACATCTAAAATACACCCTAACTCATAGGAGTTGCATTATCACCTTTACCCTCCTTCTATATAGTAATGTAAGCATGAGAAACATCTTTCAATTGATCAGAAGCCAATTACACACTTTTAAATTTTGTAACATTCATAATCTAAGTAATCTTCTTTACCTCTTCAATGAAAAACTGAGGATCCTTATTTTTCTATGACCCAAAGAACTTAGGTGGATTTATTCTCATTAAATCCCGATCTCTGGATACAACTAAGTTACCATTATACTGAAGTAGGACTATTATTAGCTGATTTCCATGTGCATTTTTATTCATAACCTAAGATAACACTTGGAAGGCATCCCAAAACTCAGCATTAGATATATTCTTATTTAAAAGGTCTAGAGGTGGTGGCGGGGCTAGTTGGTTCCAACTTTTATGGGTGTAAACTCGCCAAGAAGGAATTTTCTATAATGTGAATGCACAAAATTATGACGATATAGGTAACTTTAAAGAATGATAGCTATCAAGAAAGAAGGGATGGTTCCTAATACATTCCATGGCTTCTCGCTTATTAGTGTATTCTATGTAACACGACCTCTTAAACTCTATGGGACTCTTCAAACCATAGGATCAGATACTAAGTTTATAACAACTTAAGGGTACTACTTAGATGTCAGACAATGCTTAGGAATAAATGTTACCCCAAAGATAACCTATGATATATATTGATCTCTAAACTCTGATAAGATAAACTTTAAAACAAGAGTAGAAATTGAAGAAGACTTACAAATTATGTTAAAATAAACAAATAATCTCAACATGATACTATAAATCTATATTATTTAAAAACCATTATAATCTAAAAATATCTATTGTCTAACTAGTCTTGACAAACCTCTAACTAAAATTAAAGAGCCACTAGGATAGATACTAGTTGACTTGAAACTAAAAGAATAATTGCCATAATAATAAAATAAGAATCTAGAACCAAAAAAGTCTGGCCCTCAAACTATGAGGAATAACCAACTGGATTAATGTAGGAAATAAAGATAGGGACTAGTTGTATTTCTGGGTATGAACACCAGAACCTACATTATGAATCAATATAGACACATATAGATATATGTGGTCAGTACTTCTATAATGTACTGATCATATGGGGGTGAATACATTAAGTAAATATGAAACTAAAGATACATACAAATTATGTATACTAAGTATAAATAGACTCACCCTGATCATAAATAAGAATAAAAGCTGAAATCTCATGAAGTGTAAATCATAAAACAGCATCTGAATAAACATTATGAGTCACTACACTTAGCTTCCAAAATCTTCTTTTTTTGTGGGAGTGTTTTATAACCGACATAAACTAGATGAGCTAGTACAGAGTCCAATATCTAACCCATATTGCGGTGGGTTTTCCATACCTTGCCATCGGCATAGAATCTAAATTACTGTGATCAGAGATACATTCCCATTAGGAAAAGCTTAATAATATATGACAAATATGTTAGGACATGCTATATACCTATTTGGACAAGATGAAAATACCTGTAGTGGCATGTAGTTTCTGAGAAATAGCATATGCTAAACCTGCATTCCCCTATTGATGCTAAATACCACTCCCAAATATATTTATATATGTTTGTCTGTGTGTGTGTAGACACATACACTCTTATGCTCATACTTATGGAATTCACCTTATAATAGCAAGTGGGTTTATAAAACTAAAAATCAACTATACTTGTCTTGCTTAATTCATACTCATAAAGAAACTTGTAAATTTCATGTCTTATCAACAATCAGAAGATCAAAACTACAACTTTATGATGTAATACTTCTAACTTGAATTTTTTATAAACTTAGTGCTTCATGTTAAGATTGCATACATTTACTTGTAAATTGACTGACTCATGTATGTTTTTCAACTATGATTCCTCATATCAAAATACTGTAACTCATCTAATAATATTAATTTCATGACTAAAAAAATGATTAAACATGAAATCTTATGCTAAATGAAGTGCAAATCATGTGGAAACATCACAGTCTCAAAACATTTGAAAAGTGGGTATGAACCCTAGAAATCAATTTCATAAAACTCAAATAAAAATCAAACTATTGGGCACAAGGACTGAAGAATATCCTTGTTCAAATCCCATAAACCTGTACTTTGTGAATTGCTTGAATGGAACTCGATATGGAACCTTGAAACATTGAATTCTGGTGAAAAATTTCCTCTTCTATGTTCCTGAGTATGTGGCACAAAATATATTGTATATTCTGAGTTTTGAGGGTGTGTATCGTGTTTACTATGGTTAGAAACTCATTTAAGAGAAAAAAGATAGAAAAGCCCTCGAATAAATTTAACAAAAAAAGAAATTTTGCATTGCTGTGACTTTTGGTGTGGCCCGCCCTTATCGCACCACTCCAAGGCCGTGGAACGCCCTTATCATAAAATAATAAGGGAGTGGCATTCCCTTATTGCATAAATAAGCCAGTAAGGCAGACCCTTATTACTCCAGGCCACAGGTTTTCGCATAAAGGTGTGTCTCCCTTATGTCATCCAAAACTAACATCCATAGAAGTACGTTGCGGTTGATATGAAATGTAGTAACCTAATTAAGGTTGGGTTATAACCCACGGGGAATGTGTGGAGTTATATTTTGAACTTGATGAAATCATGAGAGGTGCCAAAAAGTAAATTAGGATATTTGAAAGTAATAGTAACAGGTAACCGAACTTGATTACTTAAAGTTGTAAATAATAGAAGATGAACACTAGGACTATGTTCCCCCTCGCTTCTAACTCTACAATATTCTCATTTTAAACATTAATATGTCACTGCTCTGCATGTAAAGTATTACAAGTTATGTTGTCAACCATCTTGTAGACGTATTTATAAATCTCACCCTTTATCTTATGAGCCTCAAGGCATCACTTTACTATCCCTTGTCCTTTACCCCAGTGCAACTATCACCATTTGGGTGTCAAGTTGATTAGACGAGGGTTGATAACCTTGAATTACTTTCCTAACCACCTTTTCCTAATCTAGAACTCCCTTGTAAGGATGATCTCAAATACAAGAAATTCCCAGGATTCTTCAGTACCTTGGGACACAATTAATATGAAGGAAATCATAATATATGTAGCCCCATATTGGTGCTCTTCGGCCGATATCTGATCTCTCTCATGATCTATTTGGCTACATCTATCTCGTAGCCTACTATGATACTTTCTATTAGGTCTGCTCTTTTTATACCCACTATATTGTCCTCCAAGGTATGACTCCACCTATTTCATATCAAGGTCCACCTAGCCTTGCTTTGATAGTTTAGGCTACCCTTCTTTATCGATGATAAACCTCTAACATCTCTAACTATACATGAAGCTTGCTCTTTCTCCATAGCAATGATCCTACCCATCCACCAGAACTAAAGTAACTTATCTTCTAATCCAATTTGTTTCACCTTCATCTTAATAATTTCTTCAACTCTACGGTAAAAATCATCAGTGTTAGTCAGAGGTAGAAACTCTGGCCCATTAAGAAATTTGCAAATTGTCTGTACTGAGACATTCACCCGAACACCTTGAATTATAAAGTTTTGCAATGGGTCTGCACCCTTCCATAGTTAACCTTGAGAGTTTAGCCTTTTGAGCAACGTATGATATACGTGGTAAAACTCACGAACCAAAGCTGCACTACACTAACTCGGGGCTCTTTCATCTATTCAAAAGTTGTATTATTTGAACTGGGCATCAAACGTATGCATCTCAGACATGTCTGTGGTAGTCAGCCACCTTTCCATATAAATTCCTCGTTGTGGTTTTCCACTGGTAGTGTTTATGGTGATATGCTAGTCATATAGGGCCTATATTTTGGGGTACCACCACTATTCAATGATGGGACAAGAGAAGATTTGATGGAAAGTGCGGTGGGAGGTATTCATGGTTGTAGAATGTCAACTAGTGTATTTCTCTTCTCACTCCCACTGTCATCTTAAGATTCAAGCCCAGCTTCATCATCATACCCATTTCCATTATTTTCCTCCTTGGTGTACTCTCACTATTATCCTCTCCATCCTCTTCTTCTTCATCATCATCATTATCACCATCCTCCTTAAAAGAGGATAGTGAGTGGGCTAGTGAGGTAATAAGGTTCTTTAGTCTTGGCATAAATCTAGGGGGTGTCCTCCTCTTCACTTGATTTTGTCCACTGATGTCATTTCTCTCTTGGTTCTACCTGCACCACTATTCGATATTCCTTAAGGTCACCGATTGATTCATTAGTGTCTTTATTTTTTAGACGGAGTATGGTTTGTGAGGCAGGTTTCTTTTGGATTTTCATTTTTGGGGTCAAATTCTTTGCAAAATAAATTTTTGGATCCATATTACCTGTTAAAACAACAGGAAATATATTGATGAGTTGTAGCCAGACTCATAAGATGAAAGGTTGCCTAATCAGTATTCACTGGTCAGACAATGAGTTCTCCTAAGGAGTCATAATGTTAGGCTATGACTCATCACCAATACTTGTTATCTAGAAATACTTTCCTAATACAACACCCTTTCCAGTTATTATGACTCCTGACTATAAGTCATATAATGTGCTTCC
>JAPEIP010000005.1:123847344-123885053 GCA_026120095.1 Capsicum chinense | reverse complement strand
TAACATCTCTAACTATACATGAAGCTTGCTCTTTCTCCATAGCAATGATCCTACCCATCCACCAGAACTAAAGTAACTTATCTTCTAATCCAATTTGTTTCACCTTCATCTTAATAATTTCTTCAACTCTACGGTAAAAATCATCAGTGTTAGTCAGAGGTAGAAACTCTGGCCCATTAAGAAATTTGCAAATTGTCTGTACTGAGACATTCACCCGAACACCTTGAATTATAAAGTTTTGCAATGGGTCTGCACCCTTCCATAGTTAACCTTGAGAGTTTAGCCTTTTGAGCAACGTATGATATACGTGGTAAAACTCACGAACCAAAGCTGCACTACACTAACTCGGGGCTCTTTCATCTATTCAAAAGTTGTATTATTTGAACTGGGCATCAAACGTATGCATCTCAGACATGTCTGTGGTAGTCAGCCACCTTTCCATATAAATTCCTCGTTGTGGTTTTCCACTGGTAGTGTTTATGGTGATATGCTAGTCATATAGGGCCTATATTTTGGGGTACCACCACTATTCAATGATGGGACAAGAGAAGATTTGATGGAAAGTGCGGTGGGAGGTATTCATGGTTGTAGAATGTCAACTAGTGTATTTCTCTTCTCACTCCCACTGTCATCTTAAGATTCAAGCCCAGCTTCATCATCATACCCATTTCCATTATTTTCCTCCTTGGTGTACTCTCACTATTATCCTCTCCATCCTCTTCTTCTTCATCATCATCATTATCACCATCCTCCTTAAAAGAGGATAGTGAGTGGGCTAGTGAGGTAATAAGGTTCTTTAGTCTTGGCATAAATCTAGGGGGTGTCCTCCTCTTCACTTGATTTTGTCCACTGATGTCATTTCTCTCTTGGTTCTACCTGCACCACTATTCGATATTCCTTAAGGTCACCGATTGATTCATTAGTGTCTTTATTTTTTAGACGGAGTATGGTTTGTGAGGCAGGTTTCTTTTGGATTTTCATTTTTGGGGTCAAATTCTTTGCAAAATAAATTTTTGGATCCATATTACCTGTTAAAACAACAGGAAATATATTGATGAGTTGTAGCCAGACTCATAAGATGAAAGGTTGCCTAATCAGTATTCACTGGTCAGACAATGAGTTCTCCTAAGGAGTCATAATGTTAGGCTATGACTCATCACCAATACTTGTTATCTAGAAATACTTTCCTAATACAACACCCTTTCCAGTTATTATGACTCCTGACTATAAGTCATATAATGTGCTTCCAACTTAGAATATTTGAAAGAATAACAGAACCCACACCCTTCTAATCAACCATGTTACCAGTGGTTAAAAGTCATGTAACGACACGTTAGGTGACCTTAAGAGACATTAAGAGTAGTTTAGCCACTGTAACATGAGTGATTAGAGTAGTTGGTTCTGATTTTCTACTCCAACACAATAATATACACTCTCCTACTTATGCTAGGTCCACACAACTCCTAGCACATCCCAACATTACATTTTTAGGTACAAAAACTCAAGCTATACACAGTTTTGATTTCAATATTCAAGAACACTAGAGTTTTAAATTTAAGCATATACAACTAAACAAGAAATCCATGTTACTCTTTATAATTGTTATCATTAATCGTAAGAAGTAAGGCACTTAAACAAGATACTTACATGACTTAGAGCTTTAGATCCTTGAAAATAAAACAATTTTAAGAATTAAACCCTAGCTCTTTGAGAGATACTTTTGTTGGGATTTAAAATTATTAGGCTTTCAGGATTTAAATAACTTGTGAAGTGTGTTTAGGCATTTTGTGGATAATTTATGAGAGTGGATGGAGTCACCGGTGTTCAAAAATAGGTATATGGATTGTTTAACTTGGATTTCATTATTTAAACCAACTGGATCAGACTAGGTTGACCCTCTAAGCCCACAATGTCGGTCCTGATTATAGGTCAACATAATGACTCATTGCCAGTGACTACGAGTCATATACTCTCTCCATAGTGAAAGAAAACTTACTTTAGTATGCAGTCATCATGACTCAAGGTGCCGAGTCATAGTCATTGACTGTGAATTATTTTGATAGTCGTAATGACTCGAAAGATCAAACTCCTGAGATATGTCCAAGCTCTAGGTCCCTACAGCTCAGCTGATGAATCAGACAATCTGACTATGACTAATCAAGTGAGTTATGAGGCCTGGCACCAAAAATTTTTTTTGTTCTTTTTATACAATCTCCAGTGCTGCTCACTGAAAAAACACAAGTTACCCTATAATCAAATAAGCATAAGACATAGGTTACCTCCCATAAAGCGCTTAATTAAACATCACGACATGATGTGTCTAGGTTTGATATTCATACTTCACCAACTAGCCCCATGGATTTCCTCCCATGAAACACCTGATTTAACATCGTGACACGACTCAGTTGTCTTGGTTACTTAGAATCCACCAAGGCTCAAATCATCAACCACTTTTACTTCTTTAGTGTTACTTATATAGTTCTTGATCCTTTCCCCATTCACATTGAATGGGGCTTCACCATCGTACTTCATCTCTATTTCACCAGATGAGAATCCCTCACCATAGTTAATGGTCCATACCACTTAGACTTCAACTTACTTGGAAACAAGCAAAGTCTCAAATTATAAAGCAATGCCTGATCACCAAGCTCAATACTATTTTATCAGTTTTTCAATGATAATGAATCTTTGTCTTCTCCTTGTATAGTGCAGAACTCTCATAGGCCTAGAGTCAAAATTCATCCAACTCATTCACTTTACTCAGCCTCATCTTTTCTGCATTATTCCACTCAAAATTAAGCTTCTGTAATGCCTATAGTGCCTTATGCTCAAGTTCATAGGTCCATAATGCATCATCAAGCTCCCTTGACCAATTAGTCATGTTGGAATTCACAGTCTTCACCAGTATGGTCTTTATCTATCATTAGAGACCTCACCCTTCCTACTTGTTTGAGGGTGATTAGGTTTTTCCACTTTATTCTTCACTTCATATTTCACAAGTAGGCTTTTGAACCAGTGATTGAAGAAATATGACCCACCTTCACTAATTATTGTACATGGAGTGACAAATTAAGAAAAAATATGTTTCTTTAGAAATACGGTGACACTTCTACATTAATTATTGGGGAGCTCTAATGCTTTCACTTATTTGGACACATAGTCAACCCCAACCAAAATATATTTCATACTATAGGAGCTTAGGAACGGACCCAAAAAGTTGGCTTACCACATATCAAACAACTCTGTCTCTAGAATAGGCGTCATAGGTTGTTCATGGCATCCTAAAATATTGCCCTGACGCTGGTATTGGTCACAAGCTATTGCAAAATCATGAGCATCCTTGTATATTGTTGGCCAGTAGTACCCATATTGCAAGATGTTGTAAGCTTTGTGGGTACCTCTATGGCAACTTCAAACAGGTGAAGCATGAAAAGATTCAAGAATACTCATCATTTCCACCTCCGAGACACAACTATGAATCATAACATCCATATAAATACTGAATAAATAAGGCTCATCCCAGAAAAAAATTCCTTAACTCAGGCATAAATCTCTTTCTCTGCTGGTAGGAAAAGTTTTATAGGACAAGATCACTTGCTAAGTACTTGGTAAAATCAGTAAACCAAGGAATTAGGTCGTGCAATACTTCCAAAATCTGTTTGTTTGGAAAATTATCATCGATTTCAAGCCCATTCCTACTTTCTACATTGCTTTTCCCTCAAAGCTGGACAAGTGATCTATAACTTGATTCACTATCAAACTATTGTAGCAAGAAAACCCAATGAATCAATCTTATAGTTGTATCTTCCTTCACCATTAGATATCTTAACATGGCATAGTTTGTATGAAAAATAACCTTAGTGCCATTCAAATATGACCTAAATTTCTCGAAGGCAAAAGCCACTGCTATAGTAGTATAATTCTTTTTAGCAGGGTTTAGTGCCTTGCAGGCATAATAAATTAGGCAAAATATCTTTCCTAACCATTGTCCAAGGAAAGAATCTGAAGCCACACCGCTTGCATCACATATTATCTCAAATTGTAGGTACTAGTCGGGGGACACTATAATAGGTGCTGGCAACAATCGCTTCTTCAAGCACTCAAAAGCTTTCATGTAGACCACATCAAAATAAAACTTTATCTCCTGCTCAAGAATTATGCATAGAGGGTTTGCAATCTTTAAGAAATCATATATGAAACGCTTGTAATTGCCAGCATGGCCCAAAAAACTCCAAATACACTTCACTGAGAGAGGTGGTGGCAACTTCTTTATTTCTTTAGTTTTTGCCTCATCCACCTCTATTTCTTTTTTCAAGATCATATGTCAAAGCATGATTCCTTTTTACACCATGAAATGGAATTTCTTCCATTTTAGCACTAAATTGCATTCCTCACATCTTTAAAGAGCATTGGCCAAATGGACCACACAGTCATCAAAAGTATCACCAACAATATAAAAATCATCCATAAATGCCTCAATGGTTTCTTCCACTATATTAGGGAATATCGACACATGCATCTCTGAAAGGTGGTGGGAGCAATGCACAACCCAAATGGAATTCTCTTGAAAGAAAAAGTTCCATTAGGGAAGGTAAAGGTCGTCTTTTCTTAGTATTTGGAGGCAATATTGATATGATTATAAACGAATACCCATCAAGAAAACAATACCAACCTCTGCCTACTAATACGTACAGAATCTGATCCTTGAATGGCAATGGGAAAAAATTATTTTGAGTCCATATATTCAAAATTTTGTATTCCATGCAGACTCTCTAACTTGTCAATGGTCACATTAGCATGATGTTAATTTTTTTATTCAACACTACAGTAATTTCTCCTTTCTTTGGGATGCATTGAACAGCACTGGCCCACTTGCTGTTCTGCAAAGGGGTAAACTACACCAGCATCCAACCACTTGATAATATCTTTCTTTAACACCTCTTGCATAGGAGGATTTAGCCGACACTAATGGTAAATAAAAGGAATGTAGTTCAATTCTAGTTGGAACTTGTGACTACAAATGCCAGGCAGGATACCCACAGTATCTTCAATGGTACACCCTATAGATTTTTTGGAACCTGTACAACACTAATAATAATGCCTCTACCTCAGTCTCAAAAAATTCAACTATAATTATCATTGGCAAGGTGTTGTCATCCCTATAAATTCTTATGCAAGTAGAAAAGGTGGGCCTTCAACTCCATGACCGGTGGCTCCATAATAAACGGTCGAGAAGGAGGGGTGGTTCTATTTTTTAGTTCCAGATCAATCTTTTTTGGAGCATAGGTAAAAGAACCTTTCCCATACATTGCACTCACCATCTTATCATATTCCTCAATATTGCTGCTTTAGAAATTCATAATCATAACTTCCAATTCTTGAACACTCAACCTCTCCTTAATTGGAATAGTTACTACATCAACCTCATCATAAATAATTTCTATCATAGGTACAACTCGCATATCGTACAGCTTCTGTATCAGCTGACAAATATTAAAGATTACCTGTTCATCATTGAGTTTGAACCTAATATGCCTGAACTCTATATCAATAATTCCCTATCCATAACTAGGAAGAGTATGCCTTAGATAATAGGGATTTGGAAGTCCACCTTACAATAAGGTATCAAGAAATTAGCTTTAAAGATTAAAGACACCAACTTTACCAACACATCACAAAGAACACCGATCGTCTTTTTCATGGTCTGATTTGCCATCAACAACCTCATAGATGTTTGTTTGGGTAGACCCAACCCTAACTGCTAAAGCACAACCAGCGTCATAACATTAATACTGGCTTCCAGATCACATAAAGCTCTAGTAAAACTAAAGAACCAAATGGTATATGGAATGGTGAAGGCTCCAGGGTCCTCCTTCTTCTCTACCAATGATCTAGAAGCAATAGAACTACAGTGATGCACGTTGTAAGTGGACTCATAACTCATGATTTACTTTCAGCTAACCAGATCTTTCATGAATTTCACATATCCGGGATTATGCTCCAATGCCTCAACAAGTGGAAAATTGACAAACAACTCCTTCAATATCAATAGACACTTGTGATATTTACCTTCTTCTTGCTTCTTATTTAGTCATAGAGGAAAAGGAGGGGCTGGTCTCAGAATAGTCTTCAAAATAGGTCCATCAACCTTGAGTTTACCCTTATCCTTTGTAGCCCTACACTAAATACCTAACTATTTTCTAGATTAAACTTCAGGTGTTTCGCAATATAAGTACTATCACCATCATTATTTGACTCAATTGTAGTAGGTACAGAGAGACCTATGGTGGTCTTACAACTCTTAGTAGTAATGGCATGACAATGGCTATTATTTTTCTGATTTTGCACTATATTGCCAGGCTGCCACTTATTCAATATGGCTAATATTTTACCAAACTGCTACTTTAATTATTTTATCACGACAGTATGCTACTCAAATTTCTAATACAACCCTAATATGTCTTCAATAATCTCCTTAAGGCAACCCTCCTGTATCTCTTATTCTTTCACTAGCTAGGATAATATTGCTTTTATTCTCAACTCAGTATAACAACTTCCTGGTGGAACATATCTGTCACTCTTCTTCTTATAGTCATCTTTACACCTCCAATCACCATCTTATTCTCTGATTCTATATTGGTACCTATTTCTCTAATAGTTCTGGCCTTGGTTTCCTTTCCCTTTAGCTAAAAAACCTACCACTTCTCAATCTAGATAATTTTCTTCCTCATCTAGATCAAACTCATAAGCCCTTGAAGTAGACCTTTATGCCCATACTGTATTCGCTTTTTCAAAATTCATCACTAAAAATTATTTTGTAAGCAGCATAATATCTGTTCTTAGTTGTGCATATTCTCGTGCTACCGCATCATCATAAACTTTGTAGTCCCTAGTAGCCCCAATGGCATTCGTACCAACACCTCTCTATCTTCCAGAGTATGCCATTCTTGGTTAGTGGAAGAGATCTCATTTAACATTTCCTGAGCCTTATCTCCCAAAAAATACATAAGTGCACCTCCAGATATTATGTCATTCATCGACCTAGAACTTATATTCAGGTATCTGTAGAATATCTCCTGCAAAATAGACCCTAGAATTAGGTGATTAGGTACCATGCTTAGCTTTATTTTGAACCAAAATAATGCTTCATACATAGACTCTGCAGGCAATTTCCTGAAATTATAAATCTCATCCTTTAGCTATACCATCCTAGTATGAGGAATGAACTAGTGCAAAAACTATCTACATAACTCATTCCAAGTCGTGATTGTGCTATTAAGAAGTTCTCTAACCACAATGATGCTTTTCTTGTCAACGAGAATGGGAACAACCTCAATCTCACTGTTTCCTGGTCCACCTTTGAAATGGTATATGAAGTGCAAATCCCAGTAAAATTGGCAAAATGTAGGTTCGCATCATTTGTTGACAACCCTGAAAGCACACCTTTTAGATTCAGCAGTTGGATCACTACTCTGGTTATATCAAACTTAACATTTTTAGGTAAAGTAAGAGGAATAACCACCCCTGTATCAACAGGCTTAACATATCCCATGTCCTTATCTTTATCAAATAGTGGTAGACACTGATAAGATGAGGTCACTCAAGCTATGCCAGGATGGACTCTATCTTAATCACCATCGAGTACTGCTTGACGCTCAACTACTTGTCTTGGCCTAACTAGCTCTGCTTGCTAAGCAAACCAGGATTTCTTAACAGCTTTTCTATATTGTTTAGCTTTCTTTCCTAACATTAACTTTATCTATCTATAGAAATATTCTGTGGATTACCTAGAGAAGTGAGAGGTCCAAAAAGAGATTCATCCTAAAATCCTTCCAAATTGACTGCTTATACTTGCTCACTCATCATATGATTAGGCTGTAGTAGTCTTTCTTGTTCAGGATTTAGTTTGAAAAAGAGATTGCCTCAACTCTTATTGTTAGATGTACACCATGTACACCAAACTAATAACAAATAATAAAAGACACAAAATTTCAACAAATCCAATCAATAACTCAAAACGATATTCTTTTCCAACAAACATCGCCCAAAACTAACCTGCACAGTATGCTGCAGTCGATGTCAACTATAGTAACCCAAACATGGTTGGCGTCAAACCCATAGGTAATGCATGGAATTATTTCTCAAAATTGATGTAATCACAAGCGTGTAGAATAGTAAATGGGGGGATTTGAAAGTCACAGTAACACATAATCTAACTTGAGTACTTAGGGTTGTAAAAAATAGAAGATGAACACTACGATTGTGTCCCCCTGGCTTCTAACTCCATAAGATTCTAGTTTTCAACTCACCTATCCAATCTTGTGAACGTATTGATAAATCTCAGCCTTCACCTTTTGCGTATTAGGGTTCCACTTTACTATCCATTGTCCTTGACCCAAGTGCAACTATCACCTTTTGGGTCTCAAGTTAATTATATGAGGGTTGATAGCCTCGAATTACTTTCGTAACCTCCTTTTCCCAATATCAAACTCCCTTGTGAGGATTATATCGTATACAAGAATTTACTATGCTTTTATAATTATTAGGGATATAATTAATATGAAGAAAATAACAATACACACAACCCAAGAAAAATAGATAAATCTCCTACTTCTCTTACCTTGTTACCTCGCCAGGCTTCCCACAACCCTAGTCAAGGAAATTAGATGCTTATGTTTATGAAAGAATCCATGAAAATTAAAGAATGAAACATGTAATTAATTCCACAAAGATGAAAGAATAAAATAAAATATCTTCTATTAAATAAGAAACCAAAAATCCAAGAAACAAAGTATCGAGTATCACAAAGTCAAAGAATGCAAAAATATCTCCAATGTATGTAACGTAATAAAAACATAACATAAGGGTATTTATAGTGTCTCAAAATAACAAAGGAAACCTAATTAAAACAAAAAGGGAAAACTTTGTCGGCAGTGGTTACGCTTCTAGCAACGAGTTGTTAGGTGTGGTTACGACTCGTTGCCTATTCTCGAATCTCTCTTCAGGCTTTAGTGTTTACGACTCGTAATATAAACATACAAATCGAATGCTGCTAATTGTCTTCACTCCAACAACAATTCAACTTTAGGGCTCTTGAATCTATTATCCTTATGACTCCTCACCATGGGTCGTTGTCAGTCTTTACAACTCATGGTTTTCACACGTTACAAATAGAGCATCAATCCTCAGGACTTAACATACTATTCTTAGTACGACTTTTCATTATGAGTCTTTGTCTAACCTCATAACTCATAGTCATCTATGACTTCACTTCTGGAACTTAGCTTTTCCTTTAGTCAACACTACAGTTGCACACTACGACTTGTAGTTAGTATTTACGCATCATGGTTAGTCTTTACTTGTTTCTACAGTCCAACTTTAGAAACTAGAATCCTGATGAGTCTCGCTATGAGACTTAATGTGACTTAACGACTCATAGCTTGACCAATACTTAAACTTTTTAGAACATTTTTTTCTTCTTTTTAGTCGAACACAACTTTCGACATAGTTTACCTACAAAATACATAAAACACACATCATATCCCACAAAATGACCTAACTCAATGAATATTTTCACCATTTTAAGTAATGAATGTGCCATGAAACTATGACACATCACTCTCTTCCATGGAACGCCATTAATGAATATCTTAACTATTTTAGGGTTTAAAAATATCCTAAAATGCATTCCAAAAATTCTGAAATACTTTCTAATGGTCTCATTATATCATAATTTATCTCTAAAACCACAATCAACTGTGAAGGAAGTATACAATAAATTCATTGAAATCATGGGGTCTAATAACTTTGGTCGAATTAAAACAGACCCAAACATTTGAAACTTAACAAGTATACCTTCCAAACATGAGAGGGAACCACTAACATGCTTTGAAACCATGATATTTACTACTATCATAAGTATTAAAGATGATCAGGGTTGGACTTCAATGCGAAGAACCAAGGGATCAGGAGTGGGTCCCATGATCATACGATGGCTCATTTGATCTTGTTTAGAGACCTCTATTTCATCCTCCCAACCAGGATCACCACACATGAGTGTAGATGGATCCTACAATCATGGGATGGTCGAGGTAACTCACTCTATAGATATTTCTGCTATGAATTTAAAGAGAACACCTGTCTTTTCCCTCTTTTATAACATCAACAATACGTCATTTAAGTTATTTCAAGGCTAACTATTAAGGTTACTATTACCTTAATCCCTTGTTACTCAGAGAAAAAAATTAAACACTTAGTTTTAACACGAAGAAAAACAACAATTTATTTCCCCAAGGCAAAGCTTGGTATTATTAACATGAATTTCAGTATCATTACATGTTCAGGATAAAAAAAAACTAATTATATTGTGAAATCCATGATTTTGGACATAAGTTATAATTTTTTTTTAAATTCACTCAGTTTATGAAATTATCATAGTAGCATTCTTTTGAGTTGATAGGTTATGAACACCAGAATGAAGTAGGATATCATGTATTGTCAATTGAATTATTATACTCTCCGTTATCATGATTTAGAATGCTTTCAGATAAAGCATCTGCCTATTGGCTTGAGAATATCAATATTTGTGAGCATTTCATTATATTAGTTTACTTTTAGTTAGGAGTAGTACTTAGAAACTAAGTGGTCTCAGGTTCAGATAACCTAAGTCACAGAATTATGGTTCCACCATAGGTTGAAATTATAGTCCTTTAGACATCAGATTAGTGGATCCACATCAACCAGTGTTAGTACTTTTATCAAGGTACTAAACACCCATCTCATTAGGGTTATTATTTTGGCCCTATTTAGCTCAAAGGGGTATCTCGAATCATAGTAGCTCCCATAGTTTAGTCTTAGAACTCACATGACCTTATATTCAGCTAGTTCAATATAGTATATTGTGTCATGACTATTAGCTGAGTTATTACATCAGTAAACAATTTTAAGTTCATGATCAACTCCTCGATGATGTCTAAGTAACACCTCCTATCAGATGATGATATGGTCACTGTCAAAATATAGTAACCCAACAAATATTGGAGTCGAATGCCAAGTGAATACGTGAACTCAAGGATTTTAGATGCTATAATCGATGGGAAAGAACTGAAAAGTAAATAGGGGGTTTTGAATGGAATTATTGAGAAAAGATAAACTATTAACTTCGGTTGTGATTTTTATTGGTAAACACTCAGGTTGTGTTCCCTTTGGCTTTTCAACTCTATATTCTTATCATGCTTTCTTGAACAAACCCGATAACTTGAATGCAGAATTGATAATTTATGTACCATCTATAGTCTTTTGGATAAGTAGACAGTTTTCACCCTTTACCTTTTGAGTCTGAGGATGCCGCCTTACTAACTCTTATCTTGATCCTAGTTAACTATTAACTTTTGGGTCTACTTATTAAATGATAGTTAACAATCTCACTTAGACAATATGGACTTCTGGTACATACTTTGCCGATATGCGGTCTATAGGTCCTACATGTGGCCACATGTTGATTTGGTAAGTGTCGGGAGTCATCTTTTCAGCTATTCTTTAATTCCCAAACATGCTTTGATCACAAGCAAGTTGGAAAACTGACACAACCCAAACCATGGCCTAGTCATATCTGGTGCCTCAAGTTCAATTGGGATTAGAGAGCACCTCTAATACCGAATCATACCCGACCTGCAACCTATGTCGGAAGAATTTTGAACATATAACAAGATTGAACAATTATAATTGAAAGACAATAATAAAATCCATAACCATAAACAACAAAGCATCCAACCAAACATCCAAATGGTGTCAACCCCAATAAAAATACCAATGCAAAAGTTGACACCAATATCGACACCGCCCATGCCCATAGTATTCACATAAAGCCTCTAACCGAATACAAAGAACATCCAGTCTAGACATACCCCCAACTATATCCCAAACCAAGGTTTAAGAAATAAACAAAATTATAAAAGGATATTCATAGCACGAAATGGAGTCTTTTTAAGTATGGAAGCTCACCATTTCAGTCTGTCACAACACTGTCTCTGAATCCAATTACTAAGCAAAAAGAGTAGTATAGTCGGTTCCTACATCACGTGGGGATATAGAAGACAGGTTAGTGGGTTAATGCTAATATATCCTTAGGAATAAGGATAATGTAGTGTAGTTATTCAAAAGTAGATAAATAACTATGTGCAAACACATACATACATAAATACCATGCTCGAAAAGAGAATCGATTTTAGCATGCATTTAAAATTTTAACCTGGGTTCTGTAGATTGACCTTTCTAAAACCACCAACGGGCTATATAGGTAAAGTGTTACCCTGTGAATGGTCCCTAGTGTATATAGCTACATGAATTGGAGATAACATAGAGGTAGGGAATTCTTCTGTACCCTACGCCCTCCAAGATACGTATATTTAAGTAAAAAGTAGGTGATTCTTGTGTACCCCACAAATATGTAGTCACCATAACCAACCCTAATGTCAGTAAACATGAGTTTCCAGTGTTCATCCATAAGACTCACACCTTCATAGTCAGCTATCACACCCCGACATTATAGCTCGATTAAAGCCTTTCAAACAAAACCAAACCACCAATTCCAAGAGTTAATTACCAAGGCATTATGAAGTGGTATAGTTATACCGACTATAACTTGCAAGCAACGCCATTAGCCCACACTTTAGGGATTCCCATGAACCCCACATAATTTCAAATTAAACCAAAATCATATCCACGAAGGCCATTCAAAAATATTTAATTCAACTAATAGGTTTCATTTCCATATTATACAATACAAGGTTTTCAATAAAAGTAAAACTATGTGACAAAAACATTCTCATTGGCATTTTAACAATCATGTTGAGGGCATATAGTTTCAAAAACAAAAACCAAGTATCAATTGACCATTCCCATGTAACCACATGTTCAAACCATAATTATAACATGAAAACCATAAGAAAAAAATGGGAAAACATTATATCCAACCATCAATAACCAAGACCTCCAACATATATTTCAAAATCAAAGCATTACCACAATAATACTATGAAAACCATTCATTAAAACTTATTTTCAGTTTAACTAACAATAAGGGAGGAGTAAAATTCCTTAGATACAAAGGAAGACAGAGAGAAACCAACCTTAAGAGCCTTAATTATCTACCTTAGGGAAAACCTCACCTCTTTTTGATCCAAGATCTTGAGAGAGATTTAAGAGTATTTTTAAAGAGTTTGATTATGGAATAGTAGGTTAATGAAGTCCCAAGAGTTTTTTAGTCATGGTGTCAAAAGATGTTAAGAGGGTAAATATCAAAAATACCCCAAAATTAAATAGTAAAAATTACCGAAACAGGGTACAGTTTGGATCCCTCACCCATACCCACATCATAAGAGTGGTGTCTTCAACTTTTATCTTTGTAAGAAGGTGGGACATCCACACACTATCCACCATATGAATCCCTTTTCACCACTCAGACCCATAACATACGATTAGTAATGATAAGTTATATCTAAGATAGCATCAAAGGGGTTGGACAGTAGACAACATATGACTCCACTTTACCACTCGTACCCTAAACATATGAAACATCACTATCAAATTATAAGCACAACAAAAACATGATGGCCAAACACCGGACATCCTATGAGATAGGTCACGTGACCCATACCCTCACCATACGACTCGTATGGTGAGTCCTATGATTAATAAAAAATAAAAAACTTTGTAAATATCCAAGGACCAAAACCCAAGGTTTTTCAATTCTCCCGCACTTGTATCTTTCGTCCGCCGATAATAGAACATGGTCGTACAAGAATGATTTACTCTAAATACCTTGACTCTGACCTTTAACTAAGTTCAAAAACAAATATCCAAGGAAATCAATCTTTCCTTTAACTAAGTTAGAAAACAAAAGTATGATGAAGAACACATACCTTCTGCAAAAATTTTTGAAGTAGAAAATTGGAATGGATACTTGACTTCATATCCTCTTTAGCTTCCCAACTAGCCTCTTTAACTTTGTGGTTTCTCTATTGAACCTTCACCCAAGCGACGACTTGGTCCCTAATCGATGGAACTTCCAATATGAGATCTCAATTGGGACCTCCTCATAAGATGAGAAATTTGGAACACCAATATCCTTGATAAGCAAGATTTAAGATGGATCACCCATAGACTTTCTCAACATAGAAACATAGAACACCAAATAAAAGGAGCTCAAACTATAAGACTAACTTATATGCAATATTACCAACCCTTCTCAAAACCAAGTACAGACCAACATACCAGGACTGAGCCTCCCTTTCTTGCAAACTCACATCACTCCCATCATGGGAGAAACCTTTAATATTTACCCTTTTCCTGACCTCAAAATCTAACTCTTTCTACCTCATATTCTCATAGGATATTTGGTGATATTGGGCAGCCTTAAGTCTATCCCAAATTACCTTCACCTTCTCCATGTGTTGGAAAACAAAATCCAGGCAAAATATCTTTGCCTCACCAACCTCGAAACACCCATTAGAAGATCTACACCTCCTGCCATAAAAGGCCTCAAATAGAGCCATCCCAATAAAAAAGTGGTAGGTATTATTATTAATAAACTGTATAGGGGGTAAGTTCTTAATCCAACTACCACCATAGTCGAACAAAGTATATCCTCTAATGTTTGAATAGTCCTTTCTTCTTTCCTATCAGATATTGGGTGGAAAGCAGTACTAAGACTCACCTTGGTCCCCAAACCTTTTTGAAACAACCTCTACAAACCATGATCTGAGATGATATAAATAGGTACCTCATGCAAATTCACAATCTCATAGAGATACAACCTCACATAATCCTTAGCTGAGAAATTAGTCCTCACTTGCAAAGCGTGAGCCTACTTTGTCATCCTATCCATGAAGACCCAAATAAAATTAAATTAATTCTAAGAATAGGGAAGATTGGTAACAAAATCCACGTTGATATTTTCCTACTTCAATGCTGGAAACTCGATTTTATGATACAAACCTCTGGGCCTTATGTGCTCAACTTTAATTTGATAACACCCCATGTGTGTAGCCACAAAACTAGCCATATCTCTCTTCATATTGTTCCATCATTATATTTCCTTAAGTTCATGATATATTTTTGTTGAACCTGGATAACAACATAGCCTGACTCATGCTCCTAAGCCAAGATCCTCTCCTACAAATAACCAACATTGGGAACACATAATAAGCCTTAGTACCACAAAGTAACATCACCACTAATCTCAAAGGCTATCACCTTATGCCTACCAACGTCACGCTTGATCCTCATCAACACCGGATCAAACATTTATTTCTCCTAAATTTCAGAACCCAAAGATGATTGTTCCATTTTTTAAATAAACACACTACCATCATTTGAGTATAAGAGATGAACTCCAAGGTTAGACAAACGGTGAATGTCCTTTAACAACTCCTGCGTCTCCTAATCTACATGAGCTAGAATCCATATAGATAACCTACTAAGAGCATCAACAACCATATTAGCTTTACCTAGATGGTAGTGAAGACTCTATAGTGAAGTTGTTGTAGTTCAATTTAGAGTTTATTAAAGGGGTCTACAAACTTAGAACGATGGCATAAATCTAAGAGGGAGATGATAAAACAAGGAAACAAGTAAATATCTCAAATTTTAGTAGTGATGCCAGTGTGTTATGGAACAACACTGAGGGAGAAAGATGCCTAACCCATTCATATCTCAGTGTAACTATAGTCATTACAATATCTACTCATGTCTTACACTTCAAATCCATGATCATATCTCAGATTCATGCACTTTCCTTACAATTATGTACATTTCTAGTTACTTGTTTAAGGAGTTCTAGTTCACTCAGTAGTACAAATCATATTCGATGAATTTAGGAACTCTAAACTTAAGTCATGCATCTCATAAATTATGTAATCATGCTTTACAGTATGTTTAGTTACAGGTACTCATGCTACACTCTTAATGATCAAAAAAATTCAAAGTCATGTATGCCCTTATTTAAGATCCCTTTAATGAATTTATTCCATAGATACTCTATTCTCAAGCCTCAGTTAAGTGTCCAAGTTATGCATAGTATTTTGTCATGCTTTATGTCATCGTTTTCTAACCTTTCAGTGACCTTTTCTTATAAAATGATAGTGGTAATGAGCTATGGTTTAGATGAGAGAGAGTAAATATTCTGCATTAGGAAAAGATTATTGTATGCTTGTTCTATGTAAGGATATAAGTTTAAAGGAATATTTAGGTAAAGCTCTTGATATATATTATGGTTAGTTGGAATGCCATTTGTGTTTTCTTAGGGATAGTACATGGAAGTTATTATTGATAGAGGTTCAGAGAATATGAGAAGTATGCTTTGGTGGGTTGCTTGCATAGAAGTTAATATGTTGTTATAATGATAGGCTTGAATGTCTTAATGGTATATAAGTGGATGAATGCATTGTGCGCTAGTGAATTCCTAGTAAGAGGTTGAACTTAGTTGTTTAAGTAATAAGGAGTATTATTCTTGAGATGAGAGTTGCGAAACATGCATGGGTTATCAAATTCATGGTTTAGACTAGTCTTACAGTGTTATGTGCAAACTTAATATTTCAAGTAGGCTTAAACATAGTGAGAGAATTTAATTAAGCTCAAAGTTTAGTATATAGAGTTATGAATGGCCATGTGAATATTATAAGTAGCCTTAAGTAAAGTGCAGTATTGAAGGGGAAATGTATAGTTGAGGTAGTATTTGAGGAGTATGTCTAAGCTTGAAAGTAGTAGTTGCATTGGTTAAGGCATAGTAATTCTATCCTAGATTATGTTTTATAGGCCTATATTCCATGTTATAGAGTTATAGCCATGTTGCAAGTCTTTATTCAGATATGTCACTCAGATTATGCCTAAGGTTCTTTGCTCCCTAACTTCTTATAAAGATTGTTGAAGAAATACTCTAGTTGAGTGTAAGCTTTAAGTATAATTCAATTCGTATAACATGGATATTCCATGAGGTAATTTGTTTGTATACGCATAAGTTGAAAATTCAGTTCTGTCCATACATCATGTTTCAGATTAACCTATAGTCACGAACCAATTCATAAGTGTTCAGTGCATGATCTCAATTTTCCAACTATTCCAGTTCAGACATTGTAATATCCCTTGTATGACCTAAGTCTCGTTATCTCATGATTTGTGCTTAGATAATGTACTTGGCAATTCCATGAAGCCTTTTTCTTTTGATTCCTACATGTGTCTTGCCGAGAAAAACATTTCTAATGAGAAATTACGTACTTTATTCCCTCTTTAGTAACTTTTGGAATTTTATTACATCAATTATTACTTTATAGTTCTATATGTGTGATCGTATCATAAACATTTCAAGTGAGTTCTAAACTCTCAGCATGAATCAGCTCCTTACAGTTAATAGAGTCAAGTAAGCTCAACAATTACTTTCATGATAGATGTTTTAATATTTCAACTCAGCTATATCCTTTATTAGAAGACGTGTCATGTCTACATTATTCAATACTTCCAAGACTTCAACAGGTTCCTATCCATCATTCGAGGATGAATGATTCCAAGGGGGAGATAATGTAACATACCATATTTTTGGGCTAGATATTGAGCTATCGTTCCTACGTGTATAAACTCTAATCCCATGATTTATATTTGAATATATGTTTTAGGATCCTTTCTTTATCCTCATGAGTTAATTAATTATGAGTTGAAAAATATTCATAGGAATCACTTAGAGAAAAATTGAGCTAAGAGCATTTGATTCAACCAAATTTTGGTATTTGATTCTACAAGGGCCAAATTTGAATGTGTGTAACTTTTGACATATGTGGAATTTTGTATCATAAGACCCATCAAATTATAGATAGTTTAATTAGCTTTCCAACGATATCAATTTTGTCTTAATCTAAAACCCGAGCAAAAATTATGAGCATTTTTATCAGAAATAGTAAGGTTCCACGATAGGTCCGCATCGCAGTGGCCATTCCCCTAGAATAGGGTTGGAATTCTAGAGGCCATTCCCCTAGAAGAGGGTCCATGCCATAGAGGCTATTCCCTCGCTATTCTTGATTTAAGGAGCCAAGGGGTAATTTAGTCCTTTCCCCTCAACCCCAGTCATCCTAAACACGACTTATAACATTCAAAAAGGCATTATTTGCCGATTACCCTCAAATTTTCTCACGTAGAAACCCTCTCCCTACCAAAGAATAAGAAATCAAGTCTCTCTTTCCTAGAACAAGAAATTCAAGCTTTCTTCCTCAAGAATTCAAGGATTCAAGTTCCAATTTCAACCTTCTTTTAAGAATTCATCTAATTGAGGTATGTAAGGTTTTAAACAAGGTTAATCATTCATCTTTGTGCTTGAATGAATTATTTTTAATTTGAATTTACATGTTTTAAGTTAGGGATTATTCTCAAATCCTCATGTGTTTAAAGCATATCATTACTTTGTGATTTAAAGTACTAAAGAGCATAAGGGTTGTACTTATTCATGTTCTAAACTACAAGTTTGGTGTTTTGTCTTGAATTTCATTATTTTTATAAGAAATTGTCATTCTCCTAAGTTTAATATGTCCTAATGCTTAAATAAATGTGTTATACTCATGTATTGATCTATCTTATGCTTTGGATCTTTCATCTATGATTCCATACCACTTTTTTAAGCATTGTTATCATATTTTTGTAATCATTCAGTGCTGGCAGGTTATGAACATCCTATACGTAAGTGTTTTACATTTTTCTTTTTTCAAGAAACAAGTTAGTCAGACCATGGTATTATTATATAATCATGAACATCATGTTCATACTGAGCACTTACAAGTAAGATTCCGCAAAATCCTAGTCATTTCAATTCTTTATAGCATGCCAAAAGTGGTTGCAGACTTAGAAAAATTTAGTTAAGAGTTAAGGCTTAGAAGCATTTTCAGCCTTTGAAATTAGATGATCTTATTTTTTATCTTTCTGACCTTAGAATGCCGATTTTGAAGTTGATTAATGATCAGGGATATTGATAGGTCATATTGGGTGAGTTTTGGAATTTTTGGATTTTGTTTGGGTCATGTTTGGATGGGAAAAATAGCAAGCCAATGCAATCTTGATGCATCGTGTTGGCTAATGCGTTGCACCCATCCATGCGATGTGTCGGTGATTGCATTGATCCCCTTGATGCGGTGCGGTGCCAGTCACGTTGTTGGGCCATTTTTATGCATTAAATTTTGAGTTTCCAAGGGCAATTAAGTCCTTTTCCCCTCACCCAATTCAGCCTAAATAGGAGATTTAATATCCTAAAGTTCTAAATACACTTATTATTCTCAAAATCCTCTCAAGAACAAACCCTAGGTTCATCAAGCCTAAGAATCAAGTCTCAAGGACTCACCACAATCTTTAGTAAAATAAATAATCAAGGTATGTAAGGTGTTCATCCTTGGGTTTCCTTCCACCCTTGGAGTTCCAGAACCCCTTTTCAAACTACAAGTTTATTGATTTCAAAATTTACTTATTTGAATTGGATTGTGTTCATGTATGTGTTGTTGTATGGTTTTCAAATCAAGATTCATACAAATTTTAAGTGAATTAATTAGAAAGTATGTAGAATTATGTGATCCTTATGATAAACCCTTGAATTGAAAGTTGAATGTTGTAGCCATGATGTTTATATCTTGATGAATTCCCTGTGCTTTAATTATGCACCCCAAGTGTTTGATAGAATACCTATGTAAATTCAGTAGTAAATTCATGACATGTTATTATGTGGTCCCATTCATGTACAAGTTCATACCTCCCAAGTGTTTGACAAAATGTCTAAATAAATGTATGGTGGATTGATAAATAAATTTAATATTTTTAAGATTCTGCCACGCTTTACTGTTGATGCTATCGAGTCCTGGGGGTATTCAAAACTCAAAAATCTAGTTGTTTAACTAGAATTACAGTAGCTATAGAATAGTCTCAGTTGTATCATAAACAGTATTGGTCAGTTAGTTACAGAACTCAATAAACTCAGTCCAGTTCGGTCAGTCAGTCAATATGAGCAGTAATAGTTCAGTCAAGCCTAGTACAGTCAAGTGATCAGGTTAGTGTCTATTCAGTTGGGAGAAGGATTTAGCACTGAGAAAACCTAGGCATGGGGGCTCACTTGCTAGTTGAGGGTGTGATATTTAGTAGCAGTCTCTTAGTTCCAGAACTATGTATCCAACTTAGGTTAAATACATCAACCTACAAGTTGAGGATTGATAAAGTGTTCACCTGCCAGTTAAGGGTAATACATATCTCACCTGCTAGATGAGGGTAATTCTTTAGTTGATCCACCTAGCCATTGTTAGTACCCATGGCATGGTGCTAACACCCTTCCAACTAAGTCACAAGTTGGACCCCAACTTAGTTTATAATTGAGGTATGTCGGTTAGAAGAACACTCGCATTGTTGTAGTTTCAGTATTTAGTAGTCAGTATTCAGTCTCAGAATACACTAAAGAACTCAAAAGTTTTACAGAACGATGACTATCAATTATAAGTTATTTAGCCATCAAAATTTAGTACTTCAGTTTTAGTCAAATTTAGGCGGAGGTTATAAGCACAGTATTACATATTCAGCATGATCAGTAGTTACAATTTTTACATGTACTCTTATACAATTATTTCATGATGTTCATTCAGTTATCTATCATCTCATGCATATGAACCCATGTATATCATCCTACCTCACTTAGCATACCAGTATATTCAAAGTACTGACACATACTCTTTTTTTTTGCACTATGATGTCTTATATCATAAGTTCAGACACAGGGGCTCCTGACTGTACTTAGCAGCTAAGGTCATCAGTAGCAATTATAATGATGAGTCCTCATATTTCTAGGATTGAGTTATTATTTCAGCATTCCATTAGTTTAGTATGTTCAGTAGTCGGAGTTAGTTGGGGACTTGTCCCATCAACTCCATATTCAGACAGTTAGAGGATTTTAGACTGGACTATTTCAGAAAGATGTTCAATTGTTTAGTATTACTTTTAGTATTCAGTATTTATTTTAGTGTCTTGAGAACCTTATGGAATTTTTGTTATATTTCCACCTATGTTATACGTATTATCATTCAGTACTCATGAAGGTACCAGTCATGGGTTAGCTTATGATCCTTCGGGATTGTAAGCACCGTGTGATGTCCAGGGGGAGACTTAGGGCATTACATAACAAGTATAGTGAAATATCATGTTAAACGAATAATAATACCAATATCATTCAGTAGGAAGTAACACTTAGCACTAAATTAATGTAGGATAGAGTCTCCCCCATTATTTAGGCATGGCATGTTAGTAGCAGTCCCTATGTTCAAGACCTATAACACCACCGTGGATTATGAGGGGTCCCTCATAAAATAGGCATGATACCCTCATCCTTTGGGATATCAGTCTTGTGGATCCATATCATCAGTTATGTGTTGGAACCTCTAGAAAGGTACCAACCCCCTTTCAAATAGGGTTATAGGTTGGACCCCAATAGATCAGATTGGGACATGTCGATTATAGCTATCTCCCACAATCTCATTGTAGTATCCAAAGTAGGTCAATTCAGGTATACATGACCAACTATCTTAATATCAGTTATTCAGTTATACAGATCTCAGTTATCTAGCTATGCAGATAACAGTGATTCATTCATTCAGATTATAGATTATTTCAGTATATGTTTATACTTGGTTTTTAATTTTCAATTTTACATGTTCATTTTTTCATTCTTAGTATCCATACATGATCCTCAATTCAGTTTTATAGCATGTTCATCTTTACATGAGATTTACATACAGTATTCATGATTTAATGTTTTCCAGCTTCTGTTCTACTAATTCATCAAATGTAAAGATTTAAGAAACTAAGTGTAGTGATTCACCACCTAATAATTTTATGTTTGTTACTCATTTTTTAAGATACTTTGGATTTCAGTTCATTTTAGTCTCTTGGTAAATATACTTGCACTTAGCATGCATGTTTTAAGATTCTGTATCTATTTAGTTTTACTTATTGGATTCACCCCCACTTACTCTATACATTCCAAAAGTACTGACCACATATACTTCTGTGTCGATACATTATTTCATAATGTTGGTACCACTTATAGCCCACACATCATAATCAGTTAGTTCTGAATTTTCAGCTAACAGGTGATAAGTCCTCTTGTTTCGGGGACTTTAGTTCATTGAAGTTCATGTGTTCTATTTTTAATTATTCATATGTATTGATTAGTGGTAGTAGGAGGAATATTCGATCTATCTATAGTCGGTATAGTAGAGGTTTCAAAGATAGTCAGTCAGAGTCTTCACATGTAATTTAAGTTTCTTTCTTTAGTTTTATCATCTTGTAAACTTTATCAATATTATAGTCATTTAGATATTTCTCATGATTATGCTTCCACTCAGCAAATTTATCTTTTATTTATATTTTAAATTAGTTGCTCAAGCAGTAGGCCAAGTTCATGGGTTAGCTTGGGATCACTTGTAGTTCCAAGAACCATATTACAACTAGGGGTTAGCCTCGAGTCGTGACACTTAAACTTGGTATTTGGAAGTTACTTGTGCTATCTAGGGGATTTTACTCAATATGGAGGCTCCAATCATGGTGGAACCAAAGGATTTATATATAGGAAACTTGAAGGAATTATACCTCCCTAGCTTAAATATAGAGTTATGCATCGAAGCAAATATGCCTTGAGAGGATGATGACCATGACTTGGAGTGTGACATACCTTACAACCCTCTCAAAGTAAAAGGTACATAAAGGTAGATCAAGATGAAAGGAAATATAGGAATAGAGCGAGAGAGTAGAAGCTCCCTTGAGAGTGAAGGAGCATATGATCTCCTTGAACCTGAAATGGGGTCCCTTGAGTAGTTTGAGTAAGATTTTGCTACAGTAAAGGACATTCTGATGCGGTCTCACTGCCTTCCTAAGGGTCAACTCTATCTACCACCACAACCCTGCTAGGACTCCAGGCATCTTATGCCCCCTGGCCCAGGCCATGTAGAGCTACAAAGGGATTTCGACAATAAGCAGAAAAAAGAGGCACTTTAAAGACAACATGCTTGCCTAAATCTTAAAAGCCATGAAGGTTATGTTTGGGGTGCATGGAATCAAACCAAAACCTCTTTAAGCTAAATACAATAGATGCATAAGAGTTCTTGTTCTTGAGAGAGATAGAGGAGGAGGTATCTAATTCCTTATTCCTCAATGAAGATGGGGTCTCCATCTTGTTCATAGAATACACACTTCCCTTCCCCCATATTTTATTGATAAATTTTGTTAGTTTCCCTCATTTGGTGATATACTAAAATTTTTTTTCCATACTTTTGGATGTTTTATGTTTGTGCTAGGTGAATAAACTATCCTTTATTATATCAAAATCTCATGTGGTGGACTAGTTATTTGAATTATTCCACTTATATGATTGTTTGAAAAGAGTTGGGATAGTAAAGTTGTACAATAGGGAGAATAGGGCAGGCTTACTACCAAGATCTAACTAGAATGACTCCTTTATCAATGTAGTGTCCTCATTATAGAAGAAATGAATAACTATTGTAGGATCATTTTTGTGGGTCTTGCACCACTCTAGCGGCTGTCTGACAGTAACTCTATGAAATTGTATCTCCTACATGTTTATATACTTAGTTCGTAAATCCATGACATACATATTTTTTCCTCCGGCCTTAAAATATATCCATCGACTAGGATCAAAACTAACAAATTTAACATTTCACTAGGTCTCCAAACTTACACTTAAATCTTTCGACAAAAAATGAATTCAATAGTAAGAACTTTAATTCTCAACTAATATTCAAATTTGTATGTAGGAAGTCAATTGATTACTTAGACATTCCAATAAACAAGTATGCTAAACTTTCATCATATGATTTGTCAATTCAACATGTTCAATATGCACTCAAGCAATGTAGTAAGAAATCTGACCATCAAATAGACAACACAATTAACTTTAAGATTTCAAAAAAAATTCAAGTCATTCATTATGAAGATCATGTCACTCAACTCAACCAAAATGAATTTATTTATTTAAAAACTCAAGAAAAACTATTATTTAATCCGAGTACACAATTACATAATCCACTTTGAATGATCATTGATGGATTATTCATGACTCAAGACGGTCTCTACTGCCAGATACTGATAAGAACCAACTAAGTTCAAATTTATTGCCCGATATGCCAATTTAAATCAGTTAATTCTAGTTCAGATACTAATTGGATATAACTAGATACTAATTGGGCCCATTTGATAAATATGATCAATCTGGAATGACACGATAGGAAAAAAGAAGAGAAAGCCAATTCCTAATATGCCTCACAACTTCCTAAGGATTTCATGTGGATGCCTACACACCAATGTTAATAACACTATTAGACATTTGATCATGTACTTGTGAGAATAGTAATCTAGGCTATAATAACAATTGTCATGAACTAACTAAGAGGTCCATGCATATACAAATTCTAATATAGCTCGATAAAAAAATTCGATACGACCCAACTAAATTTTTTAGAAGCAAATTAAGAAAATTTAGTAACTATTAAATATTACCTTAAAATATTACAACCAGTATGAGGACACAAGAAAAATACATTCTTTATCAAAGACCTAGTCCAGACATGTAGTAGAGCTACTATAGTGAAAGGGACAAAATACAAGACTCAACGTCCATCTTAAAAATAGAATAAGAAAAAGCTATTGGAGATTTATAGCTATATCATGTAATAAATATCAACTGATCCTAAAATAAAACTAAACCTCGAAGAGGGTATTGCAAGGGTAGTATTAGTACAACAATACATTATAGTAGGCATTATATGCTGGCCAAGAATAAATTACAAAAACATAATATATAAATACAAGATCAATCATATATGTAAATAAAAAAAAATTGAATCCCTTTGATTTCATCTACCATATTACCACTCTTGCTTCAACATAAAACAAGAAAACCGAACCTGTTCCAGGTGACTATAAGGGTCTATTCCATTGTCACAACCTGAGACTACCCTCAACTTGTATCACAGTGCTAGATTTATAAATGATCCCAAGCTAAAAAATGGCCTGACATGAAACAAAGAATAATAGATAAAACTAAATAAAATTGTGCGAAAGCCAAGGTCTAAATTATACATAAAAATTAAAACCCAATGTCAATATTAAAACAAAATAGAAATCAATGAACATAATATAAAGTTGATCCCTACTGTCTAAATAAAAGTCTCTACAATGATGAGTTTCTGGGACAAAATCCTAGCTATCTCTATCTTTTAAACTAAAAGGAAATAAAACAAAATTCTGACACTAATCCTTGAATAATAAGGTCTCACCAAAGCACTAATATTGATGGTGTATGATATCGTACTATGCGTGATACGAATGTTAAACATCAGAACATATATTTTGAGACAATATAGCAAAAAAGAAAGTAGCTGATCAGTGCTTTAAATTTTATAGTATGTGAAATAGGAAAAAAACTAATATAAATTGTTCACACTCTATCGCACAATATAAACTTTAAAGAAGTGAAACCTTTCCTAAAACATTTCATAGCCTCTTAATCATAAGTGTGGCGTTCTTCACTCACATGAATAACACACTACTTAACTGGCTTTTAAAAGTCCTAGGACACTTTAAATTTAATTCTATGACACTACTTTTTTCATGACCAGACACTACCCTTTAGTCGTAATGCGGTTCTTAGAGTTACAAGTGACTCAAAGCTAACCCATGGCCTGGCATAACACTAATGATATTGTATAAGACAAAGTAACACAATGAAAAAGCTAAGGTCTAAATTATTTATGAAAATCTTAACCTAAAGTCAATGCTAAAAAAATGAAAATCACTGAACATAACATAAAGTTGAATCTCTACAATTTGTACGAAAACCTCTACTAAGACGAGTTGTTGGGACAAGCCCCGAACTAGATCTAACATTCTATAAATGAAATAAAATGAAATAGAATACTGATACTAGTCATGTAATGATGAGGATTCACCAAGGTACTAGTAGGAGATCATACTATGCATGAACTAAATGGTAAACATCATAACATATATTATGACACAATATAGAAGAAATAAATGTATGTGATTATTAATTTAAATGTATTGGGCATGTGAGATAGGAAAAACAATTGATAAAAATTTAACATAAAGCATATGACATGATAAGATAATGCAAGACCTAGTATAACAGGTATTATAAGGTAAACTATATAACTGAGTACAAGTTCATTCAAGTATCTCAATCTAAACTGTGGACTGTGGACTGTGAGAGATACCATTAACTAACATAGCCTAATATGTTCTAATAATGATTCAACTTATAAGTCTAACTAGAAGGGTGATCAGTACCTTGCCAAGGGTATGAATACTAACTAATATGTATCCACTAAATAGATGTTCAAATATGTTAATGTATCAAGCTTGGCCTGACGGTTGACCCTTTAGAACCTACAATGGTTCTGTAGTCCTAGGACTTAGGATATTCTACTAAAGATCTCATCCTAACTGAATGGTGAACCTTCATCCTTTATTCATCTCGGTGCTAAGTATTACTTCTAACTGAATAACACTTGTAACTAAAAAGCTCAATAATTTCAATACTCTAAAAATTGAAAATAAATTCATTATCTAGGAGAATTAAAAATATTTAAATTGGAGGATATAATATTCATAAGTAAATGCGTGAAATCCTATGTCATCGGGTATCCATAACCCACAGTCTCAAAAGAATGCTACTATTATGAAAATTTTGTAAGCTAAGTGAATTACGAAATTTAATAACTAAAGTCCAACTGTGATGGATTTTACAATATAATTAGGGTTTATAATTTCGAACTTGTAATGGTATTGAAATTTATGTTAAAACATGGGTATATAACTTAGTGAGATCATGGAACTAGAATATCAAGAAATTCATAATATTCATGAACCCTAAGCTTTGAAGAAGGAATTAAACTGAGATATTGAGTTAAATTTAGGACTCAATGGGTTAAAACATACCCATTGAACAAATCCACTTTCTTGGAGATGTGATCTATGAAGAAATCTTTTAAATTAGAGCCTGAGATTGGACCATATTTGCCTTTATGGGAGGAAATTGCCTCTTTCTTTTTCTATGATACTAAGTGTCGACTATTTTCTATGTAATTAAGGCTTAGGGAATTATTAATATTTATACTAAGATTTAGTGTGGCTTAAAAGGCATTTTTTAATTTTAAAATAATAGGAAAACGCAACAAATCCTCTCATAAAACATAACTAAAAATCTACAAAATTGAGTCGTAAAGACCATCCCAATCGTGAGACCCACCTATGATTGTGGGTGGTGAGCTGGTTGTAGGATGAATTTTCACTGTATGAACTACATCAGACCATCCTTGGTACAATCATGGGACCCATTCTCAATCATGCCTTGGTTCGTAGGTGGGGATTCCAGGCCAAATAAACTTTAGGAGTCACGATTATACCTAAGATCGTGGTTTCAATCTAGGATTATTATTCCCTATCTTGGTAGGAAGATATATATGATGCCTCGAGTTTGAACCTCGGATGTCACAAAGTCCTTCCGACCCCAAAAGACCACAAGCTAACCCATGACCGGTACATGCTATGATCACAGAATAATAATAATGAAATAAGTCCATAAATTAGGCTTAATTTGCCATAAGGTTCATAACTGAAATCAGATACTGAATACTGATAAATAAATACTATAAATTGAACATCAATCTGAAATAATCTAGTCCAAAAGCCTCTAACAGTCTGAAGGTGGAGTTAATAGGACAAGTCCCCAACTAACTCCAACTACTAAAAAATAAACTGAAATTCTGAGATGATGACTATATCCTCAAACTATGAGGACTCACTACTAAATCTGCTACTGATAACCTGGGATGCTAAGTATGGTTAGGAGCTTGTACATCTGAAATATGATATAAGACATTATAGCGCAAAAAAATGGTATGCGTCAGTACTTTAAGTGTACTGTTAAGCTAGGTGAGGTAATGTTGAATGCATGGGTTCATATGCTTAACTAATAACTGACTAAATAATATAAATATAACTGAATAGGAGTACATGTATATCTAAAACTTCTATAAATAATGATTATGTAATGCTATGCACATAACTACATATACTGTAACTAAGATCACATTAACACTAAATAATGAGTTCTAAAAACTAAATGACTGATATTTTAGTTTACTAATACTATATTATTGTTAAATGAGTGACTATTCTGACAGCCTCAATTCTGTGGAACTGAACTGAGTGTCATGCTAAGATGGGTGACTGTATCTGACATTCCTAATTCTTAAACTAGACTGAGATTTTATGCTAAGTTTGAAACTAAAACTAAAATTATGCGAGTATGCTTCTAACCGACATACCTCGATTATGAACTGAGTTGGGGTCCAACCTGTGACCCTAGTTGGAAGGGTGTTAGCACCTTGCCAAGGGATACTAACAGTGGCTATGAGTTACCCCTCTCTGGAAGGAAGATATTTAGTCAACCCTCGTTGGGAGGAAAAATTCATACGAGATGTATCAATCTTAGACTGGAAGGAAGATACTACAACCTACGTGGCTACATAGTTTTGTAATGCAAGGATTGCTACTAAGGGTTAAACCATTTTTACTAATAGGAATGCCCCCGTCCCTGCGTTTGCTCGGTGCTGATTCCTACTCCAAACTAAATAGATACTAAACTGATTTCTAGATTGTACTAGGATAGACTGAACTATTACTTATCGGACTGTCTAACTGAACTGGACTGAGTTCACTGAGTTCTATTGGTTGAATGATAACACTAAGTTCTGTTAACTGGATATACATACTGAGTTCTATAACTGACTGAGTACTACAGTACGTGAAACCACTACGATTATTCTGAAACTATTGTAAATCTAGGTAAAGAACTAGACTATTGGGTATTAGATACCCTCAGGACTCGATAGCAAAAATAGTAAAAATATAACACAATCTTGAAAACATGATAACTAGTCACTTTGTCACAATTCATTAATTGAGGCATTTTGGCAAACACTTCCATGTCATGAACTTGTACACATGCTAACATGGTATAATTGCAATACTCAACTCACAAGAAAATTTTATGGAACACTTAGGGGCATAACTTATGAACGCAACTATAATACAACATGCAAGCATCATGACCACAATCCCAACTCGCAAATTCATGGGTTTTTAACATGAAACCATATAACAACACACACATGCTATTTATTTCTCATGAAACTTGTAATTAATCATGGAATGTAAACCCAACTAACATCATAATCATGAATAATTTAATTCGACATGGAATTCATAAAAAACAACCATCTTGTAATTTTAAAAGGGTTCTTGAACTCCAAGGGTGGAAGAAAACGCTTGGATGAACAACTAACATACCTTGATTATTAATTCTCTAAAAGTTGTGGTGAAAGTTTTTGGACTTGGATCTTGAATTTGATGGCGTAGGGTTTGTTCTTGAGAGGATTTATGAATAATGAGTGGATTTTGCCTTTAGAAAGGCTTAATCTCATATTTTGGGGCTAAATAAGAGTGAGAAAATTGACCTAAATGCCCCTCTAGATGAGGAATTAAAAGAAAAAAATTGTACCTAGTGACGCATAGATCAACATGCCGCGTCGATGGCATTGATGTGATTACCAATGCACCGCATCGAGATCGTGCTGGTTCACTGGAATTTTCACTAGAAGATGGGAAAAATATTTGTCGACGCGATGCATATTACGATACATAGAGACCGTGTCGACCCACAGGTTTGGTCACCTAAATGTGGATAAAATGAGGTCCGAAAAATCTGAAAATCACCCAAAGTAACCTATTGACACACCTGATCATGATTCAATCCAAGGATTGACATGTTAATGTCATAAGGGTCAAAAATTGAGATCACAAATTCATGTAGGCTAAAAAAAATTCAAAGTATAAATACTTCGCTGAAATTTCTAAGTCCAGGACCTCTTTTATGCTGTAAAGGACTGAGTTAAGCCTAGGATTTTGCGGGGTCTTATAGTATAATTGTAAAATTTTAGATTTTGTAAACTATTCTAATCTGATAAGAGCATTGTACAGCCCTACAATCTCACCAGGATCGTACCTACGCTTGTAGCTTCTCACTACTGGACAACACTCTACTAAAATGGTCATAAACTTTTACTCTGATATTTGATTAAGGAAAAATAAGATATTTTGGAAATATAATAAAATATACATATCACTTGGTTTGTGTTATGCTCAAAATATAATTATTTATTTATCTTCATTATGTATATTTGATGTTGACTTTAACATGATTCTTCTCAATAAATCAATTGGTATGGAATATTTCCACTTGGCTATGTGCTATGAGTTATTTGTGACCTTAATACATGATAAATTTTAATACTACCTGAATCAATGCTTTTGATTCTACATATACTTAAAGCATGGTTCGAATCTTAGCTTCGATTTTGAGGTATTATAATATCTCTCCCTTGGGGTCATTCATCCCTAATTAAACTAACCAACCTAAAATATTTGGGAAAGAGCTGAAATCACAATATTGAATTTCTAAGATATGAATATTCACATAATATCTTAGTTTGTATTTTAAACGCAGATTGAACCAGACTGATGAATGCATTTTATGACGTGAGAATAACTTGGTAACATAAAGTAGAAATAATTAATTAAGGAGAAAATATTACCTCAAGTTGGAACTAAGTTTGAAGTGAACATATGGAGGTACTTGGTCATCATATAAACCTATGTTTCTCAAATAGTTCCCTCGACTATTGATTCTTCCAAAGAACCTTTACTAAAGCGATCTCCTTATTCATCAACTTATGAACCCGATGATCAAGAATCTTAATTGGGAGATCTTAATAAGTGAGTATCTTTCATACCCACACTCTCAAAGGATACAAATAATGCCGTATCACCAATATGTTTCTTTAGCAAGGGACCATAGAAAATTAAATACACTAATACTATTTCTGCAGTCAACTCCAATTCATAGGCTACATTACAAAAATGACCCTTAATCTTATAAGGGCCAAAATTGCAGGGACTAATCTTTCCCTTATTACCATATCTCTTAACCTTTTTCATGGGTGAAACATTCAAATTGAGAAAATCACCAATAGCAAACTCATGTTCCCTTCTTTTCACATCTACATAGGACTTTTGGCAAATTAGAGCTATTTTTAGCCATTCTCTAATCAACTGAACCTTCTCCATTTCCCTATGAACTGAATATGGCCCTATCAACATTGATCCCCCAACTTCAAAACAACTAATTAAACATCAACACCTCCTATTATAAAGTCTTCAAACAATGTCATTTGAATACTAGAGTGGTAGTTATTATTATAAGAAAACTCTTTCAAATTAAAATAATTGATGTTAGGCAAAAATTATATATTTTTAGTCATTATTTGCTTCACATTTAATATTTTTATTTTTCCTTTATGAGCAATTATTTTATGGATTGTGCATAGTATTGTATTTGATGTGTAATATTAAAATAATATGATGATGATGTGATTTGGAGAAAAAATGAATAGAAGATGAATGATTATAGAAGAAAATCAAATAGGCAGCTCAATAAAATAAAATTAATATAATAATCAAAAGTGTCCCATTAAGTGAACTGAAGATTGGTGGCTAATTCTAGTAGCCTTTTACGGCTGGGATGTGACACACAGAGTTTCTGTAGTCCATTTTTATTTGTTCCAATCCATTTTGGACTCAATTATTTTATTTGGAGTTTTCTCCTGTACCTATAAATATTTCATAAAATTAGTTTTTATAGAAATTTTGACCTAGAGAGAGCTAAAAGGCCATCGTGGAGGCCGGAGAGTATAGATTTCATCTTTTTTTCTACCTTATTTTTATTTTTATGTTTTTTGTTTGGATGATTTATTGTAATTTCTCCATTTCTATTGCAATACCCTACTTCAAACTAGCTTAAAATTATCTCAAAAATGTTAAAGACTTATTTCAAAAATCAATCCACTTTTATACATATGGTATTTTCAAGATTTTCACTTTTTATCACGTGGGAAGTTGAATAAGTTTTTTTCCATTGATATCAAATTCGCCAAAATCCAACACACGGGCGAATTTGATTTAGAGTCATTTTAGCTAAAAAGTGTGTCACCTGAGCTATCAACGCATCGCGGAGCAGGTCAAAATGACAATCATCAAAATCCAGTGGGCTTCTGCGATTATGGCGCGTCGCGCCATGGCTCAAATTCAGAATTGTCCTTCTCCAGTATCTCAGTGCGATACCACTGCATCGCAGTGAACTTCCAGGCCCCATCCAGTAATGCAACATGATTTTACCATATTGTGCCATTATGAAATTTCTCAGTTGTCATTTTCCAGAGACACGGTACGATAGCACCGCATTGCGCCAGCCTGCCAAATCGAAAAAAAATTTCAAAATTAAAATACGCATCTAAGGGTTAAAAGAGTCATTTTCTCACCCCTATATAAACTCAATAACGCGTGATTCAGCTATATTTTACCCAAAACATAATGTTTCTCTCAAGTTTCTCTTTTGAACAAGCTAGGGTTTTCAATTGGGGATTCAAATCCAAAACTCCAATTTAAGAATCTCTCCGTCAATCTTCATAGAAGCAAGAACTAAGGTATGCACAGTGTTCATTCATGGATTACTTTCATCCATGAAGCCTAAGAATCAAGTTTTAAATCTTGTATTGTGAATATTTTGTTGTGGGTTAATTATGTTCATGTGATTATGGTTGCATGATGTCCATTTTGGTATACTTATGCATTGTTCATGAACCTATACTAGTGTGTGGTCTGAAGCATGTGAAATTGAGCTGAAATATGGAGTTTTGTTGTATTAATTTGATGGTCATGCCTATTCCCTAAGTCATGCACCCTAAGTGTTTGATAAAATGCCTAAGAGAATAGAAATTATGGATTATTGCTTAATTGTGACCCAAGTGATTAATACATGCTTTACCCTATGACTAAGATTGACTTCCATGATATTGTGTGCATTATGAATGGTTGAGGGAATGTCCATGTGATTAGGTTAATGAAAGTATGACATATTTATATGCAATTCTATTGATGTACTAGACTATGATAACCATGTTCTTCATGAAATACCCAAATTAATGTATTATGAATTGTTGTTATTGGTCATGTGTTTAAGAAGTGTCATGTACTATCAGTTTTATGCTATTGAGTCCTGGGGGTACTTGTACCCAAAAATTTAGTTGTGTGCCTAGAGCCAGTGTCCTGCTTTCATGATACTCATAGTCAAGCCATGATCAGTAGAATTCAATCAGTCACATGACTACGGAAAATTCGGTAAAATCAGAAAGAGTCTAGTCTTACTCAGTAATCTCAGTAATCTCATAATTTCAGTGATCTTAGTATTCGCAAAAATCTTAGTAACTTCAGTACTCTCCATCAGTACTCAGATCTCAGTAGTATTCCGTTAGTCAACAAAACTCAGTGAACTTAGTTTAGCTCCACTAAACAATACCAGCAGTATCAGTTCAGCTCAGATAATCAGTTTAGTGTCAATTCAATTTGGAGTAGGATTCAGCACTGAGTGAACCCAAAGATGGGGACCACCTGTTATTCAGTGGAGGGTGCGATCCATAGAAGTAATCCTTGTGTTCTAGAACTACATAGCAAGCATTGGTTGAAATGCACCCTATGTGTTTAGGGATTTATACATATCATTTGGGTTACCTACCAGGAGGGGTTGATGGAAGAGCTCCCTATCAGAGATGGTATACTCATATCTTATCTTTACTCGTAGTATAGTACTGATACCCTTCCATCTAGGGTTACAGGTTGGACCCCACCAGTTCTGTTTTGGGGTATGTCGGTTAGATGATTACCTCCCACAGTCTTAATTTTAGATCTAGTCTCAGTAATAAAACTCAGTTCAATTCTACAAAAATCCAGGACTATCAAATAGAATCAAATTAGTACAGTATAAAACTCTGCTAGTTCCATCAGAATTAGGACTATCAGCCACAATCACCCAGTTAATAGTATATTAATTATACAAAATTCATGTTATCATTATTCAGTTTTAGGACTGTCAGATACAGTCAATCAAACAGTTTTTCATAATCAGAACTATCAGAAACATTCATTCCTTTATCAGTAATATGACATCAGTTCCTCAATAATCAATAGAATTATTCATTCAGTATCCTAGTATTAATATTCAGATATCAATAAATCCACGTTATTAGAATTCATGAGTTAGCTTTATCATAATCTCAGTTACAGTTACGTATTCATGCATTTATTCTCACATTCATATCATTCAGTCAGTTAGTATTGTTCATGCATATGAACCATTGAGTTTAGCCTACCTCACTTGCATATTGTACATTTAACATACTGACGCATTTGCACTATGGTGTTTTATATCTTAGGTTTAGAATTACGAGCTCCTGAGCATCCTTAGTAGATCAGACATTCAGTAGCCTGACTAGCAGTGAGTCCTCACATTTAAGGATAGCATAATAATTTATTACTTTATTATTTTAGTAGTTTGGAGTTAGTTGGGAACATGTCCCATCAACTCCATAGTTTTCAGACAGTTTAGAGGTTTTTAGACTACAACATATTTCAGATAGTTTATCTCAATTTTGGGTATTGTTATACCCCATTACAGACATTATTTTATATTTAGTATTAGTTCTGTTTTGAACTTTATGATGTTACAACTTATATTCTACATATTTATAGTATGTTATTTAGTTCTCAGTTACAGATATCAGTCATGGGTTAGCATGTTGTCCTTCTGGGTCATAAGCACCGTGTAGCATTCTGGGTACTAGATTTGAGGTGTTATAAATATGGTATCAAAGCCCAAGGTTCAATAGTATCTTAGGAAGTCTAAAAAGCCACTTCTAGTGAAGTCTTGTACATGGATGTGCTGTGCACCACACTTATGTGCAGGAGGCTATGAGATGTTTTAGGGATAATTTTCCTTCTTTCAGTATTCATGTCTTGCCAGTGAGCATAAGCTTAAAATTTTCTCTTAGTATATTCCATTCTTCTTTCCGTTTATAAAATATTCCTCCTAAATGGACTAATGAAAGGCGAACCAAAAATCAGTCAGCACCTCAGCTCGTCCAGCCATATTCTCAAGATGAGCATGTCTCTCAAGAAGAATTCAGGAATGTATTTACTACTCTAGCCAATTTAGTCACAGCTCAGAATGAATGGCCAACTATTATTCCAGCTAACCCAGTGGCAAATTATGTTGCATCCAGGATTTAGGACCTCACACAAATGAATCCTCCCTTATTCTCTGGTTCTTAGTTAGGAGAGGACCCACATGAGTTCCTCGATCAGGTTCAGAAAGTCACAGACATCATGGGAGATACATCCAGCGAGAGTGTTGAGTTAGTTTCCTATCAACTACAAGATGTATCCCATACATGGTTCAAATAGTAAAAGGTAGACAGGGGTATAGATTTGGAAGAGTTTGCTACAACTTTCTTAGATAGGTGCATTCCTATAGAGTAGAAGGAGGCTACAGTGTTAGAATTCATCAATCTCAAATAAGGTAGAATGAGTGTAAAAGAGTACTCCCTTAAGTTCACTCAGTTAGCCAGGTACACTCCCCATGTAGTAGTATATAGTACATCCAGAATGAGTTAATTTGTGTCTGGAGTTTTAGGTAGCGTGGTTAAGGAGTGCAGAATTACGATGTTGATTAAGGAGATAGACATATCTAGGCTTATGGTCCATGCTCAAAAGGTAGAGGAGCAAAAACTTAAGAAGAAGGAGAGGGGAAATAAGAGGGCTAGAACTGGTAGTTATAGTTTTTCTCAGCCAAGTTCGAAAGGTGGTAACCGTTCTTAGCATAGACATAAGTTTTCATCCCCAGTTATATCTTCAGCTAGTACACCAGCACAAAAGTTTATAAATAACCATAGGGATGAGGCATCAGGCTCCAAGGACCAGGGTAGTGAGAGCAGGGTTTTTACTCATCCACTTTGCAAAGGGTGTCGTAAGCATCATAAGGGTGTGTGTAGAGCTGGTAGTAATGTATTTTTTGGATGTGTCAAGTTAGGTCATAAGTTCTGAGACTGTCCTAAACCCGGTCCTTGAAGTCAACATGATCAGTCCGATCGTCCAAATCAGTAGGGTACCAATTCCAACATTATCGGTAGGCAATGCCCAAATAGACTTTATGCCCTTCAGTCCCGTCTAAATCAGGAAAGTCCTCTTGATGCATTAACTGGTATGTTATAGATCTCTTATTTACATGTTCACACCTCTTTATATTCATGAGTTTCTTTACTTTTAAAACCTTTAATGATGGTATTTTAATTTGGGGGTCAGAAAGTCAAGCCTTCATATTCTAGTTATAGTTCCAGTATGTATAGATAATCAGTAAGGGAAAACCATTCCCGACCCTTTCCTATCTTAGTGAAAAGTTTCATACTATATTCATCATGATATTTATGCATGCTACCCATTTCAGTTCCATGAATACAGCTTGTATCCACATGCTTCTCACAGAATAGTGTGTGATCCAAGTTCCTAGTATAGGAATTTTAGTTCACTTAGTTTCATGAATCATGTCCTGTGAAATACAAAAATTCCATACTCAGGTTATGCAGCTCATGAATCTTGTACTCATGTCAATATTTATAGTATGCTTAGCCCATATGACTCACATTCCACTTCTAGTGAGCAGCCAAGTTCATTAGTGTTGTGTACACACTTAGCGTAAAGCCCTTGATAAATCCATGAATATGGTATTATATTCCTCAAGACTCAGTTAAGTGTCAAATACGATATATCCTTGTCGTATGTCAATTGTCCATAAATAATTATCAAAACTCTGTTATAGCTTTAGTGTTCAGTTGCAGTAATCAACATTCAGTCCTAGAATTAAATTCTTCAGCTATCAGTCTTTCAGTTAATTGGATAAGTCAGTACGGTTATACATTCATACTCAGCATCCAAGTGAATCTTTTCAGTAGTCTTAGTTATAGTGCATGATGCTTAGTTACTCATCTTAGATGATGTTCATAGGTCTCAACTCATCTAACCAAATCTCAATCAGGTTATGATCTTCTTATTCAGCAATCTTATACAAACAAATTCATATAGTTTAGTCTGCATGTACCCAGCTATGCGCTCTAGCTAAAATCTCATGAAAGAATGTAACCATTATAATATGAACCAATCAAATAGACGCAAGCTCAGCTGAGTTCGTGTATCATGCCTTAGTTTCAGATCTTAGATAATTAGTTATGACTCAATACCTAGGTGCATTGTGCATCGCCTCAGTTTTCCTCAGCAACTTAGCCAAACCAGTATTACTCAAGGGACCTAGTATCCCAAGGGGAAGATATGCTATATTTCCCCAAACTTTTATGACATAAACATGCCACTCTCTTCTTGTAACAAATTTGGTTTAGAGTAGTGAGTACCCATAAGTTGACACTCTAGCTCCAATCGTAGTCGTACGCCATGTACTCAAGGTACTCAATTTAGATCACGATATTCAGCTCATGTATCATATTCCAGACCCAGTTATTTTCTTATGTTTCTTCTCAAGCATATTAATAATTAAGCTTAGACTCATCCTAAGGTAATAG
This sequence comes from Capsicum chinense, assembly GCA_026120095.1. Taxonomy (NCBI): domain Eukaryota; kingdom Viridiplantae; phylum Streptophyta; class Magnoliopsida; order Solanales; family Solanaceae; genus Capsicum; species Capsicum chinense. Next base: position 123,847,374 of record JAPEIP010000005.1, on the reverse strand, counting down.
CTTCTCTTAAGCTTATCCATTTTCATGTTC
>JAPEIP010000005.1:123797627-123833992 GCA_026120095.1 Capsicum chinense | reverse complement strand
CCCACATACCTTGAATGATGAACTTTAGATCGATACTCATTTTTGAGATGTTAATCGTGCCTTTGAATGATGGTTCTTGGATTTCTTGAACTAGGAACTTGGAATCTTGAATAAATTTGTAGAATTAATGGTGAACTTTGGAGTTTCTTGAAGTTGGATGTAGGAGCTTAGGGTTTTCTTTTTCAGGGAGTTTGATGAAATATAAAATATAATACTTCTAATAGGCTTTAATATAGGGTTTGGATGGATTTTGGGTGAGGGGTAATGACCAAAACGCCCCTAAAAATAAAAAAAATTCTCGAATATGTCCTTTGGTGGACTATTTTGATAGTCTAAAGTAGATCAACCATAATGTTTTACTCCGATATTAAAATTAGATAAAACCAATTTCATTAGAAAGAGGACTCTCATATTTTTCCGTTGATATATAGTATCTCACCCAGAGCATTATGTACAAGGAGTTACGATCGTTTGAAGTTTACCCACGAATTCACTTTTGGTAGGCTGAAGTAGATCGACCATAACCTTTTGCTCTGATAGACAAATTGGATGAAACAAATTTCATTGGAAATATGACTCATAGAGATTTATATTGGTATATATTAGATCACCCAGATCATAATGTACATGGATTTATGATCGTTTAAAGTTGGAGTAAAAATACGCCAGGCCTTAGTACTTTTTTCTGCACGTTTTACTATTTACTACTATTCATGGTTCGATCGAAATGTTCATAACTTGACGCTCGGGTGTCCGTTTTGGATGATTCATATATCGTTGGAAATATTATTCGATACTCTACGCAATTGTGGGTCATAATCTAAGGCATTACACGCCGAAAATTTATAATTCATTCTAGAAGATAGAACCTAATACGTTAATGCACAAAATTTCAACAAAATTTTTTTTGGGGTATTACAAATTCAATATCAATATACTCAGATATTAGTTAATCATTATTCATACTCTATATTCAGTGTTATCACGATCTTAGTTAAACTTACATATTTATGCATGTACTTTCATCTAGTTATACTCATGTCATTCATTCAGTATTGTTCATGTACATGAACATATGCATTTCAGCCTACTTCAATTAGCATATAGGTACATTCAAAGTACGGATGTATACCTTTCTTTTACACTATGGTGGTCCATATCATAGCTTTAGACGCACGGGATCCCATTCATCCCCAGTAGTTATAGTTTTTTAGTAGTCAGAGTTAGTGGTGAGTCCTTATAGTTCGAGTACATGATTATTATTTCAACATTTCAGTTTATTTTAATAGTTAGAGTTAATTTGGGACTTTTCCCATCAACTCGACATTTCAGACATTTTAGAGGCTTTTCAGACTAGAGTATTTTCAGATAGATGTTTCAATTTTGGTATTGTTATACCGTATTTAGTTTTATCACAGTATTGAACCTTATGGAGTGTTTTCTGCCTAATTTCTACATAATTGTAGTATCACTATTCAATTATTACAGTAGGTACTAGTCATGGGTTAACTTATGGTCCTTTGGAATTATAAGCACCGTATAGAGTTCGGGGTACAGACTCGGGGAGTACAAACTTGGTATTAGAGCCTAAGGTTCTACCGAATCCTAGGAAGTCTAAAAGATACAGGTAGAATAATATTATGCATGGGTGTTTAGCGCGCCACACTTTTGGACAGGAGGCTGCGAGGTGTTTTAGGAAAATTTTCCCTTATTTAAGTATCCATGTCGTACGAGTGAGCATAAGCTAAAGTTAAGCTCTTAGTCTAATTCAACTTGTCCTTATGGTTCTAGAACATATCTTCTAGAGAAGCTAACGAACGAAGTAATGAAAACCAGTCAGCCCCTCCCACCATTCAGGCAGATCCCCTAAATGAGCATGTTTCTCATGATCAATTTATAGCTGCCTTCCCCGCCATAGCTCATTCAGTTGTTGCTCAAAATATTCAGCTTGCTATTATCCTATCTAGGCTTACAGCTCATGCTCTGCAGAGTATAGAGAAGGGTTATAGGAGAAAAGGGAGGAAGAATAAGAGGGCCAGAACGTCTAGGCCAAAGAGTGGCCAAAAAATTTCCGCTTTGTCTAAAATATAGCAGAAACCACCAAGGTATCTGTAGAGCTGGCAATGATGTATGTTTCGAGTATGGAAACCAGGTCACAAAGTCAGAGATTGTCCCTAGTCAGGTTCTTAGAGTCAGCATAATCGTTCCTCAGCTTAGTCTGATTGCCTAAATCAGTAGGGTGCCATATTCAGTGCCACCAGTGGGCAGCTCCCAAATAGAATTTACACTCTTTAGTACCAACATGATTAGAAAAGTTCTCCTGATATGGTAACTGGTACATTATAAGTTTATTATTTACATGTTTTTGCTTTTCTAGACCCACGAGCTTCTTTGTCCTTTGTTACTTCTTATATAGCTATTGACTTCATAGTCAATCCCAAAATCCTAGCAAATCCTTTATCAGTCTTTACCCCAGCGGGTAAATCTATCATAGGCCAACACGTATATAGGAATGGTTTGGTTATGATCACTCAAAAAGTAACTTCAGCAGACTTAGTCGAATTAGAGATGACTGATTTTGATGTCATTCTCAGAATGGATTGGCTTCATTCCCGCTATTACTAAATCAAATACAGAAGTAGAATTGTCGAGTTTTAATTTTTGAATGGACCCGTGCTTAAGTGGAGGGGTAGTACTTCAACACTTAGGGGCTAGCTTGTTTCTTGCCTTTGAGCGAGAAAAATAATATCTAAGGGATGTATCTACTATCTCGTTCGAGTCCAGGACTCTAGTTAAGAAACCCCTATTCTTGAATAGGTATCAGTAGCATATGAATTCCTAGATGTGTTTCCTGAAGATCCTTCCATAGTTCCTCCCAAAAGGGAAGTCGACTTCAAAATAGTCCTTCTTTCAGACACTCAGCCCATATCTATTTCTCCATATAGAATAGCACCTGTAGAACTTAAAGAATTAAAAGAATAGTTAAAAGATCTCATAGATAAGGGTTTTATCATACCTAGTGCGTCCTCGTAGGCTGCCCCAATTTCATTCGTACGTAAGAAACATGGTTCTCTCAGAATGTGTATTAATTATCATCAGCTAAATAAATTCATGGTCAAGAACAAGTATCCACTTCCATAAATCGATGATTTTTTTGACCAACTTTAGGGTGCTAGTTACTTCTCCAAGATAGACCTCAGATCGAGATATCATTAGCTCAGGGTCAGGAAATGTGAATTTTCAAAAAATAGCTTTCAGAACTTTGTATGGTCACTTCGAATTCTTAGTCATGTCATTTGGTCTTAGTAATTCCCCAGTAGTTTTCATGGACTTGATGAACCATGTGTTGAAGTAGTAATTGGACGTGTTTATCATAGTCTACATAGATAAAACTCTTGTCTATTCCTGTAATGAGGATGAATCCGCTGATCATCTCAGATTTGTACTGCATACTCTCAAAAACCATCAAATATCATGATATCCATTCATGTCTTACATGTCAGCTCTATGATCATAGCCCATACTCGTGCACGTGAGCAATCATGCATGCTTATAGTTCCTAATATAAGGAGTTCCAGTTAACCCACTATTTAAAATTATGCTCCATGAATATAGAAACTCAAGACTCAAGTTATGTAGCTGAAGAATCAGGTATTCATGTCATGCTATACAGTATGCTCAGTTCCCATAACCCAAGCTACACTCCTAGCGGTCGGCTAAATTTAAATTTGTTCATGCATACCTTAGGTTCTCGTGTTTAACCCTTCAATGGACTATCCTTAAATTTCAAATTCAAGGCTCAAGATTCCACCATTAATCTTCAAGAATTTAGGAACTAGGGTATGTCAAGTGTTCATCCAAGGGTTCCTTCAACCCTTGGAGTCCAAGAAACTCTTTTAAAATTTAAGTAGCTTGATTTCATGCTTTCCATGATTTGGATTCAAGTGTATTCATGATTATAATGTGGATTGGATTTATATTCCATGATTAAGTGCAAGATTTATGTAAAAACAACTATCATGTATGTAGTACCATGTGAATTCATGTGAAAGCCTTGAAATTATGATGCTCATATGTTGATTAGTATTATGAGCATAAATAATGCCTTCCAAGTATTTGATGAGTTGTTCATCAGAATTAAATAATGAAATTACATCATGATAGCATGTATTCCAGTTCATGTCATGCAAGTGGTTGCTAGAATATCCCAATGAATGAATGATGATCAAGTAGTTATTTATCATGTTTCAAGATTGTGCCATGTCTTATAATTTATGCTATCAAGTCCTGGGGGTATTTAATACCCGACAATTTAGTTGATTACCTAAAGCCATAGTCAGTCTAAGGATAGTATCAGTCATTTCATGATCAGTAGTACTCCTAGTCAGTTACGAAACTCATGAAAAACTCAGTAGACTTAGTATCAGTCCAGTCTAGTTCAATATTCAGTTCAAAAATCAATAAATTCTGTCAGTCAATAGAATTCAGAAGTATTCCATCAGTCAATGGAACTCAGTGAACTTAGTCCAGTTTAGTTATACAGTATAATCATTAACAGTTTAGTCAAGCACTGAGTTAACCTAGGGATTGGGGCATTTCTGCCAGCAGAGAGGCTTCGACCCTTAGTAGCAATCCCTTTGTTACGGAACTACGTAGTAGTATAGGTTAAGATATCTTCATACCAGATATTATGAGGGTTGATACATCTCATTCGAGTTTTTTCAGCCAGCAAGGGTTGACAAAAGATCTTTCAATTGGGGTTACAGGTTGGACCCCAATCTATTTAGAAAGGGGCATATTAGTTAGATGACTACCTCTCACAGTCTTAGTTTTAGATTTAGTCTCGGTACAAAAATAAATTCAGTTCTATAGATTTTGGACTGGCAGGCACAGTCACTCAGTTTATTACGAAACTCAGTATAATTCCATAGAATAAAAAATGTCAGATACAATTATTCAGTTATCAGTAATTCAGTATCAGTATACTCAGATATTAGTTAATCAATATTCAGACACCGTATTCAGTGTTATTAAAATCTTAGTAACAGTTACGTATTTATTTATGTACTCTCATCCAGTTATACTCATGTCATTCAGTCAGTAGTGTTCATATACATGAACCCATTCATTTTAGCCTACCTCACTTCGCATACCAGTACATTCAAAGTATTGATGCATACCTTTCTTGTGAACATGATTATTATTTTAATATTTTTTTTTATTTTAGTAGTCGAAGTTAGTTGGGAACTTGTCCCATCAAATCTACATTTCAAAAAATTTAGAGGCTTTTCAAACTAGAGTATTTTCAGATAGATGTTTTAGTTTTATCATAGTATTGAACCTTATGGCATGTTTTCTACCTAATTTCTGCATAATTGCAGCATTACTATTCAGTTATTACAACAGATAACAGTCTGGATTAGCTTGTGGTCCTTCGGGATTATGAGCATCATGTAGCGTCCGAGGTACAGACTCGGGATGTTATGATATATGGGTGAATAAATATGCTAAAATTGAGTTCAGGAGGATAATAGAAACCCCATGAAATTTGAATGTGTTGTATCCACTTTGGTCAGAGTTCAGAGGGTTTTAGATGCTCTACTCTATTTTTAGCACATAATTTTCATTATATTTTCTTTCACTTTTTTATCAATCATCTTGATATTTCAGCCTGGGATGGATGGTGTTCGAACGATGATGATTTTTGTTATTTTTATGGAGAATCCCATCGGGAGAGTTTGTAAAATTTTTTAGGTAAATGATTGGTTTTCACCTTTACCAGTTGTTGTGGAGATTAGCCAACCCATGGAGAAGGCAAACAAATTTTAGTCATTCAACCATTAACTTTTTCTTGAGACTAACACAGAGAAGGTGAATAAGAGTGAGCATATAATGCATAGTGTAAATCTGAAATTGGGAATTGTTGGGTCTCATTCAAAGAACTTTTCTATATTATGTTTAGATGATGACATGTCTTTAGAGTCATCTAAAATTGAAGTGTAAAGATGAGGAACATAAACCCTATATTCTTAATTTTATACCAGATCAGCAATACAAAAACATGCCTCACTTATGGGCGGTTTAACATGCATCATCCATTACTTTGTTCTTTCATCTTTGTACCACCACCCTAGGGTTGAAGTAAAATATAAATGTGATATAGGGGGTGAAATTCATATCCTCAAGGTGGAGTAAAAGTTGATGGGTCATGTCGCGACATTAAATTAGGTGCTTTTTGGGAGGCAACCCAACATGTAGTATGTAGTCTATTTTTGTTTTTATTTGTCTCTCTTTTTGAGTTGTTTTTATTTTTGTAGATTGAGGGTAAGTCTGAGTACAAAAAATTTGAAGTTAAGAAGCATATTTGAGATTAAGTGTGGGGTGTGCATGACAGTTTGATGCATATTATGCTTCTAGCTAGGCCCTAGAGGGTCTCAGGGAGTATATTTTAACCTCGCTTTATTTTATTTATATTTTTGAAAAAAAAACATGATTTTAAGTGGGTGAGATATCTTCCGATATATGATTAGGATGAAGTATGCTATAGTGTTTTCTTTTATTTTTAGTTTTTTTGATAAAAATAAAATTAAAAATTAAGAATATTAAAAAATGCAAAAAGATTTTTATTTTATCCTTTAGATTAGATAAATTTTTGTTGGTTTTTAGCTTTTTAGTATTTATTGGAGCATACTTTGTCCACCCCTTGGTTTTTTCTTTTTGATTCTTTTCCGAGGGGTGTTCCTTTGAACCAAGTATCATTTATTTATTTTTAGAGTAAATTTGTCTAGGATGAAGTATGGTATCAAATTTTCAGTTGTTTATTAAAAATAAAATTAAATCATTTAAAATATTTTAAAAATAAAAATTTTATTTTATTGTTTCATTAGATTAAATGTTGGTCGTTTTTAACCTTTTAGTCTTTATTAGATCATACTTTGTCCACCCCTTGATTTTTTTTTTCAGTTATTTTTTTAGGGATGTCCCTTTGAACCGAGTATCTTTTCTTTTTAGGAGTAATTTTTTTATGGATTGAAAAGAAAAAAATCACATTTTTTACTTGTGTGATACTAACAATTTAGACTTGATCTTGAATAGTACTTTATTGTGAGTGCTTGAATGTAAATAAAATAACAGACTTTTTGACACTTTCGCTCATAATTATGACTTTGTATACTGCTTAATTTATTTTATAGTTCGTTATGACCTTGCCTGTCTTAGAAGTAGAATTGATCAATCATGATTTGTACTTGTGCCATGTGTGATGAGGACTTGCATATTTCATGTTTTTCATCTTAGTCTAGAACTTACCTGGCATGTTATTAAAGAGAAATAAAAGTTTTCTTTTGTTTAAAAGACGATAATAGGTTTTCTTTAATTTGTTTTGTTGAATGTTTTCCTTTTCAGATATCATACCCGAAGTTAGTCCCTTTGATCCTGTATCTTTTTATGAGTGGTCATAGTTTTTCCTTGACCCTTCTGTTAAGTCACTAGTTTTCGCACCCTTCTTTCTTGAGTATTGTGGCATAAACTATGATAAATTTAATAAATATGAAGAAAAAATAGCTGAGTGTTAAAACGGTAACCATTAATAGATGTAAAGTGTAGGAAAACCACTTTTTGAGAGAATGTGACATGAAAAAAAAAAAGAAAAAAATTATTTAAGAAAAAATGATTAAATCATTCTTGATAAGATAAGAATACTAGAGAAAATAATAATTCAAGAGAGGGCTGAAAATAAAGTGAACAAATAATGGGTGATAAAGGTAAAAAATGCATAAAGTTAAGGGAAGTATAGGTCACTGTTATATTGTTTTTCTACCCATCCTCTAGCCAACATTACAACCGTCAAAGTCCTATTTTATTCTATTCGAGCATGCCTAATTAGTGGAGATGTACAGACATGTGAATTCTTTTGTGATTGTGAGAGTTGTTATTTGATGCTAAGTCTTTAAATTATAGTCAACCTTTTTAATTGAGTGGGTGGACTTCTTTTGCTTTAAGGGAACTTGTTTCAGGATAGATAGGTGTTGTTATTAGCTTTATTTGATAGGAATAGATGAACGAGCTTAAATTTGATAATATAGATTCCATCTTTGAGGTTAGGTGGATAGACATTTATTATTTATTTGTATTTTTACATGAAGATTGAGAAGTGTATTTGAAATTTCGAATTGCAATATGATCTAATTGTTGTTTCTCAAGAACGAGCAATATTATAAGTGTGGGATGGTGATGTTAGGTAAAATTTCTATATTTTTAATCATTACTTGCCTCTTATTTAATATTTTTATTTGTTCTTTTTGACTATTAATTTTATGAATTGTGCATGATATTATATTTGAAGGTTAGGATTAAAATAATGTGAAGATGAAGAGATTTGGAACTAAAATAAAGTAAAGACAGAAGATTATAGAAGAAAATCAAATCGGTAGCTTAATGGAATAAACTTAATATATTAATAAAAAATGACCCCATTAAGTGAAATGAAAATAGGTGGCCAATTCCTGTAGCCTTCCATGATTGGGCATGACATGCAGACTCCCTGTATTCCACTTTTATTTAAACTAGTCTATTTTGGACTCAATTATTTTTTTGGATCTTTTCCTACACCTATAAATATTCCATAAAATCAGTTTTTCCAAAACGTTTGACCCAGAGAGAGATAAAAACCGTCATGGAGGTTGGAGAATATAGGTTTCATCTTTTCTTCTCCTTTATTATTTACTTTTATGTCTTTTGTTTGGATGATTTGTTGTAATTGGTCTATGTGTGTGGAGTTAAAATTCTCCTTCTAGGATGATGATAGTTGACAACATTATTGTTTAGTAATTACTTGATTTGATTTATTCGATTATCATCATAGATGTTCTTATATTCTTGTTCTTATTATTTTTAATGCATAACTACAATTAAAATAAATTTATATTCTTATTGTGACCTTGTAAGAAGAATCAATGAGATAGAACAAAGAATACAGAGAGTAAGATCTTTACTTTAAAGATTTGATTTGTTGATAGGATAAAAATACACCTTAATTGCCTTACTTGGTTACAAAATGGGAAGACATATAAATGCAGTCGATTTTGGTTATCACATCCCCGTTCAACGATGTTATTGTGAGGTCAATTTAGATAGATGACTAGAGGCTCAAAATACCATGATCATATAATCAACACCATAAATCAACAACTAGATAATCAAATATGTTGATGAAATTGATACTAGACATGATTTTTAGCAAATTCATAATCCTAGATCGATTCATTCATTGATTGCATAAAAATCTTCTCTATTCTTGGTTAATTATTCATTAGTTATTTTTTATAATTTTTTATTTAGTAAATTTATAAATTTATCTTTGGAATTTATCAATTGATTAAATAATCAAAATTGGTCTAATTTGGTGAATAGTTTATTGACAAGTCCCTGTGGGTATGATATCTGGACTCTAAATCCTAAATAACTTGTATGGTCGTGTACACTTGTGTGTTATTTTGGGTGAAATGATAATCATTCCAACTTTTCTTTAATTTAATCACCCATTCTCCTATCATGTCCTTTGAGGTCAGAATAGTCTTCTTTGCCTTACCATATATTTGCAGATGAAAAGCAATGCTAAGATAAACTTGGGTACCAAAACCCTTATGAAAAGTCTTCAAAAATTTAGAGGTATACTGTACTTTTATCTTATGTAATACTCAAAGGTACTCCATGTAATTTCACCAAATCCCTAAGGTAGAGTTTAGTAAAATTCTCGGTTGAATCAAAAGTGTTAACTAGCAAAAAATAGGTTGACTTAGTCATTCAGTACACGATAATCCTTATAGAATAATGCTATCAACGAGTACACAGAAACCTTATAATGAAGTCCATATTCACTTTTCCCACTTACAAGTAAAAATACTGATATCTTGAATCACACCACCAGGTCTATGGTGCTTAACCTTAGCCTTTTTCAATTTGAACTATTAGCTAGAAATTCTGCAATATCCTTTTTTTATGCTATTCCACCTATAGATATCTCATAAATAACAGTACATCTTAGTGGCTCCAGGGTGAATACAATACTAAGAACTCTGAGCTTCTGCTGCAGAATTCCTTGATCAGGTTCAGAAGGTTACAGATATCATGGGGGTGTCAGCTATTGAGAGTGTTGAGCTAGCAATTTATCAATTGCAAGATGTCGCTCACACATGGTTCAAATAGTTTAAATCAGAGAGGGCTAGCAATGCAGGGCCTATAGAGTAGGAGGAGTTTTCCACTACTTTTCTTGATAGATTCTTTCCCTTAGAGTTGAGGAAAGCTAAGATTATAGAATTTATTAACCTTAGGTAAGGCAACATGACTATGAAAGAGTATTCTCTAAAGTTTATTCAATTAGCTAGATACGCTCCTCATGTAGTGGTAGACAACAAGGCTAAGATGAGTATGTTTTTGGGGTGAATGATAGTATGGTCAATGAGTGCAGATCTACAATGTTGATTAGTAAGATGGACATATCCAGGCTTATGATCCATGATTAACAGATAGAAAAGTAGAATATTAAGATAAGAGAGAAGCAGAATAACAGAGCAAGGACAGGTAGTTTCAACTTTGCTCAACCTAAGTCAGAGGGTGAAAGTTGTTCTTAGTTCCGCCCAAAGTCATCCATTCAATCTCCTTACTCAGCTAGTGCTCTAAGTCTCAGGGCAGTGTTAGTAGTGCCTGAACCTATCCTCTTCGCCAGACATGTGGCGAGCACCATCAGGGTACTTGCAGAGCTGGCAGTGATGTTTGCTTTAGATATGGCAAGCCAGGCCATAGAGTCAGTGATTTTCCTCAGCCAGGTCATCAGGGTTAGTGTAACCATTCCCTAGCTCAGTCCGATCACTCGAATTGGTAGGGTGGCACTTCCAATGCTACTAGTGGGCAATGCCCAAAAAGACTCTATGCTCTTCAATCCTAAAAGGAACAGGAAAATTCTACTAATGTTGTTACTAGTATGTTACAGATCTTTCATTATCATATTTACGCGTTACTAGATCTAGGAGATTTTTTGTATTTTATCACTCCTTATATAGTATTTGATTTTGGAGCCAGTCCTGAAATTCTAGTAGAGCCGTTCTCAGTCTCCACCCCAATGGGTAAAACTATCATAGCCCAGCGGGTATACAGGAACTGTCCGATTATGGTATCTGAGAAAGTCATTTTAGCAGACTTAGTCGAATTAGAGATGACTGATTTTGATGCCATTCTCGGCGTGGATTGGCTTTATTCCTGCTATGCCATAGTCGACTGCATAAACAAAATTGTCCATTTTTTTAGTTTTTGAATTAACTTGTCCTAGAGTAGAGAGGTAGTACTTTAATTTTCAGAGGTCGGCTTGTTTCCTACCTTCGGGCATGGAAAAATATATCTAAGGGATGAATCTATCATCTTGTTTGAGTTAAGGACTATAGTTACAAAAATCTTATTTTTGAATCAGTCGCAATAGTGAATGAATATTTAGATGTCTTTTCCAAAGATCTTCTAGGAAATCCTCTTAAAAGGGAAATAGACTTCAGTATTGATCTTCTTCTAGATACTCAACCTATATCTAATCTTCCATAAAAAATGGCACCAGCAGAACTTAGGGAATTGAAATAATAGTTGAAGGATCTCCAAGATAAGGGGTTCATTAGACCAAGTCTGTCCCCATGGGGCGCACTAGTCGTATTCGTACGAAAGAAAGACGGTTCTCTCAGAATGTGCATTGATTATCGTCAACACAGTAAAGTCCTAGTCAAGAACAAGTATCTACTTCCTAAAATCGATGACTTGTTTTACCAACTTAAGGGTGCCAGCTATTTCTCTAAGAGATCTCACATCAGGCTATCATCAGCTCAGAGTCAGAGAATGTGACATTCTGAAAATAGCCTTTCGTACCTGGTGTGTTCACTTTGAATTCTTAGGTTTGTCCTTTGACCAATTCTCCATCAGCTTTCATGGACATGATGAATTGTGTGTTCAAGTAGTACTTGGACATGTTCAGCATAGTCTTTATAAATGACATCCTTGTTTACTACCACAGTGAGCGTGATCATGCAGACCCTCTCAAAATAGTATTGCAAACACTCGAAAATCATTAGTTGTTCACCAAATTCAGTAAGTGCGAGTTTTGGCTAAGGTCAGTAGCATTATTTGGTCATATTATTTCTGGTAATGGCATTAGAGTTGATCCTCAAAAGATGAAAGCAGTAATAAACTGGCCTCGCCCTGTATCTCCATCAAATATTAGGAGCTTCTTGGGTTTGGTTTGCTATTACAAATTGTTTGTTAAGGGATTTTCTTCTATTGCATCCCCTATGTCCGGATTGACTCAGAAGAATGTCATGTTTTAGTGGTCAGATCCTTACGAGAAGAGTTTTCAGGAGTGAAAGACTCGACTCACCTCAGCTCCAATTTTGGCTCTTCCAGATGGTACAGATGGGTTTGTAGTGTATTGTGATACATCCAGAGTAGGTTTGGGTCCTCATAAATCATGGTAAGGTAATAGCCTATTCTTCCAAACAGCTTAAACCCTGTGAGAAGAATTATCCTATTCATGATCTTAAGTTAGTAGCCATAGTTTTTGCCTTAAAGAATCAGAGGCATTACGTGTACGGTGTTCATGTAGATGTGTTCACTGATCATAAGAGCCTTCAGTATGTCTTTTATCAGAAAGCTCTTAACCTCCATCAGAGAATGTGGTTAGAGCTCTTGAAAGATTATGACATGAGTGTCTTGGCAAGGCCAATATAATGGACGACACCCTCAGTACACTGTATATGGGTAGTATTGCTCATGTTGAGGACGGTAAGAAGAAGTTAGCTCTAGAAGTCAATTATCTTTCCAGACTAAGTGTCCGCCTAGTCGATTTAACAGAAGGTAGTATATGGGTTCAGAACAATTCTAAATCATCTCTGGTTTTGAGGTGAAAGAAAAATAGCATAGAAATCCTAGTCTAATCAAGTTGAAAGAATCAGTCAAAGATCAGAAAGTAGAGGTTTTATCCCAGGGGGGAGATGGTGTTTTGTATTGTCAGGATGGTTTTTGTATACCAGGTGTAGATGACTTGAGGCAGCGAATTCTTGCAGAAGCACATGGTGCGCGCTACTCTATTAATCTAGGGGCCACTAAGATAAACCAAGACTTGCGGGAGACCTATTAATTAAGTAGGATGAGGAGAGATATTAAAGATTTTATAGGTAAGTTCTCTACATATCAGTAGGTTAAGATAGAGAATCAAAAGCCTAGTGGGTCCATGTAAGAGTTCAGTATTCCTACTTGGAAGTGGGAAGAAGTGAAGATGGACTTCATGATGGGTTTTCCTCGTAGTCGTTGCCAACATGATTCAATTTGGGTCATTAAAGATAGGATGACCAAATCAACTAATTTTCTTCCATTCCATAACTCTTATTCTACTGAGGATTATTCCAAATACTATATCAGGGAGTTAGTCATATTACACGGTGTGCCATTGTCCATTATTTCAGACAGAGGTACCCAATTCACCTCACACTTCTGGAAAGCATTCCAAAAGGGTCTTGGTACCCAAGTTTATCTTTGTACAACCTTTGATCCCCGGATATATGGTTAAGCAGAAAGGACCATTTAGACTTTAGAGGATATGTTGTGAGCATTTGTAATTGATTTCAAGGGTATTTGGGGTGACCACTTGCCTTTGATTATGTTTGTATACAACAACAACTATCATTCCAACATTCGGATGGCTCTATTCAAAGCTCTCTAGGGTAGGAGATGCAGATCTACAATTGGTTGGTTTGAAGTTAGTAATGCCTCAGTTATAGGGCCTAACTTAGTATTCGATGCCTTAGAAAAAGTCTAGTTGATCAAAGAAAGACTCCGGGCTGCTCAGAGCTGATAGAAGTCTTATGCATATGTGAGAAGAAAGGATCCCGAGTTTGAGATTGGAGACTATATTTACCTAAAGATCTCTTCCATGAAGGGAGTGAAGAGATTCTGTAAGAAGGGAAAACTCATTCCCCAATATATTGGTCCCTTAAAAATTCTCAGTCGTTTTGGCTAGGTAGCTTATGAGCTCGAATTGCCTTCAGATCTAGCCTCAGTTCATCCAGTGTTCCATATCTCTTTGCTCAAGAAGTTCACAGGTGACCCATTAGTTGTAGTCCTTATAGAGGGCATTGATGTTTAGAACAGTTTCTCTTTTTAAGAGATTCCAATCGAAGTTATTAACTACCATACTCATAGATTGAGGAACAAAGAAGTCCCTCTAGTCAAAGTTCTTTGGTGGAATTAGTCCGTTGAGAGAGCTACTTGGGAAGCAGAAGCAGATATGTGGACCAAGTATCCTCAATTCTTTTCCGCTAACTAAGGCTTAGCCCAAGGTAATAGTTTTCCTTAATCTTGCTCAGTTATCATGTTAAGTATCATTACCAACTTGGTATTCCGTTTCATGCTCAGAATTCTATTATAAACTTGGTATCAAATACCATTGCATATTCAGTCATATGTTCATGCATTATGTCAGTCACGTATTCATGCATTAGATATGAATCCTCATTATAAGAAACTTATCTTCTTAAAAATCTCATCCATGCATTCATGAATCAGTTACGCATGCATAAGATATGAATACTCAGTATGATATATTCAGTTTATCAGTCATGTCAGTCATGAAATCATGTTTCAGTTATTCATGTCCTATATATATATATATTTCATTTTGTATTTTCCCCATCTCAGTCAGTCTCATTGAAGGACGAATGTTCTCAAGGGGCAGATATTATAAGACCCCACAAAATTCCTTAGCTTAAATCAATCTTTTAAGCTTGTCAAGAAGGGGTCCCATACTTAGAAAATTATAGCTAAGTTCCCAAACTTAGTTTATTTTTGTCCTTTGAAAGTTGGCAATTTTATTTCGCCACCTTAATTTCCTTTAATGGTCCATATTTTTTGTTAATTCATGATCAGAGAGGTTAATTGGTGTTCCCAGACAAGTTTTGGATTTTTTAAACCTCGTTTAGAACATGTTTGGTGTCCCAAAATAGTGGACCAATGCAATCTTGGCGCGCCGCATCTCCTATCGCATTGGTTAAAATTGTTACATGTACTTTCAATAAAACTATTGAGGATTGGCACAATCATGAAGTGACGTGTAGGGTATAACGCGTCGATACATCAACGCGCCATGTCACCAATCGAGTTGATGCCTAGTTTTTAGTCATTAAATATTCATATTTTAAAGGTAAATGGGGTCAATTTCCCACACCTATATAAGCCTATAACATGAGATTCAACCCTTATTTAATAAAAATATTGTTATTACTCTCAAATACTCTCAAGTGCAAGTCTAGGGTTTTCATAGGAGCTTCAAATTCATTAGATTCTACCCTTAGTTTTCAAGAATTTTCCATCCAAGGTATGTCAAGTGTTCATTAATGGATTCCTTTCATCCAAGACGCCCAAGAATCCAAATTTTAAATTATGAATTGTCATGTTTATGTTGTGGATTGATTATGTTCAGGTAGTTATGTAACGCCCTGAATCTGGTACTCGAAATGTTACACAGTACTCATGACCCCAAATGACCACAAGCTAACCCATGACTGATATCTGTACTTGTATACTGCATACATACTGTGTAATGCGGAAATATGAACTGAAAGACCATAAGGTTCAAAACTATAACATAATATCTGATAAAACATAACATATGGATGGGGTATGAAATACCCAAATCAAAACTAAAATAAGCTATCTGAACATACTGTATTCTGAAAAACCTCTAAACATGACTATCAGAATAAGGAGATGATGGGACATGTCCTCGAGATGATGGGACATGTCCTCAACTAACTCTAACTAATAAATTAATTAACAAAATAATAAAATGATGATTGTGTCCTCAAAAGATGAGGACTCACTTCTAACTCTGACTGCTGAGACTGGATTCTACTAAAGCTCTGGAACTCGTGTCGCTGAACCAATCGTATAATACACCATAGTGCAAATGCGTCAATATTTGGAATATACTGATATGCATGTAAGGTAAGCTGAATGCATGGGGTTCATAAGTATGAACAAATGTAATAATAGACTAACCATCATGAGTGTGAGTGTACTTGCATAAGGCATAAAAATTGACGTTGATACTATTATAACATGATTACCAAATTTGAATACTAATAACATAACATACTGATAACTGATATAACTGATAACATGAGTGACTGTATCTAACAGTCCTGAATCTGATGGAACTAGCTGAGTTTCATACTGTATCTGAGTTAACTATATCTGATAGTCCTAAAATCTAAAGAACTATCTGTGTTCTTGAGTGATACTAATATTGAAAATATGGGAAGTAGTCATCTATCTGACATGCCCCAAATGTGCTATAATAGATAAGTTGGGGTCCAATCTGTGCCCTGATTTGAAGGACAACACGTGAGTAACCCTAATATAATAGCTAATTCTAGTAAGAATGTTGGGAACCCTCATATTGCAGGTTAAGCCACCTCATCTACCCTCAAATAGCATGCTATGATGTCACAACCTATACTGGCTACATAGTTCTGGAATGGAAGGATTGCTTCTAAGAATCACACTATTATATAACAGGTGAGTTCCCATCCTAGGATTCACTCGATGCTAATTTCTACTCCAATTAGAATAAAAACTGAACATGATTTACTGAACTGAACATGGACTGAGTTACTAAATTCTGTTGACTGATGGAATGCTACTTATATCTGACAACTAACTTAGTTCATGAGATCATGAGATCTTGGAGACTTTCTGAGTCATAAGACTGTCTGAAGTCTAAGGATAATAGCTTGACTAAGAGTATCGTGAAAACATGACATGGGTCTAGGAACACAGCTAATATTTTGGGTACAAGTACCCCCAGGAATTGATGGAAACAAACTGATAAAGCATGAATTTCTTGAACAAATGACTAACATCAAAATCCATAATACATTTATTGAAGCATTTCATCAAACATGTGATCTGCATAAACTTGTACATACATGGGGATATCATGATATCAAGCTAGTTGGGCATTTTCCTTCATCTAGGCATTTAATCAAACACATGGTAGGCATTGCATATGTAAACAACATTATAAAATAATTAAACATCATGATTCAATTCTAATTTCATCATTCAAGGGTTTAGGTATAGGTTAACATGAATCTATATTTGTACTAATCAAATCCATATATAATTTATCACCCAATCATGGAATAGAATTCAATTACTCATTATCAACATGATCAAGAGAAACCAAAATCATGAAAATTCATAAAGTAAATCCATAAAACTTGAACTTAGAAAAGGGATTCTTGGGCTTCATGGACGAAAGGAGTCCATGAATGAACACTATGCATACCTAGTAATGAGTTTCTTGAAGTTTTTGAACTTGAAGAATTGGAATCTCTTAGTTCTTGAAGAAGATTTGGATTTTATCCTTGGGGATTAATATTAGAGAGAAAACCCTAATTTTGTTGTTATGAAATAATAATGAACAAATGAGCTGAGGTCGAATATAACTGGGTATATATATGTGGATGGTAAATAACCAGAATACCCTTATTAAAATGACTTAAAATAACTGAACGGGACATGAGATGGCTCGTGCGATGGTCCATCTCTAGCTCGATGGTCCAGCGTTCCGACCACCGCACGTGGACCAGAATAAGGTCTCACTGCCTAGGTAGCGACGGCTTGGGCGACGGTTCGTCGCAAGTTCGACGGTCCATCAATCTTTCCATCACACCTTATCAAGAAGGTTGCCTCACTGCCTTGGCTGCGATGGTCAAGGCAACATTCCGTCGCTAGGTCGATGGTCCATCAACCTGGCCGTCGCACTTGGGCGATTCTGATAGCTCTGAGTAAAACGTCTATAACTTTTTACTCCGTTACCGAATTTGGACAAAATTTGTATCGTTAGAAAGCTAATTCAATTTCCCACATGAATAAAAGGGAAAATATTAAAAATACCATATTGATATAATAAAAAAACACCACAAACTATCCACTATCAAAATGATTATTTGACCGATTGGAAACCTCACTCAGATTCGACAATGACAACAATAATAATGAAATAAAGAAGGTGTTTATCAGACCAAAAAAGCAACAACAACAATAACATTAAGACAAGATGAACAACAAAAAAGTGGAAACAATAACAACCCCTCACGGGTTACATTAACAAAACCAAGAAACAACGATTACAACAAATAAGAGGGCAGATAGTTAGACAAAATAAAGGTGTAATCTTAAAAACCCAAGAGCCTATTCAACTCTTGGACCTTTAACAATATACACAATGAATAACTAACTCCTATGTTAGCACAAGAGTGACCTCGATCTCCCAATCATCCAACTTTTCCAAGCCTGAATACAACGCGAGTGATTCCAAATTCAAGTTGATTTCCCTAGTTACAATTTTGGCCATGGAGGGACATTCTCTCAAGAGAGATGTTTCTAAGTGTTACACTTTCATATTTAACAAAAACCAAGACTAAAAACCCTAAGAGGTTCTATATATAGTGTATTACAAAATAGAATGCAAAATTACCACAATACTCCTCAAGGGTGAGGTGCCCATAAAGTTTAACTTAGGGTTGTTTTCAGTGCATTTAGGCCCTCTTTTACACTTCACTTGTGTACTTCCTTGGAAGGATTCAATACTCACTCATTCTAATCCATCCTCGTGGTCGTACTCATATCACATATGTACAAAAGTGGATTCATCTTTCAAAGAAAACTTCTTACATTCTTGGGACAAATTTCAAGCTAGGACAAAGTGTAGGGTATTACAATATCTCCCCCTTAAGAACATTCATCCTTGAATGAGACTGAGAGTGAGGGGAAGAACATGAACTGACATACATGCTGAACCTGATCTCATGACTGACATGACTGAATAACCAAATATAAAATACTGAACATGCATATCTGATTCATATGTAACTAATTCATGAATACATGACTAAGTGTTCTAAGGAACTAAGTTTTCTCACAATGAGAATGCATGTGTGATGCATAATTATATAACTGAACTGATAGATGAATCCATGACTTAATATGCAATGGTACTTGATACCAAGTTTGTGATGAACACTGAATATGAAAATGAGTAAGCTTAAAGAGAACTATTACCTTGAGCTTGATCTAAGTTGGCGGAGAAGAGGTGAGGATACTTGGAATGTATGTCTGCTTCTGATTCCCAAGTAGCTCCCTCGACGGACTGATTTCACCAAAGATCTTTGACTAGAGGGATTTATTTGTTCCTTAGTCTACGAGTCTGATTGTCTAGGATTTCTACTAGAATCTCTTCATATAAGAGGCTATTCTGAACATCTATGCTCTGAATAGGGACTACAACTATTTGGTCACCTATGCACTTCTTGAGCAGAAACATGGAAGATTGGATGAACTGAGGTTAGATCTAGAGGAAATTCGAGCTCATCAGCTACTTTGCCAAAGCGATTGAGAATCTTGAAGGGACTGAGCTTTCCCTTTTTCCCGAATCTCTTCACTTCCTTCATGGGAGAAATCTTTAGATAGATATAGTAACTAATCTCAAACTCGAGATCCTTTCTATGAAAATCTGCATAAGACTTCTGTTGGCTTTGAGAACCCCAAAGTTTTTCTCTAACCAACTGGACTTTTTCTAAGGCGTCGAATACCAAGTTAGGCCCTATGACTAAGGCCTCACAAAGTTCAAACCAACCAATTGGAGATCTACATTTCCTATCGTAGAGAGCATCAAATGGAGCCATCTTAATACTGGAATGATAGATATTGTTATATGCAAACTTAATCAAAGTCAAGTGGTCATCCCAACTACCCTTGAAATAAATTACACACACCCTTAATATATCTTCTAAAGTCTGAGTGGTCCTTTCTTTTTGACCATCTATCTGAGGATAAAAGGTTGTACTAAGACGAATATGGGTACCAAGACCCTTTTGGAATGCTTTCCAGAAATGAGAGGTGAGCTGAGTACCTCTATTTGAGATAATAGATAGCAGAACACCGTGTAATCTGAACAACTCCCTAATGTAGAGTTTGGCGTAATCCTCATCTAAATTAGAGGTATGGACTTGAAGAAAGTGGGTTGATTTGGTCATTCTCCCTACAATGACCCAAACTAAATCATGTTGATGATGAGTTCGAGGCAAACCTATCATGAAGTCCATGTTCACTTTTTCCCACTTCCAAGTAGGAATAATGAACTCCTGCATAGGACCACTAGGCTTCTGATGCTCTATCTTAACCTACTAAAATGTAGAGAACTTAGCCACAAACTCTGTAATATTTCTCTTCATCTTATTCTACCAATAGATCTCCCACAAGTTGCGGTATATCTTTATGGCCCCTAGATGAATAGAGCAGCGCCCACCATGTGCTTCTGTAAGAATACTCTTCCTTAAGTCATCTACACCTAGAACACAGAGATGACCCTGATAGCACACAACACTATCTCCCCCTTTGGAAGAAAACCTCTATTTTCTAATTCTGAACTGACTCTTTTAACTTGACAAGGTTGAGATCTCTATCTTACTTTTCTTTCTCCTCGGAAAATAGAGATGATTCTGAACTACTCTGAACCCACATATGGCCCTCTGAAGAATCGACTAAGCGAATGCCTATTCTCACAAGCTGATGGACTTCCTAAGATAACTTCTTCTTACTATCCTCAACATAAGTAACAACATTAATGGACAGTCTACTGCGAGCTTCGGCCACTACGTTAGCCTTGCCCAGAAGATAAAGGACACTCATATCATAAATTTTCAAGAGCTCTAACCATCTTCTTTGATAAAGATTAAGATATTTTTGAGAAAAAATATACTAAAGACTCTTATGATCTGTGAGCATATCTATATGAACACCATATAAGTAATCCCTCTGAATGTTTAAGGCAAATACTATGGCTGCTAACTCATGGTCATGAGTAGGGTAATTCTTCTTATGGGGCTTAAGCTATCTCAAGGCGTAGGCTATGACCTTACCATGCTGCATGAGGACACAATCTAAATCCACTATGGATGCATCACAATACACTACGAACCCATTTGAACCATCTGGTAATTCTAGAACTGGAGCTAAGGTGAGTCCAGTCTTCAACTCCTGAAAACTCTTCTTGTGAGGATCTGACCACGAGAACTTAACTTTATTCTAAGTCAATATGGACATAGGGGATGTAGTAGAAGAAAATTCCTCAATAAACCACCTGTAATAGCCATCCAATCCCAAAAAACTCCTAAAATCTCATGGAGAGACAGGGCGAGGGTAGTTTCTTATAGTTTCAATCTTTTAAGATCTACTCTAACACCATCACGGAAATGATATGGACAAGGAATGCTACTGACCTTAGCCAAAATTCTTACTTACTGAATTTGGTGAATAGTTGTTAATCTCTGAGAGTCTAAAGTACTATTCTGAGATAGTCCGTATGATCTTGTTAATTATGGAAATAGACTAGAATATCATGTATGAAGACTACGATGAACATGTCTAAGTACTGCTTTAACACACGGTTTATCAAGTCCATGAAATCTACTGGGGCATTGGTGATACCAAAGGACATGACTAGGAATTTAAAGTAACCATACCGAGTACGAAAAGCTATTTTCAAAATGTCATGCTCTTTTACTCTTAGCTGATGATAGTCGGATCTGACGTCTATCTTAGAGAAATAGTTAGCTCCCTAAAGTTGGTCAAAAAAGTCATCAATTCTGGGAAGAGAATACTTGTTCTTAATCGTGACTTTATTGAGTTGACAGTAATCAATGCACATTATGAGAGAATTGTCTTTCTTGTGCACGAATAAGACTAGTGTACTCCACGGGGAAATGTTGGGTCTGATGAAACCCTTATCTAAAAGATACTTTAACTTCTCTTTTAGTTCTTTGAGTTCTGTTGGTGCCAATCTATATGGAGGAATAAAGATAGTCTGTTTATCCAGAAGAAGATCAATACTGAAGTCTATTTCCCTTTCGGGAGAAATTCTTAGAAGATCTTTGGGAAAAACATCTGAATATTCATTTACAACTGGAACTGATTCAAGAATGTGAGTATCAGAACTAGAATCCTTAACATAAACAAGATGATAGACACATCCTCTAGATATCATTTTCTATGCCCAAAGGTAGGAAATAAGTTGACCCCTGAAAGCAGATACATTACCCTTCCACTCAAGGATGGGTTCATTCAGAAACTAAAACTGGACTATTTTATTTCTGTAGTCGATTGTGGCATAGCAGGAATAAATCCAAACCATGTCGAGAATGACATCAACATCAATCATCTTTAATTCGACTAAGTCTGCTAAGGTGTCTTTCTAAAATATCATAACCAGGTAGTTCCTATATACCCACCAGGCTATGATGGTTTTACCTACTGGGGTAGAGACTGAAAAGGGCTCTGCGAGAATTTTAGGACTGACTCCAAAATTGACAGCTATATAAGGAGTGACAAAAGACAAAAGACAAAGAAGCTCCTGGATCTAGAAAAGCATAAACATGCATATGAAAGATCTGTAACATACCGGTAACCACATCAGGAGAATTTTACTGACTTTTTCTGGATTGAAAAGCATAGAGACAATTTGGGTGTTGCCCAAAAATAACACTTGAGGTGGCACCCTACCAATTTTGGTGACCAGACTGAGCTGAGGAGCGACTCTATTAACCCTGAGGACCTGGCTGAGGACAGTCTCTGAATCTATGGCCTGTCTTGCCACATCTGAAGTAAATACCACTGCAAGCTCTGCAAATACCCTGATGGTGCTTTCCATAAGTCTGTGAAAGAAAATAGGTACGGGCACTGGTAACACTGCCCTGGGACTTAGAGCCTGGCATTTTATCTTTGCTATTCTCTCTAAACTTAGTAACTGGAGTACTGGCTAAAGAAGGAGCTGGAACTAATGAATTAGGAGAAAACTGAGAATGGTTTTATCCTTCTGACTTAGACTAAGTAAAGTTAAAACTACCTGACCTTGCTTTTTTATTCTCCCTTTCTCTCATCCTAACTTTTTACTCCTCTATCTACTGGGCATGAGTTATGATCTTGGCTAAAGTCATGTCACTATTCAACATGGTAGATCTACACTCATTAACCACGCTATCATTTACCCTTGAAATAAGCTTACTCATCTTTGCCCTGCTATCTGCAACCACATGAGGGGCATATCTAACTAATTGAGTAAACTTAAGAGAATACTCTTTCACTTTCATATTACTCTTCCTAAGGTTGATGAATTCTAACACCTTAGCTTCTCTAAGATCTAGGGGAAAGAATCTATCAAGGAACACTAAAGCAAACTCCTCCCACTCAACTGACCCTGTATTGTCTACCCTTTCTAACTTTCACTACTTGAACCAAGTATGATCCACGTCCTGTAACTGATATGCAGCTAGCTCAGCACTCTCACTAGACGTAACCTGCATTATATCTATAACCTTTTGCACCTGATCTAGGAATTCTTGAGGGTCCTCGTCTGTCTTTGACCTAACAAAGGATGTAGGATTTATTAGGGTGAAGTCCTAAATCTTGGCTGCAGCTGAATTGGCCGCTGTATTGGCCAGAAGGACAGCTGGTCATTCATTCTAAGCAGCAACTGACTGAGTAAGAGTAGTGAATGCAACCCTAAATTCCGTATGAGAAACATGTTCATCCAAGGGATTTTCTTGGACAGGCTGGGTTCTCTTGGGAGACATGTTTTGAAATAAGAAGAAGAAACAGATTAGACTGAGATATTGACTTGAGATTACGCTCACTGGCATGACATGAATAATAAAAGAAGGGAAACTATTCTTGAAAAATCTTATAGCCTACTGCACATAAATGTGGTGCAAAATACCTATGCACAAAACTCTACTAGATGCGGCTTTCAGAATTCCCAGGACTCTATTTAACCTTAGGCTCTGATACTAAGTTTGTAATGTCCCTAATCTGGTACTCAGAATGTTACACAGTGTTCATGACCCTGAAGGACCACAAGCTAACCTATAACTGATATTTGTACCTGTATACTAAATACATACTATATAATACAGAAACATAAACTAAAAGTCCATAAGGTTCAAAACTGTAATAGAAGATCTAATAAATCATAACATATGGATAGGGTATGAAATACCCAAATCAAAACTCAAATAAGCTATCTGAACATACTGTAGTCTAAAAAGCCTCTAACTATGATTGTCTTAAAAAGAAGTTAATGGGACATGTCCCCAACTAACTCCAACTAATAAATTAATTAACAATATAATAAAATGATGATCATGTCCTCAAAAGATAAAGACTCCCTTCTAACTCTAACAGCTGAGACTGGAATC
Organism: Capsicum chinense; assembly: GCA_026120095.1. Classification (NCBI taxonomy): domain Eukaryota; kingdom Viridiplantae; phylum Streptophyta; class Magnoliopsida; order Solanales; family Solanaceae; genus Capsicum; species Capsicum chinense. The sequence goes on along the minus strand of JAPEIP010000005.1, from coordinate 123,809,651 downwards.
TATCTACTAATGCTCTAGAACTCGTGTCTCTTAACCTATGGTATAAGACACCATAGTGCAAATGTGTTAGTACTTGGAATGTACTGGTATGAATGTGAGGTAAGATGAATGCATGGGGTTCATATGCATGAACAAATGTAATAATAGACTGACCATCATGAGCATAGGAATACATGCATGAGACATAAAAACTGGCACTCATATCATGATAACATAATTACTGAATCTGAAAACTGATAATATGACATACTAAAACTGATATAACTGATAACTTGAGTGACTGTATCTAACAGTCCTGAATCTAAAGGAACTAGCTAAGTTTTGTACTATATCATAGTTGACAATATTTGAAAGTCCTAAAATCTAAAGAACTATCTGAGTTCTTGACTGATACTGATACTAAAATTATGGAAAGTAGTCATCTAACCGATATTCCCCAAATGTGCTATAATAGCTGAGTTGAGTTCCAATCTATGCCCTAATTGAAAGGGTGTCAATACCGTGTCAATGGTAAGGATAACATATGAGTAACCCTAATATAACAGATAACTCTAGTGAGAACAGTGGAAACCCTTATATAAAAGGTTAAGATACCTCATCTACCCTCATATAGAAGGGTATGATGTCTCAACCTATGCTGGCTATATAGTTCTTGAAGGCAATAATTGCTTCTAAGAATTACACCCTCATATAACAGGTGAGTTCCCATCCTTGGGTTCACTCGGTGCTAATTTCTATTCTCATCTGAATAGATACTAAACATGATTTACTAAACTGAACATGGACTGAGTTACTAAATTCCGTTAACTGGTAGAATACAACTAATATCTGACAACTGACAGAGTTTATGAGATAAAGAAGATTTCTTGAGTCATAAGACTGTCTGAAGTCTAACGATCATAGATTGACAGAGAATGTTGTGAAAACATGATATGGTTCTAGGCACACAACTAATATTTTGGGAACAAGTACCCCCAGGAATTGATGGAAAGAAACTGACAAAGCATGACTTTATTGAATACATGACTAACATCAAAATCCATAATACATTTATTGAAGCATTTCATCAAACATGTGATCTGCATAGACTTGTACATATATAGGGATTTCATGATATCATGCTATTTGGACATTTTCCTTCATCTAGGCATTTAATATAACACATGGTAGGCATAGTCTATGCAAAGAACAGTATACAGCAATTAAACATCATGATTCAATTCTAATTTCATCATTCAAGGGTTTAGCTATAGGTTAGCATGAATCTATATCTCTACTAATCAAACCCACATATAATTTATCACCCAATCATGGAATAGAATTCAATTATTCAATATCAACATGAACAAGAGTATCCAAAATCATGAAAATTCATAAAGGAAATCCATAAAAATTGAACATAGAAAAGGGATTCTTGGGCTACATGGATAAAATAAGTCCATGAATGAACAGTATGCATACCTAGAAATGATTTTCATGAAGTTCTTGAACTTGAAGAATTAGAATCTCTTAGTTCTTGAAGAAGATTTGGATTTTATCCTTGGGGATTAATCTTAGAGAGAAAACCCTAATTTTGTTATTGTGAAATAATAATAAAGAAATGAGATAAGGTAGGATATAATTGGGTATATAGAAACGGGTGGTAAATGACAAAAATACCCTAATTAAAATGACTTAAACTAACTGAGTGGGATATGCGACGGCTCATGCGATGGTTCGTCGCTTGCTCGATGGTCCATCGTTCTGACTGTCGCATGTGGACTAGAATAGGATCTCACTACCTATGTAGCGATGGCTTGGTCGATGGTCTATCAAACTGTCCATCGCACCTTATACAAAAGGTTGCCTCACTATCTTGCCTACGATATTCAAGAAAATAGTCTATTGCTAGGTCAAAGGTCTATCAACCTAGCCATGGCACTTGGGCGATTTTGATAGCTCTGAGTAAAACTTCTATAACTTTTTACTTCGATTCTGGATTTGGACAAAGTTGGTACTATTGGAATGCTAATTCAATTTCTCACACGAATAAAAGTGAAAATAATAGAAATAACCCATGTACAAAAGTTAATTCATCTTTCAAAGAAAGCTTCTAACATTTTTGGTACAAATTTCAAGCTAGGAAAAATTACGGGGTATTAAAGTTATTGTTGTAGGATTCCCAAGTAGGAGTCTTTATGTGTTGTTCATGAAACTATGCTAGTATGTGGGTTGAAATTTATGAAATTAAGTTGAATTAGGGAATCATATGGTATTAATTTGATACCATGCCTAAGCCTTAAGTTATGCATACTAGATGTTTGATAAAATGCCTAAGAGAATAATACTTGTGCATTATGACTCAATAGAACCTAAATAATTAATTCATGTTACCATTATGTTCAAAATGACTCCCATATTATTGTTATCACTTGTAAAAGATTGATGTAATGCTCATTGGATAACGCTTAGGGAATTATGACATATTTATATGCATTCTTATTCATGTGAAAGCTTGTAGTATGCAAATACTCCCTAAAAATCCCCAATGATAGTACTATGAATTATTTACCATAGTTATGTGTTCAAGAAGTGTCATGTCTTGTCAGTTTTGTGCTATCGAGTCTTGGGGGTACTTCTGCCTGACAACTTAGTTGTGTGTCTAGAGCCAGTGTCAGTTCCTTGAAAAATCTCAATCATGCCATGATTAGTAGTATTCTCAGTCAGTTTTAGAACTCAGTAGAATTCAGTCAGTTACATGACTTAGGAAAACTCATTAATCTCAGTAATCTTAGTCAGTTATCAGATCTCAATAGTATTCCATCTGTTAATAGAACTCAATAAACTCAGTTCAGTTAATCATGTTTAGTGTCTATTTATATAAGAGTAGGATTCAGCATTGAGTGATCCCAAGGATGGGAATTCATGTTAAAATATGGGTTTATAGTTTAGTGAGATCAAGAAACTAGAATATCAAGGAATTCAAAATGAGATCAAGAAACCAGAATATCAAGGAATTCATAACATTCATGAACACTAAGCTTTGTGAAAGGAATTAAATTGAGAAATTGAGTTAAATTTTAGACTCAATGGGTGAAATAAGACCCATTAATGAAATTCCACATACCTGGATATGAGAGCCTTGAAGAAATCTTTGAAATTAGATCTTGCGATTGGAGAACCCTAGTTTGCCTTAATGGAAGGAAATCACCCCTTTGGGATGCTAAATGTCCAGTGTTTTCTGATTAATGAGGGCTTAGGGTATTATCAATCTTCATCCTCGGCATTTAGGTGGCTTAAAAGATGTTGTTTTGATTTTAAAAGAGTGGGAAAATACTGCAATGCCCCTTGTACATGTAACTAAAAGTCTGCATAATTAAGTCGTACAGACCATCCTACGATCATAGGACACACTTATGATCGTGGGAGGGGATAATGGTTTAAAGAACGAATTTAGACTCATGAAATAACACCATATGAGATTTGGTACAATCATGGGACCCACCTATGACTGAGCCTTGGTTCATAGATCTGAATTTGAAGTTAGATCTACTTGAGGAGTCACGATCATACCTACGATTGTGGTTTCAAACCATGATCGTGGTTCCCTCTCATGGTTAAGGTATACTTATCAAATTTTAAATATTTAGGACTATTTCGATCATATGAGAGAATTGTATGATTGTACAATCTAACCAAGAACATACCTACACTCATAGGTTCTTATTGCTGAATAGTACTCAAATAAAATGACCATAACATTTTATTCCAATATCAGATTAAGGAGAAACTGGATGCACTGGAAGTATAATTCAAATTTCTATCATTTTGTGGGTATTAATATAAAAATATATTTCATAATCTAGGATTTAATAACCTTTGAAGTAGACTATAGCAAGATTCATCACAAGAAATCAATTGGTAAGGCATGTTTCCATTTGGATATGAGCTAGAAGTTAATTGTAAGCTTAATATATGTCTATATCATTTATAATTCTATCCAAAACAATATGTTTGATAATACATGTACTTAAAACATTTTTCTAATCTTAGCTTAGATTTTGTGGTGTTACATCCTTTACCCTCACAGTTCAATAATGACCACTAGGTTCATGGTACAATATTATCAATAGTTTATTAATGTTGATAGCGTACATTATTTTAATGTATATAGCCTATATAAATATATGGGTGCACATGACCTCTCCAAATATATAAAGTCTACATCTAATTACTAACCAAGAACTTTTTCACCTTCACCTCTCTCAACATATCACTTTCAAGCCAATTATTAATTAAATTCTACCTATTAATGCATTAGAAAATCTTTAATTTATTAACATTATTTAAACATAGCCAATCTGTTTACTCCTAGCAAACAAGAGTATGTATAATCAATTGAGCTTAATATAAAGTAAAATTAAGATGGTCATCACCACAGTATCATACTAAGGAAATTAAAGAGTTGTTAGCACAAGGACCTAATCACAATAACAAGAATCAGACCACAAAAGGAACCAAAGTATATTAGTAAAACTCGATCGCACAAGGAACTCAAAAGTAATATAAAATATAAAAAGCTTGGTACACTCAAAGAACCGTCAAACTCTCTAATATAATAGTGTACAATAATAGAACTTAAGGTTGTACAATGCCATGACCTTTAGGGGACGGACTAAGTTCGTGTGGCAAAATTCTAGGCAACTAGGTGTCTTGCCTCTATTATCCTAAACAAGTATTATGTCACCCTTATTTCGAAATCCCCAACCTTATACCCTCTTAATCTGCTAATTCAATCACGTTCTACAACACATTTAGCATCAACTAATTCACAACAATAACCATGTACTAATCACAAGTATAAATTCTATAGTAAGTTTATTGTTAACAAACACTTTAATTTTGTAAGACTCAGTTAGCATGACATAAAACAAGTAGACTAAGATTCGGTTAGTAAGAACATATTACCTCTAAATGAGTCCAAAATCCAATTCAACCATTACTTAAAAAGCGTTCCAAAGATAGGTCAACAACTTATTATATCAAACTTTATCAAACAACAACTCCTTAATAAGAATTATTTTGGGGAAAAAGTAATATATAATCAAGGATCATACACACAATTAGATGTGTCTAAGGTCCTATTTTATGGTATACACAAAGGTTTATATAAGTTAGTACAAGTTTCTTCACTTGATTATTCCTCAATCCTAACCATTCACCCTTAACTGTTATCTTTCACACCTATTGTTCTACCACAACCATTAATCATAAATTGAAATGAATTCTACTTCTCAGCTTCCAACTCATCTTAATGTTACAATTACTTGGTTTAATCATAACTTCTCATAGTTCCATTGCATAAAACATTAACATACATGTTTGAATAGTTTGACATAGAAATTATATCAACAAATAGAAAACATTAATAAATTGCACATACAATGTTATTAATATCATATTAATAAAATTTTACATTGATTTAGAAATTTTATCCAAACATACATCAGGTCCATAGACCTAAGCATAATTCTTTTGTCAATCTATATTATGAATTTGATTTTTTAACCATAGTCTATGATTCAATTAAACTTAGCATACTTGAACACCAAACTACTGCTGTAGAATGCACCAATCTTATTCCTTGGCTGGTTCTAGCAACTTTTTATGCAAATTTCATGAGAAATCAATGGAGATACATCATATTGAAGTGTGCCTCTCCTTTTTTTTGTTACTTCTTGGGTCTGGAGTAAACCTAGAGTAATTTTAAGAAGAGAAACAAGATTTATAAATTTAAGGATGAAAAATGATTTTTATAATTTATGGAGAAACTACTTAAATCCCATCGTGATATCCCGATCACACTGTGTAGTAGTAAGGGTCCACTGTCGTAGAACTGAAGTAGTCAATTCCTCAAATTTCCTTTCAATTAATCAATTCTTGGGTCTATGTACCAAGTATTTTAAATAGATATCTTAGCTAATTTAATATTACCAATACCCCATGTCCTTTGCACACGATAATCATATTAACAAGGGGACGAATCATTACAGAATAGTAAGATGGAAAATTTTGAAAATTATGTTTATGGGTGTGAATGATTATGGTTTTAGCTTTAACAGCCAATCCAAATTATAGGACCAACAACGACCATGGATTGGATCTTATGATCCAACAAAGAATTTGAGAGGTTCCTTAGGCTTTCTTGGTTAATGTTAACTCCAAGAACTTAATTGGACCATGAAATATATTATTTATGACCCCTTGAGTCCTTACCTGGTATTTTCATTAGAAATACCTATTTTTGTTGTATATTAGAGCACAAAATCCATAGACCATCATACCATTCAAAGTGAAAAAGTTTTGAGATCTATTTTTTAGAAAAATTTTCTTAATCCCTTCTCTAATGTTCCTACAAGGAATTCCTTCTTTCTAGTAAGTTTTGCTCCCTAACACGTATCAAAACCATAAAATCTAAAAAAATCAATCAAAAAAAGGAAAAGACTTTGGTTACTTCCCAATTAGCACTTGATTTAACACAATGACACTATATAGTTACTATTTTAATTTAGTTTGTATGGTTTGCATATCCGATTAGACCTTATTTAATATCTTGATCGGATACTAGTTACAAAATTAATGGTTTATATCTTTAATCGGTCAGCCTGACATATGGGGTTTGCCATTTCTATAGGTTTCATGTATAATGTTCACTTAATTTTGTGTGAGTTTCTCAGATGGTAAGCACTCTTTACTTGCAACATTAAGTCTATAAGTTCTAGTGACCAAGGGATCAATAGGGGTGAGAGATCCTATAGAAGGGTTAAAAGAGATCTCCAAAATGTAAAAAAATACTTCTGTAATTATTTCAGTAGTATCCTTACCTTAGGTCTAACAACAAATTTAAGATGATAATCTCTTCCTTATCATTTTGGCATAAGAGTTAAAATCTTACCTTTGACAACAATAGTTTAGGATTGGGTGTTCCATCTATTTAATATAATACACTAAAAATTGAGACATAGACTTTTAGTATTTGCATTCCCAACTAGCTTTAAAGACCATCTCCTAACCCTAAACCTAGAAATTTATTTCATTATTTTTAGAATCTATGAGATCTTTTCTTCTTTTTAAGAAGGATCTCACAAGAATGATTAGGATCTCATTGTCAATCACACAATTGATCATTTCAAAATCTACCATTGTACTGAACTTTTCTACTTGTACCATTTCTTCATCAATTATTCCTATAGGTCTATTTACATATTTATCAACCATTTGTAGTCTCATTCTAGTATTCCTTAGCCTTCTCAATCTAAATTGCCTATATATAGCCAATGGAATCAAGTTTATGCTAGTTGTACGCAAAGTGCTCGAGTCAAGTCATGATATCTAATGGTGCAAGGAATGGTGAAAGCTCGTGGATCTTTCTTAAACTAGATTTCTTCAGATACAATGATCAAAATTACTTGGTTATTAATTTTACCTATCTTTGTTGATCATTAAAATATTTGTCAAATCCCAACATTATTTGGATGTACATAGGGAAGGAATATTTAGCACTATTTTTTTAAAAAAACTGTAGCACCTCCCAAGTTTTTTCATAGTCCTAGTAGTTTTTCATTAGTATAGACCAATCAATTTATGACATTTAAACCTTAGAAAATTTAAAAATCATTTGGATTGTTTTTTAATAGTTAAAACTACATTTTAGACCAAATAAGAATGTTATGCATTATAAGAAGGGCAACCCCATGTTTGGTCCCCTCTTTGTGATACACATTAATGAGAATTACTATTTAGCCTCTGTACTGGGAGGTGCGACACTCCCACATGCTAAAGGTGAGGCATGCCTGACATCTGAAAAGAATGATGTTTTGCTCAGTAATTTGAAATAATGGTATTTTCATCCTTTTACCTTCAAATAGACCCTAGGGCTAACGTAAATCCATCAAAAATTTCCTAGACTAGGAAAAATCAAATTAGTTTTCACATTCTCTTTCTTTAAAATGTCATGAAACCAAAAGTCTCTCGCAGGTCAAGCTCAAGAGTTTCAAATCCATGTTATTTTATAAGGATTTTCATCCTTCTCAATTATATAAGAGTTTAATGAGCATATCCTTCCTTCCTTATTCCAAGGTTTTAAAAAGTACAATATTATCTTAATTATCATATTAGGGATATTAACCCCAAATTAGTAAAAAAAATTATTATAATGTTTTATTGATTTCAAAGCTTCTTAATGTTTTATAGTTATGGTAAAGTATGATTTTGTGGGATATTTTTCTTAACTAGCATATACTAAACCACAAATTTAGTAATTTTCATTACAATTCAAGGTTAGATCATAGTTTCTTAGAAAGTTGATTTTCTATAAAGTTTCCCACTTTATATTTAGATAGAAAGAAGTTTATAACTTGAATTAACATATGATTATACAATTGAATTTTGGAGGACTATTTAGAATCAAGAGTATGATGATTTAGTAACCCATGATCCATAACTATGAGACACCATAGGATTTATGAATGCACTGCAAGTCAAGTGACCTCTCTTAGTGTAACACCCCATACTTTTACCTAACTTAAATTCATCCCAAAAAAGTTTAAAGACATGCTTTAAAGACAAATACACTTTTATACATGCAGAATTTTCAAGATTTTGAATAAGCATTCCATCGATATAAAGTTCGCCCAGATCCAACACCCAAGCAAAGAGTTATGGCCGTTTTAGTATGACAGTGTACCACCTTAGCCATCGGCACGTCGCAGAGCCAGCCAAATTGGTAATTGTCAAAAACCAGTGAGCCTCCATGATATTGGCGCTTCACGCCAAGGCTCAATTTCATGATTGTCCTTTTTCAGTGTTCCAATGCAATACCACCGCGTCGCGATGAACTTTCAGGTTGTAACCAAGGTGGCAACGTGATTCTATCACATCGTGCCAACTTGCGATTTCCCAGTTGTCATTTTCCTGAGGCTTGGCAAAAGTTTTGCAAAAACTTAAAGTTGCACCAAGGGTTAAAACAGTCTTTCCCTATGATTTTAATTCATCCATATATGGGATTTAATCACTAAAAATGTTTAGGCCCTTCATTTTTCACTTTTTCCAAAAATAAAAAGATAATTATCTCTCAAGAAAACAAACCCTAGCTCTCAAAAATGAAGGTAAATCTCAAGAATTTCTCTAAGAACTCCAAGAAACTCTCAATTTAAGGTACGTTAGATGTTCATCTATGGATCCTTACATTCTATGGAGCCCAAGAATCTTTTTTTCAAAATACAATATTTATGATTTATAATTTCCATGTTTGAGTTAGATTGAATTCATTTCCATAATATTTTTTAGTGGTAAACCATGATTTATAGTACAAGTTTCAAGAATTGATTCTAGTATTTGTGGAATTACATGATATTTATGATAAACCCTTCAATTTAAAAGTTGATTGTTGTAACCATGTTAACCCTAAGTGCTTATAATTTAATGAACAAAATATGCTTCTTATGTTTTTGAGAAATTGTCTATGAGAATGAAATGATGCCCTTATAGCATGCTAACATGTATTCCCCATCCATGTACAAGTTAATGCATTCCAAGGGTTTGATAAAATGTCTCTTCGAATGAACTATGACCAATTGCACATTGTTATGTTATTCAAGATGATGCTTTGCTTTACTTTTCATGCTATTGAGTTTTGTGGGTATTTAATACACAACAATTTAGCTAATTAACTAGAGCTGTGTCAGTGATAGGATAGTATCAGTCATGTCACAATAAGTAGAACTCAATCAATTACAGAACTTAGGAAAACTCAGTAAACTCTGTATCAGTCCAGTCCAGTTAAGTATAAATAGTTTAGTATGGGAGTAGAATTTAGCACCAAGCGATCCTAGGGATGTGGGCACACCCGTTAGTTAGGTATGGGTCACTAGAAGCAATCCCTAAGTTACAGAAATATGTAGCCAACGTAGGTTATGAGATGTCACCCGTTATATAGGACTGACATACTCAGGGATCACCTACTAGTTTAGGACTGATCTTAGGGGTCACCTACTATTTAGGACTAACTCAACAACAATTATCTTTACCCATGACACAGTACTGACACTCTTCTAATTAGGGTTACAGGTTGGACCCCAACTCAGTTACCTTATCTTGTTTGGGGCATGATAGTTAGATTATTACCTCTCATATTTTCGGTTTAAGTCTTCAGTTTAGAACCTAGTTTAGTTCTACAGAATTAGGACTATTTGATATAATCAATTAGTATCAGTAATTATAGATTATCAGAAATCATTACTTAGCGTCAGACAAGCTCAGTTACAGTATATATATACATGCACAATATTACATACCCAGCGATTTGAGTAGTAATAGTTATCAACGTACTCTTATATTCACTTACTCTATATCATTTAGTCAGATATTATTCTGTATATGAACCCTTAAATTCAGCTTTACCTTATTTAACATACCAGTACATTCCCACATACTGATCGCATACCCATTTCTTGCACTATGATGTTTCATATCATAGGTTTGAACGCTCAGGTTCCTGACCGCGCTTAGCCAGATTCAACTAGCAGTAGCAGATTTAATAGTGAGTCCTCATCAATCAAGGATATTCTTTTTATTTTAGTATTTTAGTTAGTAGTAGCTCAGGAATCGGAGTTAGTTGGGGGCTTGTCCCATCAACTCCATATTTTAGATAGATTTAGCTAGAGGTTTTTCAGACTAGATTTTTAGATAGTATATAATTTTATAGATGTTATATTTTATCAATATTTTAGATGTTTTGAACCTTATCGCATTTCAGCTTATTTTTTCATTTTAATTACAATATTATTATTCAATTCTTGTAACAGATATCATTCTTGGGTTACCTTATAGTTATTTTGGTTTGTAAGCACCTTGTGATGACTAGGGGTAGTCCTGGGTTGTTACACTTAGCCAAAAAGGTTAACTAGTGGACCCTTATAGAGATAAAGAGGCTCTATACTTTAGAAAGGTTTAGAGAAGTCCTCCGAACTGGGGTAGATATTGAATATCATAAGCTCACATGATGTTTGTCAGTTGCAAGAAAGTTCCCACTTAAAAACATCATATTATCTTATAGTTTAGATTATATGATTATTTAGGAAATAAAAAATATTGTGATTCTGTATTTTTAGATATGCTTTAGCTCATAGAAAAAGATACAGATTTATATTCTCAGAATTATGATAGTCTATTTACAAAGATTCTCATCTTATGTTGGTACCTATATCTCTTTATTATACGACTTGATTTATTCTTGTTGGCCTTATTTTAATATTAAAGATTATTGGTATCAAATATTTTGAGAAACTTAGCTTTAATATTATATACCAGTACATTGCCTTGTACTGGATGCATACATTTCCTTATATTACATCTTTTCATTAATCTAGATTCTGATACTTGTTCACAAGCTCGTGGTTAAGCAATTGCAGTTTGTACTTTTGGTTGTTGGTGAGTCCTCATTGCATACGAGTATGTATAGTAGTTGGTTTAGTAAATTTTATTTTAGTGTTTTGTTTAATGGCTAGTTGGGGCCTTGTGCCAACAAACCTATAACATTTTTGTTATTAAGTACTAGTCATACATTAGCTATTTAGTTTACTTTATACTTTCAATTGTTTTTAGTATTGATCCGTAAAGACATGTTTTATTTTTAGGGATTAGTCCATGAGTTCGTTTCAAAACTTCCACTTCTATTTTAAGATTTTACATTTGGAGGGGGTGCGGATATTTAATAGCTCTAATAGATTTATTAGGTTGCGTGGATATTTCTTAAATTTTGTTTCAATATCTTTTAATAATTTACTATTTTCGTAAGATATATTCATTAATTATTTTATCCTGTAGTAATTGCAGAGTTACAAATTTCTGTGTAATAATTTATCCTATCTGTACTGTAATGTATATCTAATTCTAGATTTTCAATGTTATTTATTATTTTGTGTTGTTCTTCTCGTAGTGAGTTTTTTAAATTATATAAACTATCACATGTACTTTTTTCTAAAT
>JAPEIP010000005.1:123779520-123790831 GCA_026120095.1 Capsicum chinense | reverse complement strand
ATGAATTTCATGTCTTATCATAGATCATAAGATCAAATACGAATCTTTAATCATGTTATAATACTTGTAACTTTAATTTCATTTAAACTAAGTGCATGATGTTAAAATCACATACCTTTCATTATAAACTAACTTAATCATACTGAAAATCATGTACATTTAGTATTTTATTATTCCTCAAGTTAAAATACTGAAACTCATCCCATAATATTATTTTCATGACTAAGAACATAAGTAAACATGAAATATTATGCTAAATAAAGTGCAACCCATGAGGAAACATCATACTCTCACTGCATATGAAAAGTTGTATCAACCCTAGATATCAAATTCTTAAAAACTCAAGTAAAAATCAAACAGTTGGGCAAAAGGACAGAAGATATCATTCTTAAAACCCCACATACTTGGACTTTGTGATTATCTTGAAGGGAACTCTATTTGGAACCTTTAAAGCTTGAATTTTGGGAACAAATTTCCTCTTTTGTGTTCTAGAGGGTTTGGGGGAAGGAAAATCTTATATCTGAGTTATGAGGGTGTCAATTAATTTTAATATGGTTGGGAAATCACTTAAGAGGTAAAAGACCAAAAATCCATTGAAAATTTAAGAAAAAAACTAAAATTTGGCATTTCTGAACCCTTGGGCATGGCACACCCTTAATGCGCCACTCCAAGGGCATGACATGCACTTATTCTGACACACTAAAGGTATGGAAAACCCTTATCACAAAAACAGCTAGGATGGTATGCCCTTATCGCTCCAGGCCACTAGTTTTCTCATATTGGTATGCCTTCCCTCCGTGGCATGCCCTTAATAAGGGCCCTTATAGTTTTGGGTTTCTGAAATGTCTCAAAACAATTTCCAAAAATTCTGAAGCACTTGATAATGGTCTTGTTATCATTTCCTATAATAATTTAGCTAAGAAATCATAATAAAGTGTGAAGGAAGTATCAAAATAAAATCATTGAAATCTCGGGGTGTAACGTATGTCCTCTTTGGAATTATTTATCCTCGAATAAAGGTCGGAAAGGAAAATAATCTATATTAAGGGTTCATTAGATGAGATATGGAACTCTTCTCACACTAAAACTAAAATCATTCACCTCAATCATGAACTTACAAATGAAATTACTCATTAGACATGAATTTCATAGGGTAAGAGTGCAAATATTAGTGAATAGGATAGATAAAACGAATTTCTTACCTCAAACTAACTCTATGCTTAAAGTAAATAAGTGAGGATATAGATTTATTATGTATTCTTCCTCTTTAAAAGTTTCTCCCTCAACTTATTGATTTCTCTATAGAACTTTCATTTAACCTACTTCTTTATTCCTTAACCCTCGAACTTTTCGGTCATGAATTTTAACTACGATCTCCTCATTAAACAAACTATCTTTCACTCCAATAATTTCTATGAGCACTACAAAGATGGGTTCCCAATGAACTTTTGTAGCATTGATACATGGAAAATAAGATGGACAACGGCTAATTTTGATGGAAGGTCTAATTCAAATGCTACTTCTCTAACACGCCTCACTGCTTCATAGGGAGAAATATATCAGGGATTAATATTTCCCCATCTTCTAGACCTTATTACTCCCTTCATGGGAGATACCTTAAAAAACACCCAATCACCCACCTCAAGCTTTAGCTATATTATCCTCAAATCTACATATGATTTTGGACGACTTTCAGAGGTCTTCAACCATTTATGAATCAACTGAACCTTCCTCATTACCTCGAGAATAGAATTTGGTCCAACCAAAGTCACTTCACCAACATCAAACCAACCTATAGGTGATTTATATCTATGCCTGTACAAGGCTTTGATTGGGGAAAACTCAATTAAAGGTAAATGATCATCACAATTTCCCTTGAAGTATATCACACAATAACTTAGCATATCTTTCATCATTTGAATCGTATGCTTGGCTAGACCATCTATTTATAGATTGAAAGTTATACTAATCTTTACCTCTGCACCAAGGCCCTTCTAAAATAATTGCCAAAAATGAGAAGTGCACTACATACCTTGGTCTGAAATAATGGACAAGGGAACCCCATGGAGCCTTACTAACACGTGACTATAAAATTCATCATAATCTTTCACCATTATAAGGTTTTAACTTGTATAAAATAGGATGGCTTGTTCATTAGATCCACTATGACCCCAATCAGATCATGATAATGTCTGGTGCGGGGAAGTTAGTAATGGAATCCATATTAATGACCTCTCTTTTCCTAGTAGGAATGCCAATATCCTGAAGCAGACCATTTAGCCTTTGATGCTCAATCTTCAATTATTGTCAATTGGGACACTTAGCTGCAAAATTTTCTATGTACCTCTTTATACCATTCCACCAATAAATTTCCATAGGTCACAATACATTTTTGTAAAACCGTGGTGAATTGAATACTTAGAACTGTGTGCTTTTATTGATATCCTTTCCCTAAATCCATCAACATTTGGAACACAGCCGATGTAGATAGCGAAGGACACCATCTACTCCTTAGGAGGAAACCAAAATCTTTTGATGCTAAACTACATCCCCTATGTGGCTAAGTATGGGATCGTTACACTATTTCTCTTTCAATTCCACCTCTAAGGATAACTCTAAATAGTTCTAAACTACTACAACCCCATCATCAATATAAAGAAAACATACACCCAATTTGTCTATGAACTTCCTTGGCCAACTCCCTCTCCTTTTTTTTCACATAGGCCATACTACCCATAGGCAGCCTACTCAGCACATCTGCCACTACATTCACCTTACCTGAATAGTAGAGCACATTTATGTCATAATCTTTTGACAAGTCTGAACACCTTCTCTGAAAAATATTTAACTCCTTCTGTGTAAATAAATGCTAAAGACTCTTATGATTGGTAAAAATATTAACATACACACTATACAAATAGTATCTCTAAATCTGTATGGCAAACACAATAGTTGCCAACTCTAAATCATGAGTTAAGTAATTTTTCTCATGATCTTTAAGTTATCTAGAGGCATAAAATATTACTCTCCCATTTTGTATCAAAAAACAACCCAACTTAACTCTGGAGGTATCAAAATACACCAAAAATCCATCTAACCTATATGGAAAAGCTAGCACTAGTGCTGAAGTTAATCTATCCTTCAACTCCGGAAAACTCTTCTCGCCTTTATCTGACCATATGAACTTAACTTTGTTTTGTGTCAACCTAGTCAATGGTGTATTTATTGAGGAAAAATCTTCAACAAACATCTTATAGTAATTGACAAACCCCAAAAATCTCTGAATATTAGATGGAGTAAGAGGCCTATGCCAGTGCTTCAATACATCTATTTTTTGAGGGTCCATAAGAATATATGCTCTCGAGCTCACATGTCTCCAAAAAGGTAATAAACTTTAACAAAAATTCACACTTATTAAACTTTGCGTACAATTGGTGATCCTTTAGGGTCTGCGTCACTATCCTCAAATGTCGTTCATGCTCGTCCCCACTCTGAGAATAGAAAAGTTTACCATTTATAGAGAAAATGATGAACTTGCCCAAATACTGCTTGATGGCCCTGTTCATTAAATCCATTAAGGATACAAGGGCATTCATTATCCCAAAATGCATAACCACGTACTAAAAGGGTCCATATCATATTCTTAAAGAAGTCTACAAAATGTCACACTCTCTGACCTTCAGCTAATGATAGCACAACCTAAGATTAATATTTGAAAACTAATGAGCTCCTTGAAACTGGTCAAATAAGTCATCAATTTTTGGTCTGGGGTACTTATTCGTGATGGTGACCTTTTTTAATTATCTATAATTTATAAACATTCTAAAAGTACCATCCTTATTGCGCACAAATAAGACTGCAGAACCCCACAGAAAAAGACCAGGCGTAATGAACCTCTTATCTATAAGGTCATTAAATTATTGCTTCAGTTCTTTAAGCTCAGTCGGGGCCATCCAGTAGAGAGGGATGGATATATGTTTGATGTCTTGAAAAAGATCGATTCTGAACTCTATTTCCACATCAAGAGTTACCCCAAGTTGATCTACTAGGAAGACTTCAGGAAACTCATTAACCACATGAATTAACTGAATGTTTGGGGTTGCAGACTTACTATCTTTAACTCAACCTAATTGATAGATCTTTCTTTTGATATTAACTTTCTATATTTTAGAAAATAGATAAAATAACCCTTGGGAGATATTGAACTACCCTCCCCTTAGAGGACTGACATATTAAGGAACTGAAACTTCACCATTTGGGCACAATAATAAACTGATGCATAGTGTGAATAGAGTGAATCCATGGCACATGTGACATCAAAATATGCCATCTCTAGCTCTATTAAATCTACCAAAGTGACCCTGTGGAGGACTACATTAGAGAACTTATTGTATACTCTTCTAGCAACAACTCACACACCCATTGGAGTAGAAATCGAGAATGGTTCAAAAAAACTCTTGGGATTTACACCAAAGTTCAAAACAATAGGCGGGGTCATAAAAAAAGGTTGACCTCAAATCTACTAACACATAACCATCAAGATAAAAGACATAAAACATAAAAGTTATTACATTTGGGAACTCTCTTGCTCCTGATGGGATAGTATAACATAAAATCAATTTTTATGTGGATCTCCACTAATATTGGATGATGCATCCTGCTATGAAGATCGGTAGTCTTACAGGGCTATTGAAGTAGTATACTGAGTCTAAGGACGATCATCCTTAATACCTACTTTCGTAAAGGGTTAGTCCATCAATATATGGTCTATTTCCCCACATCCATAACACTTTTTCTACCATCCAAACACTCACCCTAATAATTACTACCACATCTCTTGCAAGCTAGATAACTGAGCCCTTTAGAAATACTACCCTGGGATCTAGAAGTCAGTGCTTGTCCCATCTGCTCTTGCTTATTTTTAATTGCTGGGGCATTGGTAGATAATGATGTAGGTTCTAATAAATGACCATGCAACAACGAATGATTTCCCTTTCCTGAAATCTATTGACTATACTTAAACTATCTGGTCCTATCCCTCTTGTATTCCATTTTCCTTTACTTTGGTTTCGCAACCTCAATTTTCTATGTATGAGACTTCACATTGGAAATAGACATAAATTCAATCAATATAGAAGTCCTAATCTCCTTGACTAATAATTTAGACACTCTAGTGACAAACTTACTCATATGAGCTCAAGAATCTGGCAATAACTTTGGGGCATACTTAGCTAGACACGACATAGAACCCTGCCTCTGTTTAATAATATCCTCTTACTTAGCCTTCCTTATATCAATAGGAAATAACCTGTATAGAAAAGGTATCTAAAATACATCCTAACTCATAGTAGTTATATTTTCACCTATACCCTTCTTCCATATAGTAATCCAAGCATGATAAAAATCTTTCAATTGATAAGAAGCCAATTACACACTTTCATATTTAGTAACATACATAATCTAAGTGATCTTCTTTACCTCTTCAATGAAAAACTGAGGATCCTTATTTTTTCTATGACCCAAAGAACTTAGATGGGATCATTCTCATTAAATCCCAATCTCAGGCTATAACTAAGTTACCATTATACTAAAGTGGGACTGTTATTGGCTAATTTCCATGAGAATTTTCATTCACAGTGTAAGCTAACACTTGGAAGGTAGCCCAAAACTCATCATTAGATACATTCTAATTTAAAAGGTCTGGAGGTGGTGGTGGGGCTAGTTGGTCCCTACTTTTTTGGGTATAAGCTCTACGAGGAGGAATTTTCTATAATATGAATGCAAAAAATTGTGCAGATATAGGTAACTTTAAAGAATGATAGATATCAAGAAAGAAGGGATAGTTCCTAGTAAGTCCCATAGCCTCTTGCTTCTTAATCTGTTCCACTTCATACCCATGATCAAGACTCTAGGTAACATGTCATGTTAGACTCTATAGGACTCTTCAAACCTTAGGATCAAATACTAAGTCTGTAACTACGTGAGGCAACCACTTAGATGTCACACAATGCTTAGGACTACATGTTGCCCCAAAGCTAAGCTACACTATCTATTCATCTCTAAAATCTAATAAGATAAACTTTAAAATAAGATTAGAAATTGAAGAAGACTTACAAATTATGTTAAAATAAACAAATAATCTCAACATGATACTATAAATCTATATTATTTAAAAATCATAAGAATCTGAAAATATCTATCTCCTAACTAGTCTTGACAAACCTCTAACTAAAATTAAAGATCCACTAGGATAGATACCAGTTGACCTAATACTGAAATAATAATAGCCATAATAATAAAATAAGAAACTGGAACCACAAAAGTCTGGCCCTCAAACTATGAGGACTAACCTACTGGCTGGATGTAGGAAATAGAGATTGTGACTAGTCATGCTGCTGGGGATGAACACTAAAACCTACATTATGAATCAATATAGCCCCATAGACATATATGTGGTCAGTGTTTCTATAATGCACTGATCATAAGAGTGTGAATACATTCAGTAAAGATAAAACAAAACATACTTACAAATTATTCATGCTATGTATAAATAGACTCACCTTCATCATAAATAAGAACAAAAGCTGAAATCTTATGAAGTGTAAATCATAAAACAACATCTGAATAAATATTGTGAGTCACTACACTTAGCTTCCAAAATCTTCTTTTTCTGTAGGAGTGTTTTATAACCGACATAAACTAGGTGAGCTAGCATAGAGTCCAACATCTAACTGATATTTTTGTGGGTTTTTTGATACCTTGCCATCAACATAGAATCTAAATTAGGGTGATCAAAGATACATGCCCATTAGGAAAAGCTTAATAATACATGACATGTCTGTTAGGACAAGCTATATACCTATTTGGACAAGCTGAATAAACCTACAATGGTATGTAGTTTCTGAGAAATAGGATATTCTAAACCCGCATTCCCCTCTTGATTCTAAATACTACTCTCAAATATATATATGTGTGTGTGTTTATACACACACACACTCATAAGCTCATACTTACGAAATTCACATTATAATAGCAAGTGGGTTTATAAAACGAAAAATCAACTATGCTTCTCTTGCTTAACTCATACTCATAAAGAAACTTGTGAATTTTAGGTATTACAAACGATCATAAGGTCAAAACTACAACTTAATCATGTAATACTTGTAACTTGAATTTTTTATAAACTCAGTGCATCATGTTAAGATCACATACATTTACTTGAAAATTGACTGACTCATGTATGTTTTACAACTTATGATTCCTCATATCAAAATACTGTAACTCATCTCATAATATCAATTTCATGATTAAGAAAATGACTAAACATAAAATCTTATGCTAAATAAAGTGCAAATCATGTGGAAACATCATACTCTCAAAATATTTGAAAAGTGGGTATTAACCCTAGAAATTAATTTCATAAAATTCAAATAAAAACCAAACATTTGGGCACAAGGATAGAAGAATATCCTGCTCAAATACCATATACCTATACCTTGTGAATTGCTTTAATGGAACTCGATTTGTATCCTTGAAATATTGAATTTTGGGGAAAAATTTCCTCTTCTGTATTCTTGAGTATTTGGCAAAAAAAATATTGTATATTTTATGTTCTGAGGGTGAGAATCGTGTATAATACGGTTGGAAAATCAATTAAGAGAAAAAATATAGAAAAGCCCTCGAATAAATTTTACAAAAAAGGAAATTTTGCATTACTGTTACCTTAGGCGTGGCCAGCCCTTATTGCGCCACTCCAATGGCATGGCCTGCCCTTATCACAGAACAATAAGGGTGTGTCATTCCCTTATCACGTAAACAAGTCGGCATGGTAGACCCTTATTACCACAGGACACAGGTTTTTATATAAAGATGTGTCTCCCTGATGTCATCCAAAACTAACTTCCACAAAAGTATGTTGCGGTTGATATCAAATATAATAACCTAAATAATGTTAGGGCCGAACCCACAGGGAATGTGTGGAATTATATTTTGAAGTAGATGAAATCATGGGCGGTGCTGAAAATAAAATTGGGGGATTTGAAAGTAATAGTAACATGTAACCAAACTTGAGTACTTAATGTTGTAAACAATAGAAGATGAACACTAGGACTGTGTCCTCCCTCTTTTCTAACTCTATAATATTCTCATTTTAAATATTACTATGCCACTGCTCTGCATGCAAAGTATAACAAGTTATGTTGTCAACCATCTTGTGGACGCATTGATAAATCTCACCCTTCATTTTTTGAGCCTCAAGTCATCGCTTTACTATCCCTTATCCTTTACCCCCATGAAACTATAACCTTTTGGGTGTCAAGTTGATTAGATGAAGTTTGATAGCCTTGAATTACTTTCATTGTCAACTTTTCCCAACATAGAACTCCTTTGTGTGGATGATATCAAGTACAAGAAATTCGTAGGATTTTGCAGTACCTTGGGATTTAATTAATATAAAGGAAATCATAATATATGTAGCCCCAGCAAAATAGATGAATCTCCCACTTTTCTTATGTTGTTACATCGCTAGGGTTCCCATAACCCTAGTCATGTAAATTATTTACTCATATTTATGAAACAATCCATGAAAATCAATTAAGAAAGTAATTAATTTCACAAAGATGAAAGAATAAAATCCAAAATTTTCTATTGAATACCAAACCAAAACCAAAAGAATCAAAGTATCGAGTATCACAAAGTCCAAGGATGCAAAAACATCTCCAAAGTACGTAATCTAATAAAAACATAACCCAATGGTATTTATAGTATAACAAAATAACAAAGGAAACATAATTAAAAAAATAAGGAAGACTTTGTCGGCAGTGGTTACGCCTCTGGCAATGAGTTATTAGGTATAATTACGACTCATTGTCTGCTGTCTTATCTCTTTTTAGGCTTTAGTGGTTAAGACTAATAATCCCACCATATGATTTTTATTTTTCTAATTTTCATCACTCCAGTAGTTTTTCACCTTCAATGATATTGAATATATTATCATTATGACTCCTTACTATGAGTCGTAGCTAGTCCTTACGACTCATGGTTTTCACTCGTTACTACTGGAGCATTAATCCTTAGGACTTCACATACTGTTCTCATTAAGGCTTTTCACTATGAGTGTTAATCTGACCTTACATCTTTTATTCTTCTATGACTTCAATTCTGGAACTTAGTTTGTCCATCTAATAACACTACGACTACACGCCATGACTAGCAGTCACTCTTTACGAGTCGTAGTCAAACTTTACTCAGTTTATCCAGTCTAGCTTTAGCTACCGGTATACTGAGGAGTCTAGATATGAGTCATAATGTGACTTAACGATTCATATCTTGACCAGTAATTCAACTTTTCAAAACTTTCTTTTCTCCTTTTTAGTCCAGCACCACTTCTGACCTAGTTTACCTGAAAAACACATAAAACACATTATATCTGATGAAATAACCTAAGTAAATGCAAATTTTCACTATTGTAAGCATTGAATGTGCCATGAAACCATAACACATCATCACCCTCAACTTAGACTGCTTGCATGTTCGATGTTTAATAGGGACAATCCTAAGATACCTTTGGCAGTCAACTTATTAATCAATTCTTAAACACTTTACCCCCTATTTTTATTCTTCAAAACTTAATAGTGAATGTGTGATAAGGTAAAATGATGTGACATACAGGAATCAAGTAATGGCATTACATTAGCAACATATAACTAGGATTATACATATTAAAGAAACTAGACAGATAAGCAATCAAACACTGCAAACCATTTACCTTTAAAGTAAAAGAAGTCCCTATCACACAATTAGATCAGTGTATTCATAAAGGTACAGTCAAGAGATGCTCTAACTGACAAAGAAGTTCCTATCTTTGCACCCAAAATACCATAGGCTTGTACATTATTTCCTTACTAGAGTTTTCTGGAAATGTGGTTTGGTTTAACGTAGTACATTTTATTAGGCATGCAACGTAGGCTCAAGGTTGGTATGGATCAACTGGGGATTTTCTTTTAGTGAATTAGCCTCCTTGGCACTTGATTTGTTTGGGGTCCACTCTTTTACCTACTATTTCTTTATTCCTCCTTCATTTCTACCTTTTTAATCTTTTACTACTTATTCATGTTGGGTGTGGTTTCTTTTATTCATTATTTTTCTTCTTTTGCATTTTCTAATTTTGACTTTGTTTTCCTTTTACCTTTCCTTTTGAATACCACACCCAACCCTACTCATTTTTTCTATCTACACCCTTTTTCCATACCTTCTTTATACTGCATGCCCCTGTAATAACCACCCTGAACTTAGGGGATTTACCTCAGTTGAGGTGCAAAGTGTCCAAGGAGGACCATGGAAAAAATAGGTCCATTATAATTTAAATAGAAAGGTGAGTCGGGTGTAAACAAAATTGGTTCTGTTAAGGCTTAACATCGGGATCAAGGAATTTTATTATTTAATTTAGTTGGGCTATTTTTGCTAACGTTGACTTAATCATGAAAAATAGACTATGATTATCTCCTAACCAACCATCCTGCAACTAATGAAAAAGAAACCAGGCAAATGCTGGATTCTATAAACACCGAGAACTAGGCAATGCCACACACATACATTGTATAGGGTTACATTGTTAGTCACTACCTATTCAGTTCATGCAGTTGTTCTCCATATTTATTACGTCGCTAGTTATAATGCCATTACTAGATTAAAAATTTTGACACACATACTAGATCACATAGTTATAAAAATTTTAGAAAGGGTACCATTTTCTATAAATTTTAGCACAAATCATTCCCAAAACGTCAATTGACCTAGAAAAAGAGTTCCTTTCCAACTAAACATCACAAAATACACCAAAAAAGACATACTAATTTTGTATTAAAACCGCAGTTAAAAGGAGTTAAAACATGGAAACAAGAACCTAAGACGACTATACGGTATACCCTCATCCCCAACTAAATACCTATACACTGTTCCTAATGTATCTAGAAATATAAAACAAAGGAGTGATGATATACCTGGGTTCCTAATCAAATAGCATCAGTATGTGGGGCCTTATTATGGATCATGCTCTCTCCTCAGTGGCCTAATTGTGATGATGCTCAAATTAATAGTGGCACCAGCTGTGGCCAGTATGCCCAATGGTAGCTCAAGTTGTTGAGTTGTTCTACTGCTCAGATTAGTAGCATTTGTAGGTATGAACTACCAGCTCCGTTGCCATCTCTCGAACCCTCGTCTGATGGTCTCACTCATGCTGTACACTCTACTTTGCAGCCTCAATGTTATCTTCCTGAATTCTTCTTCTCTTTCTCTTTTTTTTTCTTTCTTT
>JAPEIP010000005.1:123748239-123779420 GCA_026120095.1 Capsicum chinense | reverse complement strand
TGGGGATTTTCTTTTAGTGAATTAGCCTCCTTGGCACTTGATTTGTTTGGGGTCCACTCTTTTACCTACTATTTCTTTATTCCTCCTTCATTTCTACCTTTTTAATCTTTTACTACTTATTCATGTTGGGTGTGGTTTCTTTTATTCATTATTTTTCTTCTTTTGCATTTTCTAATTTTGACTTTGTTTTCCTTTTACCTTTCCTTTTGAATACCACACCCAACCCTACTCATTTTTTCTATCTACACCCTTTTTCCATACCTTCTTTATACTGCATGCCCCTGTAATAACCACCCTGAACTTAGGGGATTTACCTCAGTTGAGGTGCAAAGTGTCCAAGGAGGACCATGGAAAAAATAGGTCCATTATAATTTAAATAGAAAGGTGAGTCGGGTGTAAACAAAATTGGTTCTGTTAAGGCTTAACATCGGGATCAAGGAATTTTATTATTTAATTTAGTTGGGCTATTTTTGCTAACGTTGACTTAATCATGAAAAATAGACTATGATTATCTCCTAACCAACCATCCTGCAACTAATGAAAAAGAAACCAGGCAAATGCTGGATTCTATAAACACCGAGAACTAGGCAATGCCACACACATACATTGTATAGGGTTACATTGTTAGTCACTACCTATTCAGTTCATGCAGTTGTTCTCCATATTTATTACGTCGCTAGTTATAATGCCATTACTAGATTAAAAATTTTGACACACATACTAGATCACATAGTTATAAAAATTTTAGAAAGGGTACCATTTTCTATAAATTTTAGCACAAATCATTCCCAAAACGTCAATTGACCTAGAAAAAGAGTTCCTTTCCAACTAAACATCACAAAATACACCAAAAAAGACATACTAATTTTGTATTAAAACCGCAGTTAAAAGGAGTTAAAACATGGAAACAAGAACCTAAGACGACTATACGGTATACCCTCATCCCCAACTAAATACCTATACACTGTTCCTAATGTATCTAGAAATATAAAACAAAGGAGTGATGATATACCTGGGTTCCTAATCAAATAGCATCAGTATGTGGGGCCTTATTATGGATCATGCTCTCTCCTCAGTGGCCTAATTGTGATGATGCTCAAATTAATAGTGGCACCAGCTGTGGCCAGTATGCCCAATGGTAGCTCAAGTTGTTGAGTTGTTCTACTGCTCAGATTAGTAGCATTTGTAGGTATGAACTACCAGCTCCGTTGCCATCTCTCGAACCCTCGTCTGATGGTCTCACTCATGCTGTACACTCTACTTTGCAGCCTCAATGTTATCTTCCTGAATTCTTCTTCTCTTTCTCTTTTTTTTTCTTTCTTTGTTCTCACCTGTTACGGGGGTCGAGACTCCCACACCCTTAGTGTTCTAGACCTCCTATTCTTCATGGGACTCGTCAATAATGGGCATTGATAGGATCAACCTATCTTTCAATTTTTCCACTAATTTCCATAGTACAGCTAGCTTGACCTGTACACCTACTAAGTATGGTATGTAAATACCCTCATGCTACCAGTTAATACGCTACTCAAAACGATCATGCCTCTCATCTTTTCCCTAATCCTTTCATCTACCATAGTTTCTCTTCTCCCTCTATAATATGTCACTTTAATCTCCACTATACTCAAATACTTCTATGTCTCTGATAAAACTAACTATAGCAATAATACATAGTCATCAAAAACTGACCTGTACATGGATGTTTAAGGTGCTGCAGTATATGATGAAGTCTGAGTCTTGGATATACCTACTACATCAAAGGTCTGAGGCTTAGACTAGCCAGTCTCAGTAGGGGTGTAACTCATGTTAGTGAACCCAATAGTGTAATATCCATGACCATAGGCCTCAAAAGCCCTTCAGACTACAGCTTACCACAACTTAACTACCTTGGAGATCGAGTTAGCAGCATCTCTGATTAGTCCCAAATTTATCATAGTCTTTTGTCTCAAGAACTAATCAATCCCTTGGAGCTCTAGAACTCCTTCATTTAAAATAATATGTGTCAACATGCAGGGGAAATCCATTACCGTATTGGTGATCTTCGATCGATTTGTGATCTCTCTTACGATCTATCTAGCTACATCTATCTTATAGCCTACTATGATACTTTTTATTAGGTTCGTTCTTTTCATATATATAATATTTTTGCCCAAGATATGACTTCACCTATTTCATATCGAGGTCCATCAAGCCATGTCCTAAAAGTTCACGCTACCCTTCTTTATCAACGACAAACCTCTAACATCGCTAACTATACATGAAGCTTGGTCTTGCTCTATAGAAATGATCATGTCCATCCACTAGAACTGAACTAAATTATTTTCTAATCTAATTTGTTTCACCTTCACCTTACAAATTTCTTTAACTCAATTGTCAAAATCAGCAGTGTTAGTCGGAGGTATAAACTCTGGCCCATTAAGAAATTTGTAAATTGTCTGTACTGAGACATTCACTTGAATACCTCAAATTATGAAGTTTGGAAATGGGTATGCACCCTTTCATAGTTGACCTTGAGGGTTTAGCCTTTTGAGAACCATATGATATGCATTGTAAAACTCACGAACCAATGCTACACTATACTAAATTGGGGCTCTAGTCATCTATTCAAAAGTTGTATTATTTCAATTGGGCTTCAAACATATGCATCTCAGACATGTTTATGGTAGTCAGCCGCCTCTCCAGATAAATTGCTCATTGTGGTTTTCCATTGGTACTATTTATAGTGATATGCTAGTCATATAGGGCCCACATTTTGGGGTACCCCCACCATTCAAGATGGGAACCAAAGAATCTTTGATGGAAAATGGTTGGGAGGTATTCATGGTTGTAGAATCTCAACTGGTGTATCACTTTTCTCACTCCCACTGTCATCTCAAAATTCAAGCCCATCTTCATCATCATACCCATTGCCATTATTTTCCTCCTCGGAGCATGATGCACTCTCACTAGTATCCTCACAATCCTTTTCTTCATTATCATCGTTATCATCACCATTCTTCTTAGAGGAGGATGGTGAGTGGGCTAGTGAGGTGAGAAGGTTCTTTATTGTTGGTGTAGATCTAGGGGGTGTCTTCCTCTTCACTTGTTTTTTTCCACTAATTTCGCTTCTCTCTTTGTGCTACTTGTACCACTAGAGGATATTCTTTAAGGTCACCGATTGATTCATTAGTGTCCTTAATTCTGAGATGAAGTGTGGTTTGTGGGGCAGGTTTCTTTTGGATTTTCTTTTTTGGGGTCAAATTCTTGGTAGAATAATTTTTTGGATCCATATTACCTTTTGAAACAACACCCATTAGTTATTCTTAGAAAAGGGAATAAAATAAGAAAATTTGATGTAGGTGTGGTATGATCTGGTCACACTATGACTCAATCATTGCCTTTGGTTATAAGTTGTAGAGAGACTCATAGGGTGAAAGGTTGACTAATCAGTATTCATTGGTAAGAGAATGAGTCCTCCTAATGAGTCGTAACGTTAGGCTATGACTCATTACCAATACTTGTTATGTAGAAAAGTTTCCTAATAAAACATCCTTTCCAGTTATTATGACTCCTATCTATGAGTCATATAATGTGCTTCTGACTTAGAATATTCGTAATGTTAACAGAACCCACAGCGTTCCAATCAACCATGTTACCAGTGGTTACAAGTCATGTAATGACTCGTTAGGTTACCCTAAAAGTCAATAAGAGTCCTTTAGCCACTGTAACATGAGTGATTAGAGTAGTTGGTTCTGATTTTCTACTCCAACACAACAATATACATTCTCATACTTATGCTAGGTCCACACAACTAGTACATCCCAACATTATATTTTTAGGTACAACAATTCAAGCTATACCCAATTTTGATTTCTATCTTCAAGAACACTAGGGTTTTAACTTTAAGCACATACAACTAAACAAGGAATTCATGTTACACTTTATAATTGTTATCATTAATCGTAAGAACTAAAGCACTTAAATAAGATACTTACATAACTTGGAGTTTGGATCCTTGAAAAGAAAACTTTTTAAGAATTAAACCCTAGTGCTTTAATAGATTCTTTTGTTGGGATTTGAAATTCTTAGGCTTTCATGATTTATATGACTTGTGAAGTGTATTTAGGCATTTTAAGGGTAGTTTATGAGTGTGGAGGGAGTCATCGGTGTTCAAAAATAGGTATATGGATTGTTTAACTTAGATTTCCTTATTTAAACCAATTGGATCACACTGGGTTGACCCGCCAGGCCCGCGATGTGGACCTTGATCATAACTCAATATAATGACTCATTGTCAGTGACTACGATTCATATACTCCATCCATAGTGAAATAAAACTTACTTTAGTTCCAGTCATCATGACTCACAGTGACGAGTCGTAGTCATTAACTGCATATTATTTTGATAGTCGTAATGATTCCAGAGACCAAACTCCTGAGATGTGTTTAATCTCCAGGTCCCTACAACTCAGATGATGAATCATACGATCTGACTACGACTAATCAAGTGAGTCATGAGGCCTTTCATGAAAAAAAATTTCTATTCTTTTTCTACAATGTCCAGTGCTGCACACTGAAAACACAAGTTACCCTATAATCAAATAAGTCTAAAACATAAGTTACCCCCCACAAAGCGCTTAATTAAACATCGCGACATGATGTGTCTAAGTTTGATATTCAGACATCACCAACCAGCCCTATGGATTTCCTCCATTGTAGAACCTGATTTAACATCATGACTCAACTTAGTTGTCTTGGTTACACAGACTTGACCAAGGTTCAAATCATCAACCACTTTTACTTCTTTAGTGTTACCTATATAGTGCTTGATCCTTTAACTATTCACATTGAATGGGGCTTCACCATCACACTTCATCTCTATAGCACCAGATGAGAATCCCTCACCATAGTTAATGGTCCATACAACCTAGACTTCAACTTACTTGAAAACAAGAGAAGTTTCAAATTATAAAGCAACACCTGATCACCGGGCTCAATACTCTTTTCTCAATTTTTCAATCATGATAAAGATTCATCTTCTCCTTGAACAGTGTAGAACTTTCATAAGACCAGAGTCAAAATTCATCCAACTCATTCACTTTATTCATCCTCAACTTTGCTGTACGATTAAACTCAAAGTTTAGCTTCTTTAATGCCAATAGTGCCTTATGCTCAAGTTCAATAGGAAAGAGGCATGCCTTGCCAAATATAATCTGATATGGGTAGGAACCTATGGGGGTTTTAAAAGCAGTCTAGTAGGCCCATAATGCATCATCAAGATCCCTTGACCAATTAGTCATGTTAGCATTCATAGTCTTCATTAGTATGGTTTTTTTCTCTCATTAGAGACCTCATCTTGCCTGCTTGTTTGAGGGTGATTAGGTGTTGCCACTTTATTCTTCACTCCATATTTCACAGGTAGGCTTTTGAACAAGCGATTGCAGAAATATGACCTACCTTCACTAATTATTATACGTGGAGTGACAAATCAAGAAAAAATATATTTCTTCGGAAATACGATGACCCTTCTACATCAATTATTAGGGAGCTCTATTGCTTCCACTCATTTGGACACATATTCAACCCCAACCAGAATATATTTCATACCATAGAAACTTAGGAACGGACTGAAAAAGTTGACTCACCACACATCAAACAACTCCAACTCTAGAATAGGTTTCATAGGCAGTTAATGGCATCCTAAAATATTACCCTGATGCTTCCATTGATCACAAGCTATTGCAAAATCATGAGCATCCTTGTATATTGCTGGCCAGTAGTACTCATATTGTATAATATTGTTAGCTGTGTTGGTTCCTCTATGGTGACCTCATGCAGGTAAAGCATGATAAGATGCAAGAATACTCATTATCTGCACCTCTGAGATACATCTATGAATCATACCATCCGCACAAATACTAAATAAAAAAGGCTCATCGTAGAAAAAATTCCTTTACTCCTGCATAAATCTCTTTCTCTACTGGTAGGACAAGTCTTCTAGGATAAGATCACTTGCCAAGTACTTGGCAAAATCAGCAAACCAGGGAATTAGGTCGTGTAATGCTGCCAAAATCTATTTGTTTTGAAAATTATAATCAATTTCAAGTCCATCCCCTACTTTGTACATTGCTTTTTCCTCAAGTCTGGACAAGTGATCTACAACTTGATTCACTGTGCCTTTTTGGTCCTTTACCTCAAATCAAACTCTTGTAGCAAGAGAACCCAATGAATCAATCTTTCATTTGTATCTTTCTTCACCATTAGATATCTCAACATGGCATGGTCTGTATGAACAATAACCTTAGTCCCATTAAAATATGACTTTAATTTCTTAAAGGAAAAATCCACTATTATAATAGTATAATTCTTTTGAGAAGGGTCTAGTGCCTTGCAGGCATATTAAATTAGGTGAAGTATCTTTTCTGACCTTCGTCCTAGAATAGCATCTAAAGCCACAATGCTTGCATCAGACATTGTCTCGAATGGTAAGTACTAGTCGGGGGACATTATAAGAAGAGCTGACACCAACCGCTTCTTCAAGCACTTAAAAGTCTTCATGCATACCAGATCAGAATAAAACTTTATCTCGTGCAAAAGAATTTTGCATAGAGGGTTTGCAATCTTTGAGAAATCCTATATGAAATGCTTGTAAAAGCCATCATGGCCTAAAAAAACTCCAAATACCTTTCACAGAGACTGGTGGTGGTAACTTCTTAATTACTTCAGATTAGGCCTCATACCCCCCCTCTATTCCTTTTTTTGAGATCATATGTCCAAGCACGATTCCTTAATTCACCATGAAATGGTACTTCTCCCAATTTAGCACTAAATTTCATTCCTCACATCTATAAAGAGCATTGGCCAAATGGACCACATAGTCATCAAAAGTATCACCAACCATAGAAAAATCATCCAAAAATGCTAAAATGGTTTCTTCCACTATATCAGGGAATATCGACATCATGCATCTCTGAAAGGTGGCGGGAGCATTGCACAACCCAAATGGTATTCTCTTGAAAGAAAAAGTCCCATAAGGGTAAGTAAAGGTCATCTTTTCTTGGTCTTCGGGTGCAATATTGATATGATTATAACCGAATACCCATCAAGAAAACAATACCAACCCCTGCCTACTAATATGTCCAGAATCTGATCTGTGCATGGCAATCGAATATAATCCTTCTAAGTCCATGTATTCAGCTTTTTGTATTTCATGCACACTATCTAACTTCTGAATGGTCCCATTGGCATGATTTTACGTTTTTCATTCGGCACTACAGTAATTCCTCCTTTCTTTGGGATGCATTGAATAAGACTGGCCCACTTGCTATCCCACAATGGGGTAAACTACATCAGCATCTAACCACTTGATAATATATTTCTTTAACACCTCCTGCATAGGAAGATTTATCTGATAATGATGCTAAATACTAGGAATATAGTCCAATTCTAGATGGAATTTGTGACTACAATTGCCAGGAGGGATACCCACAGTATCTTCAATGGTACACCGTATAGTTTTTTAAACCTCTACAACACTAACTACAATGTCTCTACCTCAGTCTCAACAAAGTCAGCTGTAATTATCACTGGAAATATGTTGTTATCCCCATAAATGCTTATGCAAGTGAGAAGGATGGGCTTTCAACTCCATGAATGGTGGCTCATCAATAGACGATCAAGAAGGAGGGGTGGTTCTATTTTTTAGATCCAGATCAATCTTTTTTAAAGCATAGGTAGAAAAACCTCTCCCATACAATGCACTTACCATTTTATCATACTCCTCAATATTGCTGCTCAAGAAATTCATAATCATAGCTTCCAATTCTTCAACACCCAACCTCTCCTCAATTGGAATAGTTACTACATCAACCTCATCACAAATAGTGTCTATCATAGATACAACTCTCATATCATTCAGCTGTCGTATCAAGTGACATACATTGAAGATTACCTATTCATCGTTGAGTTTGAACCTAATCTGCCCTAACTCTATATCAGTAGCCCTATCCATAGCTAGGAAGGGTCTTCCCTAGATGATATGGATTAGGAAGTCCACCTCATAATAAGGTTTTACAAAATTAGCATAAAATATAAAGGACACCACATTTACCAACACATCACAAAGAATACCAACCGACTTTTTCATGGTCTAATTTGCCATCAACAACCTTATAGATGTTGGTTTGGGTGGACCCAACCCTAACTACTTAAGCACAACTAGTTGCATAACCTTAATACTTGCTCCCAGATCATATAAAGCCCAAGTAAAGGAAAAGCACCCACTGATATATGGAATGGTGAAGGCTCCGAGGTCCTTGTTCTTCTCTACCAATGATCTAGAAGCAACAGAACTACAATGATGTACATTGTAAGCGAGCTCATAGATCACTGTTTACTTTCTGCTAACCAGATCTTTAATGAATTTACATAGCCAGGCATATGCTCCAATACCTCAACAAGTGGAATATTGATAGACAACTCCTTCAACATCAATAAGAACTTGTGATATTTACCTTCTTCTTGCTTCTTCTTTAGTCTTAGATAAAAAGGAGGGGGAGATCTCAGAATAGTTTACAAAATAGGTTCATCAAACTTACCTTCACCCTTATCCTTTGTAGCCCTACACTAAACACCTAATGATTTTCTAGATTAAACTTCAGGTGTTCCTCAATATCAGTATTATCACAATTATTATTTGACTCAACTGTAGTAGGTACGGAGGGACCCATGGTGGCCTTACAAATCTGAGTATTAAAGACATGACAATGGATATTATTTCTCTTATTTTGCACTATATTGCAAGAAAAAGTGCCAGGCTACCACTTATTCAATCTGGTTGATATTTGACCAAACTACTGCCATAGTTATTTTATCATGGTGGTATGATACTCAAGTTTATAATTCAACCATGATATATCCACATTAATTTCCTTAAGGCAACTCTCCTATCTCTCTTATCCTTTAACTAGTTAGGACAATATTGCTTTTATTCTCGACTTAGTATAACGGCTTCTTAGTGGAACATATCTGTCACTCTTTTCCTTATAGTCATATTTACACCTCCAATCACCATCCCATTCTCTAATTCTATATCGGTACCTATTTCTATAATAGTTCTAACCTTAGTTT
This sequence comes from Capsicum chinense, assembly GCA_026120095.1. Taxonomy (NCBI): domain Eukaryota; kingdom Viridiplantae; phylum Streptophyta; class Magnoliopsida; order Solanales; family Solanaceae; genus Capsicum; species Capsicum chinense. Next base: position 123,770,313 of record JAPEIP010000005.1, on the reverse strand, counting down.
TCTTTCTATTTAGCTAAAAAACCTACCACTTCTCAATCTAGATAATTTTCTTCCTCATCTGGATTAGACTCATAAGCCTTTAAAGCAGACCTCTATGCCTATACTGCATTCACTTTTTCAAAATTCATCACTAAAAATTATTTTGTAATCAACCCAATAGTTATTCTGAGTTGTGCATATTTTTGTGCGACCATATCATCACAAACTTTGTAGTTCCTAGCAACCCTAATAGCATTCGTACCAACACCTCTTCAGCTTCCAGAGTGTGCCATCCTCGCTTAGTGAAAAAGATCTCATTTAACATTTCCTGAGCCATATCCCCAAAAAAATGCATAAGTGCACCTCCAGATATTATATCATCCATCGCCCTAGAATTTATTTTCAGGTATCTACAGATATCTCCTGTAAAATAGACCCTAGAATCAGGTGATTAGGTAGAATGCTTTAATTCATTTTGAACCAAAACAATGCTTCATACATAGACTCTGCAGGCAATTTCTAGAAATTATAAATCACATGTTTTAGGTATAGCATCCTCATAGGATGAATGAACCAGTTCAAAAAGTATCTACACAACTTGTTCCAAGTCATGATTGTGCCTCTAAGAAGTTCCCCAACCATAATGATTCTTTTCTTGACAACGAGAATGGGAACAACCTCAATCTCAATGTTTCCTAATCGACCTTCGAAATGGTATTCGAAGTACAAATCCTAGTAAAATTTACAAAATACATGTTCGCATCATTTGGGCCCTATTTAGCTCAAATGGGGTATCTCGATTCATAGTAGCTCCCATAGTTTAGTCTTAGAACTAACATAACCTTATATTCAGCTATTTTAATATAGTATATTGTCTTATGACTATTAACCGAGTTATTACATCAGTAAATAATTTTTAGTTCATTATCAAGTCCTTGATGATGTCCAAACAACACCTTTTATCAGATGATGATATGGTCGCTGTCAAAATACAGTAACCCAACAAAAGTTGTGGTTGAATCCCAAGTGAATACGTGGACTCAAGGATTTTAGATGTTGTAATTGACGGGAAAGAACTGGAAAGTAAATAGGGGGTTTTGAATGGAATTATTGAGTAAAGATCAACTATTAACTTTGGTTGTGATTGGTATTGGTAAACACTAGGGTTGTGTTCACCCTAGGTTGTAAACTCTGTAGTTATATCATGCTTTCTAGAACCAACCCGATAATTTGCACGTATAATTGATAATTTATGTACCATATACAGTCTTTTGGATGAGTAGACAGATTTCACCCTTTACCTTTTGAGTCTCAGGATGTCGCCTTACTAACTCTTATATTGATCCTAGTTAAATATTACCTATTGGGTCTAGTTATTAAATTATAGTTAACGATCTTACTAAGACAACACCTAGTAGTATAGATCGATTGTTAATCAACAAATTATTGTTTTCATTATCTTTTCCTAGTCACTACTCCTCTTTTCTAGTAAGTAGTTATAATCTACGCGGGATCTTAACATAGTCCACCCCGCTAAGAAATCTATTATAGTGAAGATAATGCAATACATGCCCTGGTATTGATTAAATTCAACAATCACACTTTTCTTACTTCGTCAATCTGCTAGGTTTCCAAAACCCTAACTGTGGGGTTTAGTCGCTCATACTAATGACGAAGTCAATATTATTTATAGTTGAAAGCATATATGAAATCATAATGATAAGGATTGTAAAAACCCACAACCGTTACTTAATAATTAACTTAAAGTCAATAAACATAAATCCCAAGATCAAAATCAAATCTTGGAATCAAAATATGTCTGTAAATATCAAAAGTGTGTAACTCCTTATAAAAGAGTCAAACCAAATCCCGAATGAAATAGCAGAAAATAAGGTCGATGGCCACATGTGGTCATACCCGCGATCTGGTACTGGGTGCAGGTAGTACCTGTGGTCATGAAACTGTGCGCAGGTACAAACCACAGGTACCAAAAAGAAAAAAATCTTTAAAGTTAACCTCTCGGGATTATGGGCTTCTGGTACATGCTTTGACTACATGTGGTCTGTAGGTCCTACATGTGGCCACATGTTGACTTGGTAAGTGTCGAGAGTCATCTTTTTAGCTATTCTTTGATTCTTGAACATACTTTGATCATGAACAAGTTGAAAAACTAATACAACCCAAACCAGGGCCTAGTCATATTGGGTGCCTCAAGTCCAATCAGGACCAGAGACCACCACTAATACCCAACCATACCCGCCTAGCAACCTATGTCAGATGAATTTTAACATATAACAAGATTGGATAATTATTATTGAAAGACATAAATAAAATCCATAACCACAAACAACAAATTATCCAACCAAACAACCAACTGGTGTCAACCCCAATAAAAATACCAATGCCAAAGTTGACACCAATACCGACACTACCCATGCCAATAGTAGTCACACAAAGCCTCTAACCGGATAAAAAGAACATTCGGTCGGGACATGCCCCCAACCAAAGTCCAATAAATAAACAAAATTATAAAAAGATATCCATAGCATAAACTGTAGTCTTCTGGAGTATGGAAGCACACCATTTCAGTCTGTCATAACACTGTCCCTGAATTCAATCACTAAGAGGAGGAGTAGTATAGTCGGTTCCTGCATCGCGTGGGGATATAGTGACTGAAGACAGGTTAGCAGGTGAATGCTAACATGTACTCAGGAAAAAGGATAATATAATGCAGTTATTCAAAACCAAAGTAAATAACCATGTGCAAACACATACTTACATATATACCATGCTGGGAAAAGGAATCGATTTTAGAATGCATTTAAAACTTTAACCTGGGTTATGTAGCTTGACTGTCCTAAGACCACCTACGGGCTATATGGGTCAAGTTTTATCCTTTAAATGGGCCCTAGTTCATATAGCCGCATGAGTCAGAGATAACATAGGGGCAGGGAATTCCCGTGTACCCTTCACCCTCTATGATACATGTATATAAGTAAAACTTAGGGGATTCTTGTGTACCCTACAAGTATATAGTCACCATGACCAACCCTAATGTCAGTAAACATGAGTTTCCAGTATCCATCCATCGGACTGACACCTTTATAGTCAGCTATCACACCCCGCCATTATAGCACGATTAAAGCCTTTATAACATAACTAAACCACCAATTCAAAGAGTTAATTACCAAGGCATTATAAAGTGGTATCGCCATACCAACTATAACTTGCCAGCAAGGTCATTAGACAACACTTTAGGGATTCCTATGTACCCCACATGATTTCAAATTAAACCAAAATCATAGCCACGAAGGCCATTCAAAAATATTTAATTCAACTAAACTAATTTAGGTTCCATTACCATATTATGTAATGCAAGGTTTTCAATAAAAGTAAAACTACGTGACAAAAACATTCTCATAGGCATTTTAACAATCATGTTGAGGGCATAGAGTTTCAAAAACAAAAATCATGTATCAATTGACCATTCCCATGTAACCACATGTTCAGACCATAATTACGACATGAAATCCAAAAGAAAAAAATGGGAAAACATTATATCCAACCATCAATAACCAAGACCCCCAACATATGTTTCAAAACCAAAGCATTATCATAATAATACTATGAAAATCATTCATTAAAACATGTTTTTAGTTTAACTAAGAATAAGGGAGGATTAAAATGCCTTAGATACAAATGAATAATGAGAGAAACCAACCTTGAGAGCCTTAACTGTCTACCTTGAGGAAAACCTAGTCTCTTTTTAAACCAAGATCTTGAGAGGGATTTGAGAGTATTTTTAGAGTGTTTGATTTAGGAAGAGTAGGTTAATAAAGTCCCAAGAGTTTTTTAGTCATGGGTTCAAAACAAGTTAAGAGGGGAATGGCAAAAACACCCCCAAATTAAATTGTAAAAATTAGTGCAATAGGGTACAGTTTGGACCCCTCGCCCATACCGATATCATAAGAGTAGTGCCTTCAACTTGTATCTTCATCAGAAGGTGGGACATCCACACACTATCAACCGTACGACTCCTCTTTCCCCACTCGGACCCATAACATACGAGTAGTAACAATAATTCATTTCTAAGATATAATTAAAGGGGTATGACACTGGACAACATATGACTCCACTTTACCACTCATACCTGAACAAATGAAACATCACTATCAAATTATAAGCATAAAAAAAACATGACCACCAAACACTGGACAACTTACGAGGTGGGTCACCTACCCATACCCTCACCATATGACTCGTATGGTGAGTCCTATGATCAAAAAAAAGCTAAAAACTCTATAAATATCCAAGGGCCAAAACCCAGGGTGTTTCTATTCTCCCCCACTTGGATCGTTTGTCTGCAAATAATAGAACACGGTCGTACAAGAATGATTTACTCTCAACACCTCAACTCTGACCTTTAACTAAGTTCAGAAACAAAAATGCAAGGAAATCAATCTTTCCTTTAACTAAGTTAGAAAATAAAAGTATGATTCAGAACACATACCTTTCGCAAAAATTTTCAAAGAAGAAAATAAGAAAGGATACTTGGGCTTCATGTCCTCTTTAGATTTCTAAGTAGCCTCTTCAACCTTGTGGTTTCTCCATAGAACCTTCACCTAAGCAACGTCCTTGGTCCCTAATTGATGAACCTTCCAATCCGAGATCTCAATCGGGACCTCCTCATAAGTCAAAGAATCTGGAACACCAATATCCTTCATAAGAAAGACTTGACATGGATGACCGATAGACTTTCTCAACATAGAAACATGGAACACTGGGTGAAAGGAGTTCAAACTACAAGGAAACTCTACCTCATATACAACATTACCAACCCTACTAAAAACCAAGTATAGACCAATATACCGAGACTGAGCTTCCCCTTCTTGTAAACCCGCATCACTCCTATCATTGGAGACACCTTCAATAATACCCTTTCCCCGACCTCTAACTCTAACTCTTTTTGCCTCACGTCCTTCATTTGGTGATATTGGGCATTCTTAAATCAATCTCAAATCACATTCACATTCACCATGTCTTGGTAAATAAAATCTAGGCAAAACATCTTTGCCTTACCAACCTCAAAACTCTTAATAGGAGATCTATAACTTCTACTATAAAAGGCCTCAAATGGAGCCATCCTAATACTAGAGTGGTAGGTATTATTATCAGTAAACAATATAAGAGGTAATTTCTTAATCAAACTACCACCATAGTCAATCACATAAGTACAAAGCATATCCTTAAATGTCTGAATTGTCCTTTCTTCTTTCCCATCAGACTGTGGGTGGAAAGCAGCACTAAGACACACCTTGGTCCCCAAACCTTTTTAAAATGACCGCCAAAAGCAAGATGAAAACTATGTACCATGATCTGAGATGATATAAATAGGTACCTTATGCAACTTAACAATCTCATGGAGATACAACCTCATATAATCCTCAACTGAGAAATTTGTTTTCACTGGCAAAAAGTGAGCCTACGTTGTCATCCTATCCACGATGACCCAAATCGAATCAAATTAATTAACACTAGTGTAACCAATCCATCCCCAATATGACATCAAAATCCACCATATCTAATTCAAATAGATCTACCATAGTTTCTTTACTACCAATAGATACTATACCCCTATAGACTCTTCTAGCAATCACAATGTCACCTACCGGGGTAGAAACAAAAAAAGGGTCCAAAACATACTATACACAGCCACAAATGGGGTCACATAAGAGAGACTAGACCCCAATCATGTAAATAGTATAGATCATGGGAAATGAGTTTCAACATACAATTACAACATTAGGCGATGCTTAAACTCTTAGCATGTAGTGAGATCATAGTGATGGTTTTGACCAGTGTCAGAGCCACATGGTGCATGCTTTGGTGCCTGAGCTGAAAAAAAGGTAATAGGAACCTTGTTTGCCCAGAAGCAACCTTAACTATAGCATAATTTCTAAGCATCTGCCCTAGATGACCATAGTTAAAGAACCATCCCTTCCCTCATCATAAAAACCCCCAATACAAGCGACCGAAAAATCAGTAAGGAGGATCTGACGGAACTTACTGAGCCACACTACCTGATATTGGGCGCCCTGTGCATTAAAGTTGTCGCCACCATAGAAACGCCTATCATCCGACGACTTTGGGTAGGGAGCACTAACCGTTGAGTACGACCCATAATTGCCCCACTTCTTCTTGGGCAACTTACTACCCTTATTACAACTCTGATGTTTGCCACAACCTTTCTTAGAGAACCTAAATTTCATGGCTTGCCTCTCCCCTATACCAACTTACTTTTTTTTTCTTCATCAACCTATTGCATGTACATAACCAACCTTGAGATATCCATGTCCTTGATCAACAAGGCAATTTCTCTTTACAAAATCAAGTCTTGGGACAAACCAGAAGTGAACTTTCTCATCATCACCCATATACCAGAAACCAACTCCAGAGCATACCGTGATAACTGGTGAAACTTTAAGGTATACTTCTTGATTAACATCTTACCCTGCTTCAGATTAATAAACTCTTCCACTTTCACTTCTCTAAATTGCAATGGAAAGAACTGGTCAAGAAAAGTACCAGAAAAATCCTCCCATAGAGATGATTCAACATTTTCACCCCTTGGATGATCCCAATCCTCGTTCCACTGGTACGCCACATCTTTAAGTTGGTAGGCGGTAAAATCCATGCCCTCTACATTTGTGGAATACATAATACAGAAGATGTTTCCATCTCATCTAGTAAAACTTAAGTATCCTCCTCAAACTTAACACCAATAAAGGTCAGAGCATTAAACCTCATAAACTGGCCAGCCCTTATGGCCTCAGAATATGGAGTAACAGGAACACCCTGCTCAGATTGAGAAGTTACTAACTATGCCAATATATGAATGGACTAATGAAACTAGATGTTCATTACTTCTGCCTGATGAGTTTAAAATAGGCTAGAGGAAACCGGTGGAACTCCAAAATGATTTGGAACTTGAACCCTAGGTTGGGTATCGATCCCATGATTAGAGCGTGTCCCATCAACATTGTCCCCAGTTGGGACGGAGGAGTTTCTGTGAACTTCAGATCACCAAGACATGATTTTAAAAGATAAAAATGGGATTTAGAAAAGATATTAGGACTAAGAATTTATATCTTGAAAATAGAACACAAGAAAGAAACATTCATAAATGCCTTGTAGACTCTCCCTTGTGAGTGTTGCACGCTACATACCCTTAAAAGAGACTCTACTTGACACGACTTTGTGGGCTCCCAATAGACAATGAACCTAGGTCTCTGATACCATTCTGACAAAACTAGAACCAGAGCCTAGTTATGTTAGGTGCCTCAAGTCAAACTGGGACCAGAGGTCACACCCAATATCCAACATGTCGGATGAATTCTGAACATATAACAAGACCAAATATTATATTTAAAAAACAATAATAAAATCCATAACCATAAACAAGGAAGTCTCCAAAAAAAATTCAATAGGTGTCAACCATAATGCCAATACCAATGCCAAGGTTGATACCAATACCGACACTGCCAATGCCTATAGTAGTCACACAAAGCCTCTAACAAAATACCAAAAAACAATCGATCGGGAAATGCCCCCAGCCATAGAAACAAAAATCTCAAGAAATAAATAAAAGCAAGAAAAGATATCCATAGCATTAAATAGAGTCTTTCAAAGTATGGAAGCTCACAACTTCAGTCTGTCACATAACTATACCCGAATCTAATCATTAAGCATGAGGAGTAGTATGGTCAATTCCTGCATCGCGTGGGGATATGGTGCCAGAAGATAGGTTAGCGGATGAACGCTAACATGTACTACAAAATAATGATAAAGTAATGGCATTATTCAAAACCAAAGTAAAAAACTATGTGTAAAAACATACATACATATATACCATGCTGAGAAAGGTAATCGGGTTTAGCATGCATTTAAAACATTAACCTAGGTTGTGTTCCTTGACCATCCTTCAATAATTAATAAGCTATATGGGTCCATTCTTACCACTAAATGAGCCCCAATGCATGTAGCTGTGTGAATCAGAGATATCATAAGGGCTGGCGATTCCCGTGTACCCTTCGCCCTCCATGATACATATATACAAGTAGAACTTTAGGTAATCCCATGTACCCCACAAGTATATAGTCACCATAAACAACCCTTATGTCGGCAAACACGAGTTTCCAGTGTCCGTCCATAGACTCATACCTTCATAGTCAGCTATCACACCCTACCATTATTGCCTATTTAAAGCCTTTAGCGCATTACCAAACCACCGATTCCTAGAGTTAATTTCCAAGGCATTATGAAGTGGTATTGTCATACCAACTATAGCTTGAAAGCAATGTCATTAGCCAACACTCAGGAGATTTCCATATACCCCACATGATTTCAAATAACACCAAGACCATAGCCACTAAGGCCTTTCTAAGAAATTTAATTCAATTAAACCAATTAAGGTTCCATGACCATATTATGCAATGCAAGGTTTTCAATTAAAGTTAAACTATATGACAAATACATTATCATTGGCATTTTAACAAATATGTTGAGGGCATATAGTTTCAAAAACCAAACCAAGTATAAATTTAGTATTCCCATGTAACCATATGTTCAAACAATAATTATAACATGAAAACCATAACAAAAACATGGGAAAATATTATCCAACCATTAATAAAGAAGATCGCCAACACATATTTCAAAACTAAAGCAATACCACAATAATACTATGAAAACTATTTATTAATACATATTATTAGTTGAACTAACAATGAGGAAGGTGTGACATGGCTTAGATACAAAGGAAAACAAAGAAAAACCACCCTTGAGAGCCTTAATTGACCACCTTGAGGAAGCCCTATGACTCAAAAAACTCCATATGCCTCAAACTAACACTGAGGGCTGCAGCTTCTTAATCACCTAAATATTCACTTTCTCCACCTCAATACTATATATGGAGATCTTGTTCCTTAGCATGATACCTTATTTCACCATAAAGTGTCATCTTTCCCAGTTTAGTATCAAGTTGTACTCTTTATATCTCTACAAAGCACTGGCTAAATTGGCTCAGGAATCATTAAATAAGACCCCAACCACTGAAAAGTCATCCATGAATACTTCAATAGTGTCTTCCCCCATGTTAGAGAATATGGACATCATATATCTATGAAAAGTAGCCGTCACATTAAACAATCCAAATGACATTCGCTTGAACGCAAAGGTCCTATAGGGTTAAGTAAAAATAGTCTTTTCTTAGTCTTCATAGCAATCATGTTTTTATTGTAACTCGAATACCCGTCTAGAAAACAGTACTAACCCCTGCGTTTTAATTTATCCAATATTTTATCTATGAACGACATAAGGAAGTGGTCTTTTTGTGTCCACTTATTTAGATTTCTATACTCTATGCATACTCTCCACCCAGTCACTGGCCTCATTGGTACGAATTTATTTTTCTCATTTGGAACCACAGTTATTCCTTATTTTTTGGCATGGATTGAACCAGGCTCACCCACTTACTGTCTGCAATGGGAAAAACCACCCCAACATCTAACCATTTAATTGTCTCCTTTTTCAATACCTCATATATTAAAGGATTAAGTCTTCTCTAATGCTTAATACTATTAATATTGTCTGGCTCAACCTGTATCTTGTTCTATATATAAATGGTGGAATCCTTATTACATTTGCAATGGTCCATCCAATAGCTCTCTTGAACTTTTGCAACACTGATATCAAAGTTTCCACGTGGGCTCTTGCCAGATCTATAGAAATAATTACCTATAAGGTGTTGTTGTCCCCCTAGAACGCATATTGCAAATGAGATGGGAGAGCCTTAAATTCAAGTATCAGTGGTTATTCTATCTCAAACACTTCCATCCAACATAAGGGAACAAGAACGGATACTTGAACTTTATGTCATCTTCAACTTCCTAAGTAGCTTTTTCTACCTATTGATTCCTCCAAAGGACATTTACCAAAGCACATCCTTAGTTCTCAACCATCGGACTTGCCTATCCAAAATCTTAATCGAGACTTCCTCACAAGACAAGGAATCAAGAATACCAACACCTTCCAAAGGGAAAATCAATGAAGGATCACACACACTTTTCTTCATCATCGACATAGGGAAAATCTGATGAATAGAACCCAAACTAACAAGCAACTCCAATTCATAAGCAACACCTACCCACTATCCTAAAAAATAAATATGAACTAAAATTACTAGGACTGAGATTTTCTTTCTTCTCAAACCTAATCACTTCTTTCATAGAGATACTTTAAGGTATACAAAATCGCCTGCATCAAACTCCAACTCTGTTTGCCTTATATCTGCGTATGACTTTTGGCAAATTTAGGATATCTTAAGCCTATCCCTAAAAAACATCATCTAACTGGTGGCTTGGTGAACCAAGTCAGGACCAAATAACCTAGTCTCGCTAAACTTGAACCACCCAATAGGAGAACAACACCTCATACCATAAAGAAACTCAAAGGAAGCCATTCTAATACTAGAGTGATAACTATTATTATACAGTTACTAAATGAGAGGCAAATGGTCAACCAACTACCTCTAAAATTAATTACACAAGTCCTTAGCATAGCTTTAAAAGTTTGAATAGTCTATTGCGCTTGTCCATTCATTTGAGGGTGAAAAATAGTGCTAAGGTTCAGCTTAGTCCCGAAACCTCACTGAAACAAACACTAAAAGTGAGGAAAATTGCATACCTAGATCTGAAATGATGTAAATAGGGAACCATACAATCTAACTATCTCAATAAATAACTTAGTATAGTCCTTATCAGAGTAGGCAGACCTCACAGGCAAGAAGTGAGTCAACTTAGTCAACTTATCCATAATGACACAAATTAAATAACTTTTATTGCGAGACCATAGAAGACCCATAATAAAATTCATTTAGATCATCTCCCACTTCAACATAGGCAACTGAACCTCTTGAGATATTTCTTCAGGACTCAAGTGCTCAACCTTAACTTACTTGCACACCATACACATATCTACGAAGTTAGCCACATCTCTCTTTATATTTTTCAATAAATAAATCTCTTTCAAATCATGATACATCTTTTTTGAACCTGGATGAATCATATACCTTGATTCATGAGCCTCGATAAAAATCCTTTCCTGCAGCCCATCTATATCAAGAATACACAACCTACCTTGGTACCTCAGTATACCATCACCACCAATCTTAAAGGCTATAATGTTTTACTAACCCATATCATTTTTTATCTGCTTAAGAATGGAATCCAAAGCTTGTTTCTCCTTTACCTCAATGAGAGATAATCTAACCACTTCTTGAAGAATTAACCCTCTTCTTTAGAGTCCAAAAGACGAATACACAAATTAGATAGCCGATGAATATCTTTCAACCATTGTTTGTTCTACTCATCCATATGAGATAAACTCCCTATGGACAACCTGCTAAGAGCATCAACAACCATATTAGCTTTTCCTAGATTATAGATAAGAATCATGTCATAGTCCTTTAACAATTCAAGCCATCTCCTCTATCAAAGATTCAACACCTTCAGAGTAAAAAAATACGGCAAGCTTTTATGATCAGAATAGATATCCACATTCACCGTATACAAATAATGGATCCAAATCTTTAATAAAAAAACCACTGCTGCCAACTCCAAATCATGAGTTTGATAATCCCTTTCATGAACCTTAAGTTGTCTAGAATCATAAGCCACTATACAATGCTATGTCAAAATGCAACCAATCTCACAATGGATGCATCATAATAAACAACGAATCTATCAATACCCTTAGGCATAGTAAGAACTAGAACCAAAGAGAACTTATCTTTAATCTTCTCAAAACTACACTCTCAAGCATCAGAACATAATAATTTAACCTTTTTCTAAGTCAATCTTGTCTACAGAGCAACAATAGAAGAAAAACTCTCCATAAAACTTATGTAATACCTAGCCAAGCACAAGAAGCTTCCAACATCAGTTGGAGTCGTGGGTCTAGTCCACTTCTTAACCGCCTCAAATTTTAGTAGATCCACTATGATAACCTCACTAGAGACAACATGCCCAAGAAAAGTCACAACATTTAACAAAAACTCAAACTTAGAAAATTAACATACAACCTTTGATTCTTAAGAGTCTACAATACAATTTGGAGGCTATTAGAATGATCCTCCTCATAACAAGTCCATGAACTGTCTGAACACCCGATTCATAAGATCCATGATATCAACCGGAGCATTAGTCATTCTTAATGACATGATCAAAAAATCATTGTGACCATAACATGTTTGGAAAGTAGTATTGGGAATATCATCCACCCAAACCTTTAACGGATGATATCCAGAATGAAGAACAATCTAAGAAAACTATCTCGCATACTAAATTTCGTTGAAGATATCATCAATCCCAGGAAAAGGGTACTTATTCTTCACTGCCATTTAATTCAATTGCCATTAATATATACATATCAGGAGAGACCCATCTTTATTTTGTATAAAAAGTACAGGAGCACCCCACGAAGAAATACTAGGATGGATAAAACCCTTATCAAAGAGATCCTTTAACTGCTCTTTTAGCTCCTTCAACTAAGCCAAAGCCATCCTATAAGAAATAATAGAGATAGGATGGGATCTCGTAGAAGATCAATATCAAACTCTATTCCCCTATCAAGAGTAATGCCATGAAGATCCTCGAGAAATACTTTAGGAAACTCATTGACAACAGAGACAGATTGCAAAGGTCCCTTAGAGCTATAATCTTTAATCCAGACCAAATGATAAAGAAACCTTTTGGATTAACTTATGGGCTCAAAGATATGAAATGAACCTCCCTTTAGGCACAAGGGAACTTTCCACCCATCCAGTTACTGGTTTATTAGGTAACTGCAAACTGACTTTTTGGGTCCAACAATCAAAGAAACCATAGCACAAATGAAGCCAATACATCCCTAAGATAACATAAAAAGTCCACTCTGTCCAACTCTATAAAATTCACTAAGGTCTCCCTATGAAAGATAGACACCACACAACCACTATAGACCTTTCGAACCTTAAGAGAATTACTCAACAAAGAAGATATAGAGAAAGTCTTAGGAATAGTATCGGGTAAATAATTGAAATACACAGCCAGGTAAGGGACACATAAGAAAGAGTACACCCCGAATCAAGAAAATGATACATATCACGAATGAAGAATTTTAACAAACCAAAAATAACGTCAGGAGATGACTAGGATTCTTGGGGATTAGCCATAGCATAAACCTAATTTTGGCTAATGCCAGTACCTAAAGTAGCACCCTTTGGTGCAGGAGTTGAAAAAGTACCAATCAAGAGTTTATTAGCTCCTCTGGGAACTTTAACTATCAGATAATGGTGTTGCATATGACCAGGCTAACAATAATTGTACCACATGTTCCTATCCTCAGCATACTGACCACAATAAAGTTATACATAAAATCAATAAAGAGGATATGATGGGGCTGGTTGAGCTCTACTAGCTTGATATTGGACACCTTATGCCTTAAAACACCTGTCATCTTGAAAGAGACGATCAAAAGATAGCTTAGGAGAAGGATCCCTAGCCGACTAATATGAACCAAAATTTCCCCAAGTCTTATACTTGATTCACTATGTCCTATTCATCTTCCCAAGAAGCCTCTTCGACCTTGTGGTTCCTTCATAAAACCTTTATCAAAGCTACATCTTTCGCCCAAAAATGATGAACTTGCTGGTCCAAAATTTCAATAGGGACTTCCTCGTGAGACAAGAAATTCAAAATACCAATATCCTTGATAGGTACAATCTATGATGGATCACCCACACTCTTCCTCAACATAGACACATGGAACACCGCATCACTCCCTTCATGGGAGCCACCTTCAAGAACACCTTATCCCAAACCTCAAACTCTAACTTGGTATACCTCGCATCTGCATAAGACTTTTGGGTTTCTTTGAGCCAATCTCGAATTACCTTCAACATCTCCATTGCTCGGTGAACCAAATTTGGGTCAAAACTCTCTGCCTTACTAACCGCGAACCACCCAAGCGGAAACCTACACCTCTTGCCATACAAGGCCTCAAATAGAGTCATCCCAATGCTAGAGTGGTAGCTATTATTATATGCAAACTCTATAAAATGTAAATGCTTAACCCAACTACCACCATAGTCAATCACGAAAGGTTATAGCATATCATCTAATGTTTGAATAGTTCTTTCCGCTTGCTCATCCGACAATTGTTGGAAAGTCATACTAAGACTCGCTTTAGTCCCAAAACTTTTCTAAAATAATCACCAAAAGTGTATAAGAACTGAGCACCATGACCTAACATGATAGAGACATGCTCCCCATGTAACTTCACAATTTCCTCAATAAACAACTTGGCATAATACTCTGCCAAGAAGTTTGTCCTTACTCGCAAAATGTGAGCAGACTTAGTTATCATATCCACGATGATCCAAATCGAATCAAACTGATTGCGAGATTTAAGAAGACCGATAACTAAATCCATAATGATCACTTCCCATTTTCACACAGGCAACTCAATTTCTTTATATAATCATTTGGGCCTTATGAGCTCAACTTTCACTTGCTGACACACTAGGCATTTAGCCATGAAACAAGCCACGTCTCGCATGATATTGTTCTATCAATAAATCTCCTTACGATCAGGATACACTTTCATCAAACTTGGAAAAGATCCAAATAGCATAACACGACACATGCGCCTAGGAAAAGATCCTCTCTCGTAACCCATCTACATAGGGAATGCATAATCTCTCTTGGTATCGTAAGGTACCATCACCTCTAAATTCAAAGGACATCACTTTCTACCCACCTATATCAACATAGAGTTACACTAAGATAGAATCTAACACTTGTTTCTCTTTCACCTCAGCACCAAGAGATGTTGTTGCCACCTTATGAACAATCACATCACCATCTTTCGAGTCTAAAAGGAAAACTCCAAGGTTAGGAAAATAATTAACATCTCTCACTAACTCTCACTTCTTCTTATACACTTGGACTAGAATCCCCATGGATAACCAGCTAAGAGCATCAACAACTATATCATCTTTACCTAGATGATAGAGAAGGCTCGTGTCATAATCCTTGAACACATCAAGCCATCTTAGATACCTGAGATTTATCTCCTTCTGAGTGAACACACACTGCATACTCTTTTGATCTAAAAAAATAGCAAATGGATTCCATACAGATAGTGACGCTAAATTTTCAATTCAGACATCACAACCAATAATTCTAAGTCATGAGTTGGATAACTCTAATCATGTACTTTAACTTGTCTAGAGGCATAAGCTATCACCTTGCCATGCGGCATCAAAACAAAACAACGCCCGATACTGGAAGCATCACAATAGACCAAAAAACCATTAGTGCCTTTATGCAAGGTCAGCTTATCCTTCACCTTCTCAAAACTACCCTCAAAAGCATCGAACCCCAAGAACTTTACCTTCTTCTAAGTTAACATAGTAGATGGGGTAGCTATAGTAAAAAAACTCTCCACAGATCTCCTATAGTAACTAGATAAATCTAATAAGCTTTGAATATTGGTTGGATTCATGGGTCTAGGATACCTATTAACCACTACAACTTTTCATGAATCCACCATGATCCCTTCACTAGATATGACATAACCCAAAAAAGTTACAGCGCTAAAAGAAATTCACATTTTGAAAGTTTGGCATACAACTGCTGATCTTATAAGGTCTATAACATAATACGGAGGTAGTTGGCATGATCCACCACAATCATTGAGTATACGAAAATATCATCTATGAATACAATGACGATCAAATCCAAATATTGACGAAAGGCCCTATTCATCAAGTCTATAAAGCCACCGAGGCATTAGTCAACATAATAGACAAAACCAGTAAATTAAAATGCCCATATCTGGTATGAAAGGGAGTCGTAGGGATATCCACCACCCTAATCTTTAACTGATGATACCCGAACCAAAGATCGATCTTATAGAAGAACTTAGCACCCTAGAGTTGATCAAATAAATCATCTATCCCTGGAAGAGGGTATCTATTCAATATCATTACGTTATTTAATTACTGGTAATCAATATACATTCTAAGGGACCCATCCTTTTTACACATGAACAATATTGGTGCACCCCACAGAGACATTCTAGTATGGATGAAATCTTTGTCTAAAATATCCTTTAATTGATCCTTAATCTTCTTTAACTCAGTTTGAGCCATTTTTTTATAAGGAACTAGAGATAGGATGAGTGTACAGATCAAGATAAATCCAAAAATCAATCTCTTTATCGGAGGGACGCCAGGAAGGTCATTAGGGAAAACCTTAGGAAATTCATTCACCACTGGGATGAAATGTAAAAAAGGACACTCCGAGTTAGAATCTTTAACGCAGAGCAGATGGTACAGACTTCTCTTGTAGATTAATTTACAGGCTCTAAGATATGATATGAACCTTTTCTTGGGTAATAGAGAACCACCCTCCCATTCAATAACTGACTTATTAGGGAATTTAAAAATGAACTTATGAGTTTGATAGTCTAGACAATCATAGCACAAGTACGACCAATCTACATATAATATGACATCAAAATCAAGCATGTTTAATTTAAATAGATCCATCAATTCTCCCGATCACCCATCGATACCACACAACCTCTATAGACTCTTCTAGCAACCAAAGAGTTG
Organism: Capsicum chinense; assembly: GCA_026120095.1. NCBI lineage: Eukaryota > Viridiplantae > Streptophyta > Magnoliopsida > Solanales > Solanaceae > Capsicum > Capsicum chinense. Next base: position 123,753,617 of record JAPEIP010000005.1, on the reverse strand, counting down.
CCCATTCAGGTAGAAACAAAAATAATTTAAAATACACACGAGATCGAAACCAAAATGCACAGCCACAAATGGGATCATATAAGAAAGAGTGGAACTCAGATCAAGTTATCATACACGTCACAAAAAATAGTTTCAACATACCAATAACGACATTATGTTATACCTCGAACTCCTAGCGGGTAGCAAGAGCATAGAGTTGATCTCGACCAGTGGCGGAGCCAGAGGGCGTATTTTTTTGTGCCAGAACTGAAGAAGAGGCAACTGAAACCTTAGTTACCTTAGTAACAAACTTGTCCACTAAACAGTTTCTAAACATATGCCCTAGCTGAATACAGTTGAAGCAGTTTTCCCTACCATCAAAGCAGAAACACCAAAATAGTTGACCACAAAATCTGTAGGGAGGATAGGATAGAGCTGATTGGGATCTACTAGCCTGACATTGAGCACTTTATTCCCTATAATTGTTGCCACCCTAAAAACGTCTTTAACTAGACAGCTTTTGGTAGGAAGCACTAGCCATCGTGTAGGACACAAAATTTCCTTACTTTTTTGGACTACTTTTCACCATTCCTACCACGCTGCTATTTACCACCACCATACTTTGAATGCCAGAATTTCTGGCTCTGTATTTCCCTATTTTCAAATTACTTCCTCTTTTCTTCCTCAATATATTTCATGTACACAATCAGCCTGGAGATTTCCATGTTCTTGTTAAGCAAGGCAGCCTTACTCTACAAAATCAAGTCTCAAGACAACCTGGAAGCTAAATTCCTCATTCTAGCCTTTATGCTGGAAACCAACTCCAGAGCACCATCTTAATTGGTGAAACTTTAAGGAATACTCCTTGACTGACATCTTGCCTTTCTTCAAGTTAACAAACTCTCTCATCTTCAATTCCCCCAGCTCTTGAGAAAAGAGGTGGTCAAAGAAAGTATTAGAAAAATCATCCCACATGGCTGACTAAGCATTATCACCCCTTGACTGATCGTATTCCTCATACCACTGATATGCCATATCCTTTAATTAGTAGGTGGCGAACTCCACGCCCTCCATATTACTAGCATGCTTCATATGAAATATTTTTTCCATATAATCTAGGAAATTTTGAGAATCCTTCTTGATCTTAAAACCAATAAAGGTTAGAGGGTTCAACCTCATAAACTAGCCAACCCTTGTGGCCTCAAAAAATGGAGTGATAAAAGCACCATGTTTAGACTGAGAAGCTACCAACTGAGGCAATATATGAATAGACTGATGAAACTTAACATTCGTCAGATTAGTCTGAAGAGCTCGAGATGGACTGGAGGGGACTGGTGGAACTGCAGAAGGGCAATCAGGAACTGGACTCCTAAATCAAGACAGGACCCTATAAGCAGTACATGTCCCATTAACGTTGTCCTCAGGTGGGACAAAGGAGTTTTTGTGGGCTTCGAATTGTCTAGAAGGCATGATTCGAAAAGAAAACAAGATGGTAATAGAGAAGATTTTAGTACCTTAAACTCTACAACCCAAAAATAGAACACTATAAAGAGAAATATTCCTAAATGCCTTGTAGCCTCTCCCTTATGAGTACAGTGTGCTACACACCCTTAAAAGAGACTCCACTCAACATAACTTTATGAACACCCAATTTACCATGAACTTAGGCTCTGATAACAATTTGACATGAACCAAACTAGGGCTAAGTCATGTCGGGTATCTCAAGTCCAACCAGGACCAAATAACACCCTCAATATCTAACCATTAACCGCCCTACACACCATGTCAGATGAATTCAAAACATATAACAAGAAAAGATTATATTAAATTAAAGACATCATAATAAGTCTAAAATAAAAATTGAAAGGCAAAACTAATTAACCATCCAATAAAAATCCAAATGCCAATACCAATACCAATGCTAACACTAATACCGACACTATCCATGCCCATAGTATTCCATTAAGGCCTCTAACCAGTATCAAAGAATATCTAGTTGGGACATGCCACCAACCATAGACAAAATAAAAACCAAAGAAATATGAATGATATAAAGAAGTCCATAGCATTAAATGGGGTCTTCCGGTGTATTAAAGCTCATCACTTTAGTTTGAGTCAAATATTTTCCCCTAATCACTAAGTCACTAAGTAGGAAGAGTAAAAGTATGGCCGGTTCCTTCATTACATGGGGATACAGCTCATGAAGACGGTTACCAAAGTGAACGCTAGCATGTAACTCAGGGATAATGATAAAATAATGCCTTTAATTAAAAAGCAAGTCAAATAATCATATGCAATTACATATATCATATATACCATGTCTTGATAGGGAAAAAGGTTTAGCGTGTATTTAAGTCCATAACATGGTTGTTTAGCATTACCATCATTAGTACATCCATGGGCTATATAGGTTCCAGTGTTACCCCCTTAACAGGCTCCAGTGCATGTTGCCGCTTGAACTAGAGATATCAAATAATGTTGAGAATTCTCGTGTCCCCTTCAACCTCCATGATACATATATACATGTATAGACTTCGGGGATTCCCTTGTTCCATACAAGAACATGGTCATCCAGACCAACACTCTTATTAGCAAATATTAGTTTCTAATGTCCATCCATTGTAATCACTCCTTCACGACTACCTATCACAACCCCCGCTATTTCCTAATTAAAATATTTTATACACAACCAAAACCACCAATTCCATTATTCAATTATTAAGGAATTATAAAGTGGTATCAATATATCGACTATAACTTGCAAATACAACACATAGGGGATTCCCATGTACCCCACAGACTGTATTATAAAAATGACTTGGTTGATTCCTGAGTATCTGCCAGATTTTCATTACATAATCACTTGGGGGATTTTGCGTACCCAACATGGTTTTCAAAACCATCCTTAACAATTTAACCATTTAAACCATGTATTAGTTTCAAGAAATAAGTAAAACCAAGCACATTGGGGATTCCATTGTACCCCTAATTTAAATTCCTAACATTCTCATAACTACTAACCATTTTTATGATATAGGGTTGGGGTTATAACCACTTTAAATGTCACAAGATTTGAGAAAGTTACCATTATCAAGTTTCCCCACCATTCCAATCCACCGAGATGTTCCAAACCATATTTAATATAAGGAAAACCATAATTAAACCATGGGAAAACATCATTCAAAATTATACATTCAAAGACCTCCAACCTTTATTTCAAAAAATCTAATAGTACCATTAAAACATGTACTTTAAGTAAAATAACAATGAGGGAGGATAACATGCCTGGAATACCAAGAAACTTGGAAGAGATTACACACTTAGAACCTTAGATGACCACATTCTTCGAAACCCTAGGCTTAGATTGAATAGGGAGTTTAAAAGGGAATTTGAGATTGTTTTATTGGATATGATATGTTAATAAAGTCTCAAGAAAGATTTTAAGTCATAGTATCAAAGGGACTTAAAGTGGGAAATTTCTAAAATACTCTCAGCTTAAAAACCATAAAAAGTCATCTTTGGTTACGAGTTAACCCATTGACTCATCACCCTATCATATGACTCGTAGCCTTGAGTTATATCTTAGATAGTGAGTTAGAAACCTATGCACAGTACCCAAATGGGTACTATATATATATAATATATAAGGTGTAGTCGTAACCAACACAGTACCCAAATGGGTCAGATACTGGATAACCTACGGCTTCAACACATGACTCATAACCTATCCTCATGGCTTGTTGTGAGCCACTCGTACTCAAAGAAGAGTTAAGGCACTAAGTTACCGATTTGATTAAGGTTTGTCCTAATGAATCGTCACCATCCTTAATGACTCATATCTCAAAGTCATAACCAACACAGAAAACCCAACCACTATCAACTGGACACCTTATGACTAGGGTCACCTGCCCTTCAAGATACCATATGAATCGTATGGTTAAATCATAATCATGGCAGTGTGCTCAAAGCTAGAGAAATTTGTAAGTAAATAATCACCTCGGGTTTCATAATGGACTAGCAAGAGAAAAGAAGGAAGAATGAAGAATAAATATTGTAAAAGACTGCATTATATGAGAAGGAAGCTTCTATTGTATTATGACTTACAAAATCGAGTACAAAATGAACATACTGATACAACCCACCTCTGAATACAACATAGAGACTAGTCTATCATATAAGAGGGAGAATAGAAATACTCCAAACACTAAGAGCTCACCTTATGTCACCGAATAATAGGTGCTCTTCCTGATGAATAAACCAACAATAAGAACTTGTAATATGATCTACATGCTATAAAATTGTATTATGAGTACCAATATATGGTACTGCATAGGAAATTTCCATTTAAGCTCCAAAGGTAATATAAATATAAATACTGTGCAAGTAGGAATGTAAACTACACCCAAATATCAAGTAAACTACATAGTAAGGATAATGAAACTATAAGATAACTATTCTCCTTATATCTAAGCAACTAACATAATAAAATAACTGAACAGTAAGGATAAGTTACATTATTCCAACCATACTTTGAGACCCTCGCACTATACTATATATCACTACCCAACATATGAATAAAAAGAAGAACAAAGATATATATGGTAGTATATAAGGATAAGGAATGGAGATACAACATAGGTAAATGAGAGAATGGATGGATACACAATAATACCATAACCACTCAAGCTAGAGAGATATACATAACAAGGCTAACTCAAGGGTACAAACTAATTAATCGCACAACATCTCCAGGCATTCTAATAATAGTAGAAACTATTGCTAATGTAATTGGGGTCTCTAATCCACACGTCCAAATATGATGTACTTACCATAATAAAGTACCATAAAGAAAAGAATCAGAATATCAGTGTCTAAAGCCATAATGTCTAACTAAGGAATAATCATACGTGATAATATAAGATGAAAGAATTAGAATCATACCTCAAATATCTATACTATTCCAATAATCAACCTATCATGTACTAACCATAATAAAAACAATAACAATATAAAGTATAGTTAGTTAGTACAAAGAAATAACACCGAACTGGTCCTTTTTATAAACTCTCGCCACCATAGGTCTTGAAGGTTCAATAAAAACATAATACACCATAAGCCATACTCTTCACCTATACCTATGAAACCACTAAAATCCTTATAGATATACGCCTATACTGGTGATAGGCAATGTACATGCAACAAAGAATGCCAAGATATAGTCCACAATACCATAATCAATCTAAATTCCATAAAGTAAACCAATGTATAAACTCATATTATAAATGTCATTGTCAATCATTGAAATTAAAACGAATCTCATATCATCAGTATCATTATTAATCGCCAGACTTGAACAAAAACTCATACCATTAATATCATCATTAATCGACCATCTATCC
>JAPEIP010000005.1:123736962-123748114 GCA_026120095.1 Capsicum chinense | reverse complement strand
ATAAAAGCACATGGCTAGAACCGTGGCTAAAAGAGTGTGGATCTATAAATCCATTGTGCAGGGTAAACTCTGGGACAAAATCATCATAGGAGCGTAGAAATGATAGAAATCTCTCTTGATCGAGTAAATAGTAGTAGAAAATTCATTGACCATAAATTATCTCAGTCAAATCTCTAAATCATCATTTTTAGTCTCAAAGTCTCATAAATTACATTTTAGGATGCTACTATTCCTGTTATGAAGAAATATATTTAAAAAGAGAAAAGTAGGAATAGTTCCCTTTTTAGGAAGAAGAGTAATAAAATCTTATTTTAGTTGAATTCATACCATTTACCATCTAAGTTATCCTGATCATACCGAATCTATGCATGCCACCACCAGTATTCAAGTAATACAATTATAAGCGTCAATATGTCTATAAACTATCACCCTTTCCTTTTACAAGGACATAATACTTTCAAAAACTCAACCAATATCATAATCACAGCCTTATGCCAAATATATACATAAAGAATAACCATTAAATCATAATTCGGGGAAGAGCCATTATAATCCAAAGTCACATAGTCACCTTATACTAAAAGTTCATTAGTCATCTCTATGTATAATAGGATGTCATACAAATATGAGTCTACAAAGCTAACACAAGTCTTGGAATAAGGTGGGCTACATAGGCCTACTTCTACTCTACGATATATTTTTCAGTTAAGATTTTACCTCGGGCTAGGCTAAGGTATCTACATCCTTTTATAGATGATAAATAATCCATGATTATCCTTAGAATAGCAATTTCACCTAGAACATTAATAACTAAGCCAACTTCACCTGGGTTACAATTTCAAGATAGCTTAAGCAATACCACATAAGAATAATCATATCAATCAACAACTCTACAAATAAGGTCAATCTTTAAAGAAGGTAATAGGATTATAAACGTATAACAAGTACATCAACTTAAGGGTCAAATACTCTTCTATACCCTAAACTCACAATTTAAGATAAGTACGATGTTTTACCCACAATCACATCCTAACACCCCTATCAAAAATTCGACATATATAAACACCATCTCGTGAAGAAGAGTAGACATAAGCCTAGCTTAATGCCAAACTGCAACCCTTGAATCGTCCACCAATTTTTTATCTTCACTCCATGATCCCAAAACATTTTTATTATATTAAAATAGTAATATACATATCATTAAGGGTAAAATGAGACCCATATTTCTATATTAAGGGTTGGGTAAAATTTTAGGTCAAGAACAAGCCTATGGGGCTCGCAAACAGAATCTATAATTGGACCGATCATGAGGTCCCTCGAAGGACATAGATGTTGTACTCAAAAAGTTAAGCACAAATATAGAAAAATTCAAGTCTCAAATCAACCCTCAAAGATTAAGGACTAAATCTCTAATTTCTAAGAATTTTACATAATATTAGGATGAAAATTAAAGGAAAAATTAATGGGAAATGAACACGATGATTTACGTTATCTTACGTTAACTTATTTGTATGATTTCCTATTTTTTCCCTTTCTTTGAGATCTCAATTGGGTGTAAAAACGGCGAAAGAAGTATTAGAAAATTGGGAGGGGCAAAGGGCATTTAAAGTTTAAAAGTGCCACTAAAGCAGACACCTGGGTGCTAAAGCAGCTACTGCTAAAGTGATTTGGCTGTAGACGCAGGTGCCAATAAAGAGACCCTAAAATGGACATTGGGCGCTAAAGAGTACCACTGACAAAGGGCCAGGGCCACTAAAGCGGCCCTATGTCACTAATGTGCTAATCACCAAAGCAACCCAATAGGTGTTTAAATGGTTATTTAGGTGCCATGCACCAGATCTTTTACCAAGTTTGGACTGGACTTTGATTGGGTGCTCGGGATTTCTTTGGAACTCTGTGCGAACAAACAAACTATGCTACCATACAAAATTCGATATTTTGGGCTTAATATAACCACCAAAACTTTTTTTTGAGATCGTTTGGACAAAGTGTGGGGCCTACACCTATAGTTTCATTTTTCACATAATCCGCTTAATATCCCAAAATAAGTGCAGAAGCCTTAAGACCGAAACCAAGGGTCCTCCTAGCCTAAAATCAATGTTTAAAATCTAATGGAGCTATTCAAATTCTAATCCAAGGTCATCTATTAGAAGTTATCACTTCAAAAAAATAGTTCAAATTGCGGGGGTTAATTTTACGATTTGAAAACCCCCGCAAAATGTTATGCCGATAGTTTAAAAAAACCCCACAATACGAGCCATCATAAACAATTTGCGGCGATTTTTTCCAACCCCCATAATTAATTTGCAGCGGTTATTTTGCAACGATTGCGACCGCCGTAATTAATTTGCGGCAATTATTGACCCCTATTATTCTAAATTTAATTCATTTTATAATAAATTTTTATTTAAAAATTACATGGATTAAAATATCCGCATTTTTTTTAAATATGGTAGTGCCTATCAATTTTTAATAACTAATTAGACATTCTAATTTTAGCTCAAATTTAATTATTCCTTTAGGCATAACCTACAATCCAATATTTGTTCAATTCATATATCATTAGTACAACAGAATAATTGACAAACATATAAAAAATAAATTAAATATTAAACTTCAAAATTAAATTTTCAACATTAACATATTCAAAGTCCAAATTTTCCACATTAACTAGTATCTTCAAACTCCAAAATCAAATTTAAACACAAAACCTTCAATATTCTAAGATTCACTTCATCCACACAATTACATCATCATTGAATATCCAAGACAAGTTGCAACAAAATCAACGACTATCATTATGATCACTATCATCACGTGGTCTCCTAGCATCCATAGGAGAAATGAGTCCATTGGCTGCATCACTTTGCTACATAAAAATACAAAGTATAAAAACCAATCAGATAAACTTTCAGTCCTTATTACATTTATATCTGCGTACAACTAAAAAACATCATGATAAATATAAATAGATCCATCAACAACTACTCCACGCTACCGTTTCAAACTACTCAATCAGTTGATCAAACTAGGAACCGGAGTACCATTCAACATATAGGTAATATCAGACAAGAAATCTTAGTACCATTAAACATATAAGTAATATCAAACTAGGAATCTAAGTAAAATTCAACGTACAGGTAATATCATTCAACATACAGCAACACAATCAAGCACAAAAGAAATTGCTTACAAAACCATTCTATGTTAACAATGTTACAAAATGGAGTACTTTTAGCAGTACATGTAGATAGTAGACAACTAAATATTTGATTTGAAAGATATAGTTCCCTATTTTTCCTTTATGTATCAGAAAGATGATAATGACAGAACAGATAACAAGACATATTGAAAGAAAGAAGAAAACACTAACAAGTAAGAAAAATATATGTCAGTTTCAAGTATCAAGTTGGTCACATGCACAAGCATTTTTTCACTTGTATGATTAATTGGACATATAGTATGTTCCTTGCCCAGAATCAAATACAAATATATAGTGCATGTCTTCACTTGTCTTTACTACCAGAAATGACCATAACACACACTTTACTTTAATATTATAATAGCAGATAGTTGATGAAGAACTCATTTACCTTTGATGAATTTGAAGCCATCTTACATTCCAGACTATTTATAAGAACAACATGTTCTATTGTCATTCACAAAGCAGTTGATTCATCAAGGTCGGCATATTTCTGGTTATTTCTGCAGATTATGGATACAAAATAATCAGATGTGGAAACTAGTGAGTGTCAAGTCAAATTAGCACTCAATCGTGTCAAGTCAAATTAGCACTCAATCACAGAGCATACTTATTAGCACCTCCAATGCTCTCTCTAAAAGAATATCTCACAACTTATTTTATTTATATAATATCTACTTAGTTCAGAATCATACCATATTAATTCTCATAGCAACCAGATTTACTATAGAATTAATGTTATTGAGTTAAAGATGGGTCCACACAGAGAAGCAAATAGGAGTGAATTTGTTTCACAAATATCATAATTCATCATACAAGTGCAAAAGTAGGAAAATCAAATTGATACAGACTAGCAGAGACATAAGTTGGAGTCCACAACTCACCACATCAAAGCAATTGATATTTTGGGTCATCTATTGAAATGCTCTGTATTTCTTAACTGAATATTATACAGTTACCTAATTACCTCTTCAGCAGAACTGTAGAAGATTCTTTTTTCCCATGTGTAACTGACAAATAATCATTATGCAGATAACCTGGAAAATTAGGATCTATAAAAACTGCAACTACTTCAGACTTGTCACCTCCATTATCCATCAACTGGATGGACAGTCGGGGCGGCGAAGATGTCTACAACATAAAAAAATAGTTTTTAATGCACTTTAACTTCAAAACATGCAACAGATAAAAAAATGGGAAAAACTAAGAGAGGGAAAGATGGGGAGAGAATAGAGATAACCAGTCAGAAACTTACAAATTCAAATAGGTAAATGTTATGTTGATGTTGCTAAACCTGCCATAAATCAAGTAGACTGCCACTTTACTAGTTTTTGATTGATAATATTTGTAATCATATAATATGGACATTTCTCTAATTTTGCTAATATTTCCCATACTCTGTGGCATAAAGGGGGTTGAATGTAACATACTTACACTGAATAAGACAATTTTCTCAGAGCAGAGCTTGTTCAAGAGCGGAAGTTGTACGAAAAATCCTCAACGAGTAAGATAAACAATCATTCTATCAATGATGACTTATCCCCTCTTTGAAGTACATGAAAAAGAAAAAAATATTAGTAAAGGAATGATTAAAAATCGTGGTGTTCATAGATAATATTTGTACTCAACTAGTATGGACAATTCCCTAATTTTACTAATATTTTCCTAACTCTGCAGTATAAAAGATGTTGAATGTAACATACTTACACTGAATAAGACCATTCTCTCAGAGCAGAGATTGTTCAAGAGCGGAAGCTGTACGAAATAACCTCAACAACTAAGATAAACAATCATTCTATCAATGGCGACTTATCCCCTCATGGAAGTGTATGACAAATAAAAGACTATTAGTAAGGGACTAATTAAAAATGATGGTGTTGAGTTCATTATAAAGGAGGCATCAAATGGAGAAACTATTCTTTCACTCAAGAGGCGCATTGCAGCCCCTCATGAGAATTTCCTTACAAACAGAAAATAGGGGACCAGAGTAAAATTATTTTGATGCCACTTTGTTCTGTATTCTCTTTCATACTAAATATTGCAGATATCTTGTAAAAATTGGAAAGTTGGCAAGTTGCACAAAGTAATAAGTTTAGTAGGCAAGATATCTTGATTCAATACCAACCAAAAGAGTTAAAGAAACGAAAACTACTATAGAAGTTGAAGAAACAACAAAAAAAATATTTTAAGATAGAAAACAACTAAACAACTACACGATCTGTCACCACTCTGGCTGTAACACATAGCATACTACATAAATATGTGTATACTATTTCATAATACGCTCTCTCTTGTTATGTTTTAAACAGTGAGATATGTAAGATATAAGTAAAATAGACCATTTACCACTTCACCATGTTTGGCAAATGCTTCTCTAAGGCTTTTTTAGGAAGTACATTTGCTAAGAACTGAATAGAGGATAAGAAAGTAAGGTATAATTTTAGCTGCTAAGAAATCACTAGTTTCATATAAAACTAAGAAGCTTTGCAAGAAGATCACAAACAAAAATTTATTTAAGAGAAAAGTAACAGAATGTAAGCTACTAAAAGCTTCGTTCCAAACAAGTAAAAGGAGGAAAAATCAAAGATAAAAGAGGTAGTACTATGTAGTTAATTTAACTCATGTTAGGTTATCAAAGCTAAAAGAAAAATCTAAAGAATAAAAGGAAGAATGCACCGTCGATATAGAAGTACCTTTATATTACCAGTTTCAAGAAAAAACTTATCCCAATACTTATGGAGATACACTAATTTAGGTAGATATGTATCTGGGTTAAAACATGTCAAGAGGAAAATTGTAGTATCTGCACCAAAACAACATGTTTTGAAGGTACTAGAAAAGTTATCAATAGACCACCTTATCATAATGGTGGTTCGTCTAGAGGGAAAGCAACTAGTTCACCTTTAAAGACGATGGAATTAACACCTGTTGTACATAGAAAAAAGAGGAAAGTTTCTGATAAGTTTATACCTGATAAAATGGCTGCAACCAATCAGATCCGGGTAGACCTAAGAAAGACGATAGTTGAGAGTAAGAAGAGTGTAAGGAGCAATAGGGGTTGCTCCATATTTGAGTAAAGGGAAGAGATTGTTTAGTGGGTTCTCGAAGATATCAATAGTTGACTTGTCAACTGCCATGGAAGAGCATGTGAGTTATTATCTCATTAATCAATCAAACCCAATCCAGTAATTGCTCATGAACATTCCATTTCATATTTATAGTTATCACATATCTTAGTGGTACCAACTGAAATGTAAGAACCAAGTTTATTTATGGAAAGATAAAGATACATCAGGCTTATTTAAAAGAAGATTACCAGTACATATACTGACAGTCTAAATGGCATAAGCTTAAAAATAGGTATGTACTCTTATTCACTTATATATACAAAAGTTTAAGATAAAAAATTATTAAGACCCTGCTATGGACTTGAAAAAGACACCATCAGAACATAAATATTATTTTAAAACACTAGGCAATTTTTTCCCATCTGTCTAAGCACATCTGAATTATAATTCTTTTGCGAGTTTCATGCCCCAACTATTAGCATTCTTTTTTCTTAATTTTCCTTCCTAAGCTATCACCATACCAACAATTCAACTATGAACTATCGGCATACCAACTATCCGACAGGAACTACATATCAACATACCATCTACTTAACAGAAACTATACATCAACATACCATTTATTCTACAGGAACTATATATCAGCATACCTTCTATTGGATAGGAACTATATATCAACACACCATTTATTCAACAGGGACTATATATCACCATACAAACTCTTTTTTGATAAAGGTAAAAAATAACTCTATATATCCACAGGTATATTGCATCAAATGTGTAGTCCCCCTCCAAAAGTGTTAAATATCACCATACGAACTAATCAACAAGAACTAAATATCAACATACAAACTAATCTATACATCAACATATGAACCAATCAATAGGAACTATATATCAACATATTAACTAATCAACAAGAACAATATATCACTATACCAACTATTCAATAGGAACTGTGTATCACCATAACATTTATTCAACATGAACAAAATATCTCACCCTACCGTCTATTCAACAATATCTCATGCTAAAATAAAAATAAAATTTTGGTCAATCGATTTGGGGATTTAGTACACGAAGCAAATGCACCCGAAACCCCTTTTCCTATTATACCCAAAAATCCCTTTCCTACTTGGATTTGATTTTGGTCAATCAATTTGGTCAAAAAATAAAAAATACCCATTAAAATTTCACATTTTTTACTTTCTCAACAATTTCCCTTACATTTTCAAGATCAAAAAAATTAAGAAATAGTACTAAAAATTCCTTAAAAAGAAAATCAATAAGAGAAATTTCCAAGTGAAAAAAAGAAGAAAAAGAAAATGGTATGCATACTTACTGAGAATGAGAGAAAGAGAGTACTGAGTAGCTGTTTAGGAATTTCAAAAAAAAAAAAGAGAGAGTGGGTGTGTGGGGGAAATTAAAATGAGGGAATTTTTCAATGTTAGTACACGCAAATTTTAGCGACAAGTTTTTAACCCACATATTTCATATAATTTTACAGGGGTTAAAATAACCCCCGTAAATAAACCTCTGCAATTAGACCCTTTTTGGTAATGTATTGTCTGAGCCCAAATCCTAAACAATGAAAGATACAAAATAGGAAAAAGAATCTAAAATCAAAATGAACTGTCTGATAACCGAACCAACAGTTCCAGCAAGTAATAAATAACCTAAGTTTCTATGTAAATGTTTAAAATCCTGTAAATGCATGCAAATTAAGAGAATGGCCTATAAGGTCATTATACCATATTTGGTCCATGGTTTATGAAACAGTCCAAAACTTGCGAATCGGGTCATGAAACTCGGGCTCTACTTGCACTTATTTAGCAGCTTCTTCACCGGCCTATTCCAGCATTCATAGACTAAGTCCATGATTCATATAGTTTTGACATATATCAATTTTTGGGACTTTATTATCAACCAAGTTTAATGGGATGTGGATAGCTCCATGACCTTACGATGCAACCTAAGAGTCTTTTCTTGGTCAATTTGAGGTTGTTTTCTTAGTTTTGCTTCCAACCCCTAATTTACTTCACACTTATAAAAAAACACATCTTATCTACTATAAAGATGTATGTTCTTTCATATTTTTCTCATTTTAAGCATCAAAAGTGCCATAAAATCATGGCACATCAACATTCTCAACTTAGAAAATCCGCATGACTTCAGACAAACAAAACAAAACAAACAACTACAATGCTTTATTAAGAGAAACCTAAGGGACCTATAGTATTCAATTCATTTCCTTTAGCACAAACATTTTAACCCTTCATATACAAGAATTAAAAACCACCTTTTGTATACTTGTACCCATCACCATAATATAAAAGGATTAATAAATGGCATTGGATTTTGAGCAAAAAACTAAACACATATACAAATGACATTACCCAAACTAATAGCAACCAACAATGCCACTTGTGTCCCTTACAATAAAGAAGTTGTATATACTTATCTTCTAAATATGCAAATCTAAAAAGGATTTACCTTTGTTACTGCAGCCAAATCCATTTTGTTTTTATTTTACTAACTCCTTCTTCATACCTATTCTGCACTATGCACCCCTATGATAGTCTCCCTCAACTTAAACAATTTGCCTAAGTTGAGGTAAACAACATACAAGGAGACACCAGGGCTTAAACAAGTTCATTTTACATAGATAAATGGGAATATGAATATGCTAATAAAATACTTGGGTTATTTAGGCTCAAACTCAAGATCAAGGGATATCTATTACATTTGATAGGGATTTTAGGCTAAAAGTGAACTATTTAAGAACGGTCTAGGATCTTTTCCTAAAAAACTATCCTATAACCAAGGCCCAAATAACCAAAAAAGTTCGAGATCACATACACAAAGCTGAACTAAGTAAGTACTCACACAGACATAGCACAAGGTTACACTATTAATTACTACCTATCTAATTCACACATTTCTAAGCTATAATTATCATGCCTATAATTCTAATTCCATAACAAGATCCGTAGTCATCACAGTTTAAAATATTGTACAATACATGGTCTAAAATAATTTTCAGCAGGGATATCCTTTAAACATCAAAATCAAATAGTTCAAACTTTCAAAACCTGACTGTACTAAGGTTTCCTTATTTTTCTCCTAATCAATTATAAAAAAAACACAACATAAATACATCAAAAATATAAAAACCTAAACATGTCAGTTATACTATGAAAGAATATTTGTGGTGGGAAGAAACACAACTACAAAAACCCTAAATAGTGGTACACCGCCACCCAACTTTGAGAACATGTAGTTTTCTAATTACATATATGTAGTAAAAAATAGTGAGGGGTAAGGACAAACTTGGGATGATCAAGGTGCCAGGCGTAGTCTATCAGCTGGTGGGGTCTTAAAGTTTCTAATCATTCCATACCAATGTTGGCTAATATATTTAAAACAATATTAGAATTGGTGGTGGCTAGAGCATTTAAATGTGATGGTAGTAGTGGTGCCTAACTAGATGATGCTCCTAATTCTCTCTGCTTAAGTGTAATCATATATATATATGATATGCTATCCCAAACGCCATAAATGCCCTCTCTAAATCCCACTCAAATTCCCTATCAATATAACTATGGTACTCATAGCTCCATGCCCTCTTACCTCTATCAATTATGAGGTCATCAACCATAAAAATATCCACCGCTAATGTAGGGATGGATGGAATTGCTTTAGGTATGGGTGGAATAAATGGAAAGTGTCTAGCTACCAAATAATTGACCTCTATCCAAAGTTATGCAACCTCCTCCCTCAAGCCACAAAAATCAGAGCTTCAAACCTCGTAAAGATAGTTAGTGATCTGTTTCTCAAAACTGTCAATATCTCATAAATCTTTCTGATAAATCAATTTATAACTATCCTCAACCAACTCTTAACTCTTGCCATAGTGTCCTCTATCAGAGTTTGGACCCATGGTTTTAGTTGCATTAACAACTAGGCGAACTGATAGTATGTCCGTATGAATCTGTTTCCCTACCAATTATTGTAGAATGACATGGTAGCATTATGGGAATGAATGTTGAAGGCTTAGATTTCAGATGAATTATTGTAGAAGGAAATGTAGTGTCTATTATTGCCTCACTAAACATAGATCTTGTAGTCTTGGTCTACAGTATAGTGGCCTCTATATCACTATCGTGTTGGGGTGCCAACCTACTCGCCCCTCTCAATGATCCCATCGAATAAGAAAATACCAGATGAATTAGACAATTGTGTTCTCCTTTAGGAAACTTGGTTGGTTTCATCTCAAATCAATCTTACATCTTGAATTAGGGTAATTTCTATTGAGTGATCATTGGTAGGTAGTATATCATACCTAAATCTCTATGTAATTAATGTACCATATAAGGGAATAAGATTCTAGTGTTATCACATAAAGACCTCTCATAGACCTCATAAAAAATGTAATGCAGGATTTATGCTATACCCAACAATAGTACTTCCTATAATACTACTCAGTCGTTAGTATGTGGGTTATTAGCATCCATTACACTAAGGGGAGTCTACAAAATAGGCCCACCAAAACATTCCTATAAAGATTAGGAATGATTTCTTTCGTTCAAATTTTCTAAAAAAAATTGTCTGTCTCTACCCCTAGCTCAACGATGTATCCCAAAATCCATCTTAACAAATCCATTTAACGTTCTATGTTTCTTATTTTCTTTTTGACTTTTATCATTCATATATGCGATAAAACTCAATTGTTCTTAATATGACCTTATACTGTTGCTCAAAAAAGTAGTAGTAAATCTTGAAGATATCTACCATCATAACTCACTCTAGTATACTAGCTAATGGAGGTTAGTCCCTTGCTCTACACCCTATTAGGGTGCTCATATATACTGAGGTGGAATAA
>JAPEIP010000005.1:123710804-123736862 GCA_026120095.1 Capsicum chinense | reverse complement strand
TAGAAAAATTCAAGTCTCAAATCAACCCTCAAAGATTAAGGACTAAATCTCTAATTTCTAAGAATTTTACATAATATTAGGATGAAAATTAAAGGAAAAATTAATGGGAAATGAACACGATGATTTACGTTATCTTACGTTAACTTATTTGTATGATTTCCTATTTTTTCCCTTTCTTTGAGATCTCAATTGGGTGTAAAAACGGCGAAAGAAGTATTAGAAAATTGGGAGGGGCAAAGGGCATTTAAAGTTTAAAAGTGCCACTAAAGCAGACACCTGGGTGCTAAAGCAGCTACTGCTAAAGTGATTTGGCTGTAGACGCAGGTGCCAATAAAGAGACCCTAAAATGGACATTGGGCGCTAAAGAGTACCACTGACAAAGGGCCAGGGCCACTAAAGCGGCCCTATGTCACTAATGTGCTAATCACCAAAGCAACCCAATAGGTGTTTAAATGGTTATTTAGGTGCCATGCACCAGATCTTTTACCAAGTTTGGACTGGACTTTGATTGGGTGCTCGGGATTTCTTTGGAACTCTGTGCGAACAAACAAACTATGCTACCATACAAAATTCGATATTTTGGGCTTAATATAACCACCAAAACTTTTTTTTGAGATCGTTTGGACAAAGTGTGGGGCCTACACCTATAGTTTCATTTTTCACATAATCCGCTTAATATCCCAAAATAAGTGCAGAAGCCTTAAGACCGAAACCAAGGGTCCTCCTAGCCTAAAATCAATGTTTAAAATCTAATGGAGCTATTCAAATTCTAATCCAAGGTCATCTATTAGAAGTTATCACTTCAAAAAAATAGTTCAAATTGCGGGGGTTAATTTTACGATTTGAAAACCCCCGCAAAATGTTATGCCGATAGTTTAAAAAAACCCCACAATACGAGCCATCATAAACAATTTGCGGCGATTTTTTCCAACCCCCATAATTAATTTGCAGCGGTTATTTTGCAACGATTGCGACCGCCGTAATTAATTTGCGGCAATTATTGACCCCTATTATTCTAAATTTAATTCATTTTATAATAAATTTTTATTTAAAAATTACATGGATTAAAATATCCGCATTTTTTTTAAATATGGTAGTGCCTATCAATTTTTAATAACTAATTAGACATTCTAATTTTAGCTCAAATTTAATTATTCCTTTAGGCATAACCTACAATCCAATATTTGTTCAATTCATATATCATTAGTACAACAGAATAATTGACAAACATATAAAAAATAAATTAAATATTAAACTTCAAAATTAAATTTTCAACATTAACATATTCAAAGTCCAAATTTTCCACATTAACTAGTATCTTCAAACTCCAAAATCAAATTTAAACACAAAACCTTCAATATTCTAAGATTCACTTCATCCACACAATTACATCATCATTGAATATCCAAGACAAGTTGCAACAAAATCAACGACTATCATTATGATCACTATCATCACGTGGTCTCCTAGCATCCATAGGAGAAATGAGTCCATTGGCTGCATCACTTTGCTACATAAAAATACAAAGTATAAAAACCAATCAGATAAACTTTCAGTCCTTATTACATTTATATCTGCGTACAACTAAAAAACATCATGATAAATATAAATAGATCCATCAACAACTACTCCACGCTACCGTTTCAAACTACTCAATCAGTTGATCAAACTAGGAACCGGAGTACCATTCAACATATAGGTAATATCAGACAAGAAATCTTAGTACCATTAAACATATAAGTAATATCAAACTAGGAATCTAAGTAAAATTCAACGTACAGGTAATATCATTCAACATACAGCAACACAATCAAGCACAAAAGAAATTGCTTACAAAACCATTCTATGTTAACAATGTTACAAAATGGAGTACTTTTAGCAGTACATGTAGATAGTAGACAACTAAATATTTGATTTGAAAGATATAGTTCCCTATTTTTCCTTTATGTATCAGAAAGATGATAATGACAGAACAGATAACAAGACATATTGAAAGAAAGAAGAAAACACTAACAAGTAAGAAAAATATATGTCAGTTTCAAGTATCAAGTTGGTCACATGCACAAGCATTTTTTCACTTGTATGATTAATTGGACATATAGTATGTTCCTTGCCCAGAATCAAATACAAATATATAGTGCATGTCTTCACTTGTCTTTACTACCAGAAATGACCATAACACACACTTTACTTTAATATTATAATAGCAGATAGTTGATGAAGAACTCATTTACCTTTGATGAATTTGAAGCCATCTTACATTCCAGACTATTTATAAGAACAACATGTTCTATTGTCATTCACAAAGCAGTTGATTCATCAAGGTCGGCATATTTCTGGTTATTTCTGCAGATTATGGATACAAAATAATCAGATGTGGAAACTAGTGAGTGTCAAGTCAAATTAGCACTCAATCGTGTCAAGTCAAATTAGCACTCAATCACAGAGCATACTTATTAGCACCTCCAATGCTCTCTCTAAAAGAATATCTCACAACTTATTTTATTTATATAATATCTACTTAGTTCAGAATCATACCATATTAATTCTCATAGCAACCAGATTTACTATAGAATTAATGTTATTGAGTTAAAGATGGGTCCACACAGAGAAGCAAATAGGAGTGAATTTGTTTCACAAATATCATAATTCATCATACAAGTGCAAAAGTAGGAAAATCAAATTGATACAGACTAGCAGAGACATAAGTTGGAGTCCACAACTCACCACATCAAAGCAATTGATATTTTGGGTCATCTATTGAAATGCTCTGTATTTCTTAACTGAATATTATACAGTTACCTAATTACCTCTTCAGCAGAACTGTAGAAGATTCTTTTTTCCCATGTGTAACTGACAAATAATCATTATGCAGATAACCTGGAAAATTAGGATCTATAAAAACTGCAACTACTTCAGACTTGTCACCTCCATTATCCATCAACTGGATGGACAGTCGGGGCGGCGAAGATGTCTACAACATAAAAAAATAGTTTTTAATGCACTTTAACTTCAAAACATGCAACAGATAAAAAAATGGGAAAAACTAAGAGAGGGAAAGATGGGGAGAGAATAGAGATAACCAGTCAGAAACTTACAAATTCAAATAGGTAAATGTTATGTTGATGTTGCTAAACCTGCCATAAATCAAGTAGACTGCCACTTTACTAGTTTTTGATTGATAATATTTGTAATCATATAATATGGACATTTCTCTAATTTTGCTAATATTTCCCATACTCTGTGGCATAAAGGGGGTTGAATGTAACATACTTACACTGAATAAGACAATTTTCTCAGAGCAGAGCTTGTTCAAGAGCGGAAGTTGTACGAAAAATCCTCAACGAGTAAGATAAACAATCATTCTATCAATGATGACTTATCCCCTCTTTGAAGTACATGAAAAAGAAAAAAATATTAGTAAAGGAATGATTAAAAATCGTGGTGTTCATAGATAATATTTGTACTCAACTAGTATGGACAATTCCCTAATTTTACTAATATTTTCCTAACTCTGCAGTATAAAAGATGTTGAATGTAACATACTTACACTGAATAAGACCATTCTCTCAGAGCAGAGATTGTTCAAGAGCGGAAGCTGTACGAAATAACCTCAACAACTAAGATAAACAATCATTCTATCAATGGCGACTTATCCCCTCATGGAAGTGTATGACAAATAAAAGACTATTAGTAAGGGACTAATTAAAAATGATGGTGTTGAGTTCATTATAAAGGAGGCATCAAATGGAGAAACTATTCTTTCACTCAAGAGGCGCATTGCAGCCCCTCATGAGAATTTCCTTACAAACAGAAAATAGGGGACCAGAGTAAAATTATTTTGATGCCACTTTGTTCTGTATTCTCTTTCATACTAAATATTGCAGATATCTTGTAAAAATTGGAAAGTTGGCAAGTTGCACAAAGTAATAAGTTTAGTAGGCAAGATATCTTGATTCAATACCAACCAAAAGAGTTAAAGAAACGAAAACTACTATAGAAGTTGAAGAAACAACAAAAAAAATATTTTAAGATAGAAAACAACTAAACAACTACACGATCTGTCACCACTCTGGCTGTAACACATAGCATACTACATAAATATGTGTATACTATTTCATAATACGCTCTCTCTTGTTATGTTTTAAACAGTGAGATATGTAAGATATAAGTAAAATAGACCATTTACCACTTCACCATGTTTGGCAAATGCTTCTCTAAGGCTTTTTTAGGAAGTACATTTGCTAAGAACTGAATAGAGGATAAGAAAGTAAGGTATAATTTTAGCTGCTAAGAAATCACTAGTTTCATATAAAACTAAGAAGCTTTGCAAGAAGATCACAAACAAAAATTTATTTAAGAGAAAAGTAACAGAATGTAAGCTACTAAAAGCTTCGTTCCAAACAAGTAAAAGGAGGAAAAATCAAAGATAAAAGAGGTAGTACTATGTAGTTAATTTAACTCATGTTAGGTTATCAAAGCTAAAAGAAAAATCTAAAGAATAAAAGGAAGAATGCACCGTCGATATAGAAGTACCTTTATATTACCAGTTTCAAGAAAAAACTTATCCCAATACTTATGGAGATACACTAATTTAGGTAGATATGTATCTGGGTTAAAACATGTCAAGAGGAAAATTGTAGTATCTGCACCAAAACAACATGTTTTGAAGGTACTAGAAAAGTTATCAATAGACCACCTTATCATAATGGTGGTTCGTCTAGAGGGAAAGCAACTAGTTCACCTTTAAAGACGATGGAATTAACACCTGTTGTACATAGAAAAAAGAGGAAAGTTTCTGATAAGTTTATACCTGATAAAATGGCTGCAACCAATCAGATCCGGGTAGACCTAAGAAAGACGATAGTTGAGAGTAAGAAGAGTGTAAGGAGCAATAGGGGTTGCTCCATATTTGAGTAAAGGGAAGAGATTGTTTAGTGGGTTCTCGAAGATATCAATAGTTGACTTGTCAACTGCCATGGAAGAGCATGTGAGTTATTATCTCATTAATCAATCAAACCCAATCCAGTAATTGCTCATGAACATTCCATTTCATATTTATAGTTATCACATATCTTAGTGGTACCAACTGAAATGTAAGAACCAAGTTTATTTATGGAAAGATAAAGATACATCAGGCTTATTTAAAAGAAGATTACCAGTACATATACTGACAGTCTAAATGGCATAAGCTTAAAAATAGGTATGTACTCTTATTCACTTATATATACAAAAGTTTAAGATAAAAAATTATTAAGACCCTGCTATGGACTTGAAAAAGACACCATCAGAACATAAATATTATTTTAAAACACTAGGCAATTTTTTCCCATCTGTCTAAGCACATCTGAATTATAATTCTTTTGCGAGTTTCATGCCCCAACTATTAGCATTCTTTTTTCTTAATTTTCCTTCCTAAGCTATCACCATACCAACAATTCAACTATGAACTATCGGCATACCAACTATCCGACAGGAACTACATATCAACATACCATCTACTTAACAGAAACTATACATCAACATACCATTTATTCTACAGGAACTATATATCAGCATACCTTCTATTGGATAGGAACTATATATCAACACACCATTTATTCAACAGGGACTATATATCACCATACAAACTCTTTTTTGATAAAGGTAAAAAATAACTCTATATATCCACAGGTATATTGCATCAAATGTGTAGTCCCCCTCCAAAAGTGTTAAATATCACCATACGAACTAATCAACAAGAACTAAATATCAACATACAAACTAATCTATACATCAACATATGAACCAATCAATAGGAACTATATATCAACATATTAACTAATCAACAAGAACAATATATCACTATACCAACTATTCAATAGGAACTGTGTATCACCATAACATTTATTCAACATGAACAAAATATCTCACCCTACCGTCTATTCAACAATATCTCATGCTAAAATAAAAATAAAATTTTGGTCAATCGATTTGGGGATTTAGTACACGAAGCAAATGCACCCGAAACCCCTTTTCCTATTATACCCAAAAATCCCTTTCCTACTTGGATTTGATTTTGGTCAATCAATTTGGTCAAAAAATAAAAAATACCCATTAAAATTTCACATTTTTTACTTTCTCAACAATTTCCCTTACATTTTCAAGATCAAAAAAATTAAGAAATAGTACTAAAAATTCCTTAAAAAGAAAATCAATAAGAGAAATTTCCAAGTGAAAAAAAGAAGAAAAAGAAAATGGTATGCATACTTACTGAGAATGAGAGAAAGAGAGTACTGAGTAGCTGTTTAGGAATTTCAAAAAAAAAAAAGAGAGAGTGGGTGTGTGGGGGAAATTAAAATGAGGGAATTTTTCAATGTTAGTACACGCAAATTTTAGCGACAAGTTTTTAACCCACATATTTCATATAATTTTACAGGGGTTAAAATAACCCCCGTAAATAAACCTCTGCAATTAGACCCTTTTTGGTAATGTATTGTCTGAGCCCAAATCCTAAACAATGAAAGATACAAAATAGGAAAAAGAATCTAAAATCAAAATGAACTGTCTGATAACCGAACCAACAGTTCCAGCAAGTAATAAATAACCTAAGTTTCTATGTAAATGTTTAAAATCCTGTAAATGCATGCAAATTAAGAGAATGGCCTATAAGGTCATTATACCATATTTGGTCCATGGTTTATGAAACAGTCCAAAACTTGCGAATCGGGTCATGAAACTCGGGCTCTACTTGCACTTATTTAGCAGCTTCTTCACCGGCCTATTCCAGCATTCATAGACTAAGTCCATGATTCATATAGTTTTGACATATATCAATTTTTGGGACTTTATTATCAACCAAGTTTAATGGGATGTGGATAGCTCCATGACCTTACGATGCAACCTAAGAGTCTTTTCTTGGTCAATTTGAGGTTGTTTTCTTAGTTTTGCTTCCAACCCCTAATTTACTTCACACTTATAAAAAAACACATCTTATCTACTATAAAGATGTATGTTCTTTCATATTTTTCTCATTTTAAGCATCAAAAGTGCCATAAAATCATGGCACATCAACATTCTCAACTTAGAAAATCCGCATGACTTCAGACAAACAAAACAAAACAAACAACTACAATGCTTTATTAAGAGAAACCTAAGGGACCTATAGTATTCAATTCATTTCCTTTAGCACAAACATTTTAACCCTTCATATACAAGAATTAAAAACCACCTTTTGTATACTTGTACCCATCACCATAATATAAAAGGATTAATAAATGGCATTGGATTTTGAGCAAAAAACTAAACACATATACAAATGACATTACCCAAACTAATAGCAACCAACAATGCCACTTGTGTCCCTTACAATAAAGAAGTTGTATATACTTATCTTCTAAATATGCAAATCTAAAAAGGATTTACCTTTGTTACTGCAGCCAAATCCATTTTGTTTTTATTTTACTAACTCCTTCTTCATACCTATTCTGCACTATGCACCCCTATGATAGTCTCCCTCAACTTAAACAATTTGCCTAAGTTGAGGTAAACAACATACAAGGAGACACCAGGGCTTAAACAAGTTCATTTTACATAGATAAATGGGAATATGAATATGCTAATAAAATACTTGGGTTATTTAGGCTCAAACTCAAGATCAAGGGATATCTATTACATTTGATAGGGATTTTAGGCTAAAAGTGAACTATTTAAGAACGGTCTAGGATCTTTTCCTAAAAAACTATCCTATAACCAAGGCCCAAATAACCAAAAAAGTTCGAGATCACATACACAAAGCTGAACTAAGTAAGTACTCACACAGACATAGCACAAGGTTACACTATTAATTACTACCTATCTAATTCACACATTTCTAAGCTATAATTATCATGCCTATAATTCTAATTCCATAACAAGATCCGTAGTCATCACAGTTTAAAATATTGTACAATACATGGTCTAAAATAATTTTCAGCAGGGATATCCTTTAAACATCAAAATCAAATAGTTCAAACTTTCAAAACCTGACTGTACTAAGGTTTCCTTATTTTTCTCCTAATCAATTATAAAAAAAACACAACATAAATACATCAAAAATATAAAAACCTAAACATGTCAGTTATACTATGAAAGAATATTTGTGGTGGGAAGAAACACAACTACAAAAACCCTAAATAGTGGTACACCGCCACCCAACTTTGAGAACATGTAGTTTTCTAATTACATATATGTAGTAAAAAATAGTGAGGGGTAAGGACAAACTTGGGATGATCAAGGTGCCAGGCGTAGTCTATCAGCTGGTGGGGTCTTAAAGTTTCTAATCATTCCATACCAATGTTGGCTAATATATTTAAAACAATATTAGAATTGGTGGTGGCTAGAGCATTTAAATGTGATGGTAGTAGTGGTGCCTAACTAGATGATGCTCCTAATTCTCTCTGCTTAAGTGTAATCATATATATATATGATATGCTATCCCAAACGCCATAAATGCCCTCTCTAAATCCCACTCAAATTCCCTATCAATATAACTATGGTACTCATAGCTCCATGCCCTCTTACCTCTATCAATTATGAGGTCATCAACCATAAAAATATCCACCGCTAATGTAGGGATGGATGGAATTGCTTTAGGTATGGGTGGAATAAATGGAAAGTGTCTAGCTACCAAATAATTGACCTCTATCCAAAGTTATGCAACCTCCTCCCTCAAGCCACAAAAATCAGAGCTTCAAACCTCGTAAAGATAGTTAGTGATCTGTTTCTCAAAACTGTCAATATCTCATAAATCTTTCTGATAAATCAATTTATAACTATCCTCAACCAACTCTTAACTCTTGCCATAGTGTCCTCTATCAGAGTTTGGACCCATGGTTTTAGTTGCATTAACAACTAGGCGAACTGATAGTATGTCCGTATGAATCTGTTTCCCTACCAATTATTGTAGAATGACATGGTAGCATTATGGGAATGAATGTTGAAGGCTTAGATTTCAGATGAATTATTGTAGAAGGAAATGTAGTGTCTATTATTGCCTCACTAAACATAGATCTTGTAGTCTTGGTCTACAGTATAGTGGCCTCTATATCACTATCGTGTTGGGGTGCCAACCTACTCGCCCCTCTCAATGATCCCATCGAATAAGAAAATACCAGATGAATTAGACAATTGTGTTCTCCTTTAGGAAACTTGGTTGGTTTCATCTCAAATCAATCTTACATCTTGAATTAGGGTAATTTCTATTGAGTGATCATTGGTAGGTAGTATATCATACCTAAATCTCTATGTAATTAATGTACCATATAAGGGAATAAGATTCTAGTGTTATCACATAAAGACCTCTCATAGACCTCATAAAAAATGTAATGCAGGATTTATGCTATACCCAACAATAGTACTTCCTATAATACTACTCAGTCGTTAGTATGTGGGTTATTAGCATCCATTACACTAAGGGGAGTCTACAAAATAGGCCCACCAAAACATTCCTATAAAGATTAGGAATGATTTCTTTCGTTCAAATTTTCTAAAAAAAATTGTCTGTCTCTACCCCTAGCTCAACGATGTATCCCAAAATCCATCTTAACAAATCCATTTAACGTTCTATGTTTCTTATTTTCTTTTTGACTTTTATCATTCATATATGCGATAAAACTCAATTGTTCTTAATATGACCTTATACTGTTGCTCAAAAAAGTAGTAGTAAATCTTGAAGATATCTACCATCATAACTCACTCTAGTATACTAGCTAATGGAGGTTAGTCCCTTGCTCTACACCCTATTAGGGTGCTCATATATACTGAGGTGGAATAAAATTCATAAAACTCATGAACCAACTCTGGACTATAACTACCTTGTATCTCCCCCATCTAGCTAAGCCTGTATTGATCAAATGTAGCCTGTAACTCCAAAATCCCAACCAAATTAGCAGTTTAAATATGCCGCTCCTTAAATGTATTTCTCTTTAGCTATCCTCTCTCAATTGTGGCACATACCTATCATAAATTTCTTTTATATCCTAAACATACCTCCTTTGATTTCCCTAAACAATGGCTAATTAAACCCTCCCTACTTCTACCCTAGCTATATAGGTTGATGTATCTATTAAACTCCTTTCCCTTAAATCATACATTGAAGAATTAGCCTGATCACCATTTCATAAACCAAATGATACTTTTCCCTTTTCAAACTAGGGAGAGATATATGGTGCGTATGTAGTACCCTATGGTGCAGCTCGAGGTGAAGCCTATGATGCAATTTGTTCTTTTTCCCTATGCCAAATATTTTTAGGAACAAGTAAAGTCTCATCATTCTTGATTTCCTATTCCTACAAAGACCCTTTGTCAAATAATAGAGTCTCATCAATGATATTGTATTTAATTTCATGAGATTTACTCTTCCTCTTTGATGGTGTGGCTGTATTTCCTCGTTTAGGGTTCCCTTTTTCTTACAACAAAAACCTGTCATGTGTAGCACCCATACTACACAACATGTGGGAGAACCATCTACCCAAAATATCATTCCAAAGTCAACACTTAAGAGATAGTAAAACTAATCCACAAATAGATATATCTAATTCTAAATCAAAACATAAGTACAACAAAAATATCAAACATTGTACTTAGCCACCAACCCTAAGAATCAAAGTCATTTATACTAAAAGAAATAAAAGATTTCCAAGAAGGGTATGCAACAACAAAAACTAAATTGAAAACTAGTCCAAAAATATAAACTACATCATAAAAGAAAGATGTCATGGTAGCCAAGATACGACGCTCACCCTAAAATTTTGAATCAACTGCTAGAATCACAAATGAGATCTCGTAGGAGCCAACATATTATGTATTGCACTAAAAAAATTAAGAGCAGGTGTAGTATCAGTACACCGAAAAATAATGGTGTACTGTTCGGGTAATTTAGCCAACCTAAGATTAGAATAAGGACACAACTAAATTATTGTACAACTAGTTAATCGAAGGACAACCAACATACAATTAACAATACGATTACCATGTATTTCACTAAGGAATTCAATCAACAAGTCAACATATTATTACCCAATAAAGTTCAGTCATACCCACATCAAGACATGTAACTAATTATCAAGCATAAAATCTATTCCTGGTTCAATCATGGAACCATCAAACTCACATGACTCTCATGTATACATGATTGGGTCAAATATCTACCCTTTAGCCATAACCTGTATGGGACAATGTCCATCTGTTTACTAAATCTCTGACACAAGTTTTTGCCAATATTGTTTAAAAAATAGCCTATGAGAACAGTTCAAATATCAAAACATTTCATATTAAGCAATAATGTAGGTCAAAATCATACAAAAATATAAGAATTGTGTGCATTGACCACATAAAACAACATGCACTAAAAAGACACACTACCAAGTAGTTAATATGCACATATAGCATAAGTTGGATTGAAAACAATTCCATCACCTACCTAAAACCAAGCTTGCACAACTCATCTTTGTCGGTGCTTGCCCTTCCATGCAATTCCATTTGATCTTGGTATAGAACATGAATATAAACATCTAATGAATGAAATAAAATACCACGTTGGGACTTATAACTCACACCTAACTATTAAAGGTCAAGTTCATGATGATTCCTTGTCCATTCTAGGGCTTTCCTATTGTAATTCACCTAAAGCTACCAATTCAATGGATTAATCAGTGAATTAATAAAATGCAAGAGTTTATTAACAATTATGATCAAATACATTAGATTATTATATAATATCCTCCCTAGCACCCAAAAATAACCAAAATCATCCCTAAAACCCCCTCGAACTTCATAATTTTTTACTTCCAAGGCTTAATTACATGTTATAATTTACCGGGGATGAATTTCTAACCTTTGCAAAGCCAAATGAATAAATCTGGTGATATTCACCTAAAAATTGCTCTTCCTTTGATCCAGAATGAGTTTTGTAAAAATAAACTATTTTAGGGAAAAACTTTAATTAAACTATGACTTTCACCGCTATAGTGGCACATGCAGCTATAGCTAGCACTGACCCAGTCTAACCGTTGTTATAGTAGTAATTTATTTTCTATAGCAATGTGTCAAAAGCTATAGCAATAGTTGCATCGTGGTATGTTAGGTACTATAACGGAAGTTACTATAGAAGTGTGTCAGTAGTTAAAGTAGCATCGATGGGACAAAATGTCTAGTTTTGTCAAAAAATCCCACTTTTATATTATGCCTTAAACCAGAAACATTCCAAATGATTCCTCTTATTCTATGATTATTATTAGGAGTTTTATTCACCCAAATTCGATTTGGTGATTCCTACAAGTTCGTTATTATCTTAGCTAATTAGAAATCTAATCAAAGACCACACAACTTGCTCAAACTAGGCCTAGATTTCTCTAGACTATACATTACTTCAATTTTTCTCAAAGCCAGCCTAGCTTGAATTTAAAACATTATATATGGGAAGGATTTTAACACGAGAATTTCAATGGGAGGTTTATATATAACAACCAAAATGGTAGTTACAAAAGATACCATCTTACCAATCATTCATCCCCGAATGATCTAACACAAAAATAGGCAAAAGAGGAGAGAAAATAGTACTTGTATCCTCAAATAATTAAGGGTACTTGTATCATATGTCCTTTTTGATATCCCAAGTGGATTCTTCCATTAAACCTTGATCGAATAACATTCCTTCATCCTTAATATCCAAAAGTCTTGATCTAAAATAATTTTTGGTTCTTACTCATAAACCAAGTATATATCTAAAAGAACTGAGTCCCACATAATGATGTACTCCGCATCCCATTCGTACCTCTTGAGCATAGAAACATGAAATACAAGATGTACTCCCCACAACCTTAGTGGTTGAGCCAACATGTATACAACTGGACCTACAAACTCAAGAACCTCAAAGCGACCAATATACAAATGGTTGATTTTGCCCCTACTGTCAAAACTATGAATCCCTTAATGGGAGACACCTTTAGTAAAACTTGCTCACTAACCTTGAAATCAATGTCTCATACCTTACGATATGCATACTCTTTCTTTCTGACAACATGGTCTAAATAAACCTTACTTTATCTTGATCCTCCTTTACCAAGTTAGCACACAATATTTTGACATCACCATCCTTAAATCACCCATTTAGTGATCCACACTTTCTTCCATAAAGTGGATAAAATAGTTTCATATCGATGCTGGAGTGGTAGCTATTGTTGTTTGAAAACTAAAACAAGACGACACTTATCCCAATGACCACCAAAATCAATTATATGGGCCCTCAATATATCCTCTAGCACATGATTCATCCTATCTGATTGCTTGTATATTTGAGGATTAAAAGTAATGCTAATCTTGAGCTTGGTGCCTAACTCCTCATGCAACCTATCCCAATATTTGAAAATGTACTTTTCATATATATAAAAAACATTTCACATAAAGTCTTATTATCTCTCTGACATATATTTTATCTAAGTATTGAGAGATATAGTCTAGATGAACCAGCAAAAAGTGAGAATATTACATCAATCACTCCACTATTACCCAAATGGAGTCATACTTTTCCAAAGTTTTAGGAAGACCTACTACAAAATCCATAGCAATGTGCTCTCATTTCAACATAGGTATAGGTATTCTCTAAAACAACCCTATAGGCTTTTGGTGTATGTACTTCACCTATTTAAAATTTTGACACTTAGACACATAATATGTTATATCCCTCTTCATCTTAGTCTACTAATAACGTTGTCTCAAATTATGGTACATTTGGTCATACTGGGATGAATAGATTATTCAAACCATAGGCCTTTAAAAGTACATAGTGTGTCAAGTCATAAACTCAAGGAACATATAGCCTTACCTTAAACCATAATATCTCACTCACATCAAAGGTGGCATCTGTCACCTTCTTACTTACCACTTTTTTTAGAGTGCATTCAACCTTTCGGCCTCAAATTTCTTGTCCTTAATCTACTCTAAAAATGTTGACTTTACCCCATTAGTATCCAACACTCTATCCCTTTTTGAGACCCCAAAATGCATTCTCAAAGATGTTATAGTTTAAAACTCTCTAACTAAAGGTCGCCTAGACACCCTCAAGACCGACTAACTATCCACACTTACAGCTTTTTGGCTCAATTATTTGTCCACCACATTAGCCTTTACTCAATGGTAGTGAATAGTAAAATCATAATCCCTTAATAATTCCATCTACCTTTGCTTCCAAAGATTTAGATACCTTTGAGTAAATCTGAACTACAAGTTTAGGTTATCTGTGAAGACCTCACACTTGACACCATAAAGGTGGCGTCCTCTAAGAATAAGCAATGAGATTCCTATCATTCATTAACATAGAACCCATTTTCAAAAGTGAAAAATCATAAATCATTAAAAAGACCTTACCTTCAATTGATAACGAATGGATAAGCACAGTAGTCAAGGGCATCTTAAGCTTTTGATAGATCTCCTCTCATTGAACTAACCAAACAAATGACACTTTCGTCAAAGTCAAACTTTTAAAGTGTGCTTCAATCAATCAAAGTTCTTGAAAAACCTACAGTTATAACTAGCAAGACACACAAAGCTTGTTACCTCGGTCACTAAACTAGGCTGAGTCTTGTTTTTAAGTAACTTAATATTCTGGGGATCCACTATCACCCCTTTTTTAGAAACCACATGACCCAAGTAGACCACTCAATACAAAAAAACTCAACAAATAGTTGCTTCTCCCTTTGAATCACTAAAACTATATAAAGGTGACTTGCATGTTCTTTTTTACTCTTAAAGTGGAATAGAATATAATCAATAAACACCGTTACAAAAGAATCCAAGAATTATTTAAAGATACCATTCATCAAGATTATATAGGTTGTAGGAGCATTATCTATCTTAGAAGACATCAAAAGAAACTTATAATTTCCATACCAAGTTTTGAAAGTAGTCGTATGTCCTGTTGGTCTTATTTTCAATTGATGACAACCTGACTAGAAACACTAATTTGCTTTATAACTAGTAACGTAAATCATCTATGAAAGGTAAGGGATATCTATTTCTTGTTTTAACCTTATTTAGTTGTCTATAATCAATGCACATCCTCAAGGTACCATCTTTCTTAAAAAAAATGACTGAAGAACCGAAAGATGAAATACTAGGATGAATTAAACCCTTTCAAGTAGTCCTTATAATTGAGCTTTGAGCTCCCTTTACTCTACTTTCTTTCAATAAGGAGGAATTTATATACAGAGATTGCCCACTCTAAGTAAATATAGAAATTAATATCTCTATCCAGAGGCATCGCTGATAGATCTGAAAGTAACACATCCTAAAATTCGAAAACTACCAAAATTGACTCTATAGAAAAGGACCCCAAACATACATCCTAAAGATGGGATAAGAATGCTAAACACCCCTTCCCTACTAAATTTTTGGCCCAGAAAAATGATGTAATTCTCACCATCTTGGCCTTATACGCTCTTGCCCACTGTAGTTTATCCTTTTTAGGTATAGTTAGAGTCATTGTCTTAGCATTATAGTTTATAATAGTATGATGTGGAGATAACCAGGTCATACCAAGAATTACATCGAAGTCTAATAAATCCATAATAATTAGGTTTACTAAAGTTTAAAAACCTGCAAATAACACTACACAAGAATGGTAAACATGGGATACTTCCACAGACTAACTAACTAGGGTAGACATAAAAACATGGTAATCAATTACATCACATGGTAGATTCACACCAACCAAAAATTAAAAACATAAAGAAAAAGTACGCTCGGGATCAAATACAATAGAAATCATTTGGTCACAATTAGAAATAGCACCTGTGATTACCACATTAGAACCTTGGCATTAGTCTTTCCCAAAAATATATAGAAACTAGCCCAATCATCAATCTAATTTAACTTCTTCACCGACTATGCTCCTCCCTTTATATTGCTATTTTCTCTACTACCCCAAACACATATTTGATTTCCCCTTCCATCCTATGGATGGACCTTGCCATTGTCTCATCCCTTTTTACTTGCTAGAGCTATAGCCACCTGAGCATTTTTGTGTCTAACAAGACACTTTCTCTTAAAGTGACACACAATACCATAATGGTAACTTCCTCGCTCAATAAAAGGATAGCTAGCAGAAGATTAATAAGCCCCCTGGACCCTAACAATCTGTTGGTACGAAGAAATATTAGCTGGAGCCATAGTATAAGCTGGAAAGGTTGACTAAAAATGATGGGCCAAAAGGCTAGTTGGCTAGGCCCTTAGATTATAACCCACTAAAATTCCCAATATTGTTGGACTTCTTAGCTAATATTATAGCCTAAATCACTTAAGTTACCCTCTCCAACTACATGGTTATAAAATTCATTGAACCTTATTCCTATAGAAGTCATATGCATAAACAAAACCTAAAAATTATAATTCAAACCCTTTAAAAAGGGGTGAATCCTCTCATCCTCAGTAGTCAACAACTGAATAGCATAGATATCTTAGGCAAATAACTTAGCCACATTGGCCATATCTAACATGTCACCCTACTCCAAATCTAAGAACTAATACTTCGTGAAATCTGATGTGATGGTTTCTCTACCACACATTTGAGTGTTTTAATTTGGAATAATTTAAAGTTCTAAGAAACTTGTATTTTTTAATAGTATTTTGATTAATTATGAAGGAAAAGTCATGGTTTGAGAAAACCAAAGAAAAAAGAATAAAATGTTGTTTTGGTGACTAGAGGTGCTATGTTGTCAGCTAAGTAATATGTTATCAGCTTAACCGTCAGCCTGAAGTAGGGTGTGAAGATTCAAGTGATGACTATACTAATAAACCATTAACCAAGTGATAATTTATCTGCTTCATCATCAACCAGAGATAAAATTTAGTTGTTGAAGAACTTAGTTGATGAATTGACTGACAAGCTATCAACTAAGTGATAAAACCTCAATATTGTGGTCAAATGTTACGCAAAATTATTGTAATTTTAATTTTAAAGTTTTAATTTTAAGGATGTAAATAGTAGCTTTAAGGTTTTCCTTATCACCTTGCACTATTTCCAGAAATCGTTAGTGTATGCTTTTGGCATTGAAGTTTTGAATTCATCTTTTGTTTATGTTTTGGATAATTTTGGTGAAACTTTGAACGAGACAACATTTGATTTGTTTTATTATATGAATTACTCTTCTGAAGTAGGCATTAATCTTTTTAAATATCTTTTATAATCATGAGGAACTAAACCCTACAACTAGAGTTATAGGAGCTAGATTAGTATTTTGCTTATTTCTTAATTTAGGATAGATTCATGTGCTTGTGGGATTCATATTGATGATTCTTCTATTTTAATAGTCTTTTATTGGTTGCAAACAATTGAACATGCCTTCTATTGGTATGTTTAAAGCAAGAAATTAATTAAAGGTTGTGACTTATCAACGAGGAATTAGAAAAATGAATTGTCCATCCAATGGTTAATGTTGTAACAAGATTAATCAACTCAAAATAGAATCAATGAGAATAGAAAGTATCCCTAAGTTGAGGGACATATCTAAGTAGGTTGAAAACACTTAGATAAACTACAGACATTACTAATTTGGCGTTTCCCACAAGTCATGAGAATCATACCCCATAATTGCTATTTAATAATTATATTAATCATAGTGATCAGAACTCTAGTTCGAATTCATTATTGATTTGAAATTCCAAAAAATTAACTTTGAGTTTCTAAGCAAAACTAAAATGTTTGCTTTAAACTGTTATGATAAAAAAAAACCTCATTTAAAAGAAATTGTTGCCTATTAGTCAATTAAATCACAAATCATCTTAATCAACACCATATTCCTTGTGGGATTTGACCCTAACATAGCTGGGTTATATATTTGACAACCTCTACTTATGCTTTAAAATAGAGTTTTAATTTGGGCATTTAAAATTTCGACACCATTTTAGAGGAATATGGGTGTCAATTATTGATATGTGTCTTAATTGATTCTTATTTAAGTTTCTAAATTTTACTTTTAATTGTTATTTTTGATACTTGAAGGCTATTTATTGTGAATTTCATGAACCCGATGGTCAGGAGAGCCATTTTAACTTTCAACCCAGAACCGCGAAGAATAGGAAGCATAGCTGAATAATAAGAGGCTACAAAACTTTCTGCTTTTGAAAATGCATAGGCTAACCAATAGAATGTTGAAATACCAAGATGTGTACCGAATATACATGATAAGGACTTAGGTGATGATGAGTTGGCTTACCCTCTAGAAAGACAACGGGATGAAAATATTATACTGGCAAATCAAAATTAGCAAGAAAGAGGTAGATTACATCAACATCCTACAGTGTAGTTTTCTTTAGAAGATGATGACGATGCTGATTTTTATGGAATTGGAGCTATATGAGCAATTATCCCACCATCATTGGCTCCTGGGGAAAAATTTAATATCACAAGTACGATGATCCAGCTTCTTAACTTGAAGGGGTTATTTGGTGGATTTCCTGGGGATGATCTTAATCTATATTGGGTTAACTTCATCAACATTTTCTAGTCATTTGACAATCCTAGAGTTGAACCAAATTCTATTCATCTGAGACTATTTCCACTATCTCTGTCTAGGAGGCAACTTTATAGCCAAATGAGCTAGCACTCAATTCAATAAAAAATAAGAGGCAACTGAAAGGAGCTTTCCTAGAAAGGTTCTTTATTTCTTCTAAGATGTTATTGTTGAGAGGTGAGATCAGCTACTTTATGAACACACACATAATAAGGCCTTGCATGAAATATGGATAAGGTTCAAAAAAAGGATAATGGAGTGTTCGAACCACAAGCTGACTGATAAATATTTAATGGAGATGTTCTTTAAGGCATTGAAATCAAACACAAAGACAACCATAGATAATACTGTTGGAGGAGCTTTCATGGATCTCACCTTTTATGAGGCTATAAAATTATTAGAAAAATTACAAAGATAAGTATATTTGGCATACTAGGGATTATGAGATAGCAAGAAATACTTATTCTATTGGGATGTCAGTGAAGCAACGCTGAAGAAAAAAATAACAGGTCCAAGATATGGCTCACATAAAGATGCAAATGAATTTTCTCATAAAAAATTTACTTTTAGAAAATGTAAAGAAGGTTAAAGATAGGGGGGTCACATAGTATATAAACAAGATTTAATTTTGAGGATGACGCAAACTATCAAAATAACCAGGGGGTTTTTGGGCCAGTGTCCAAGGAAGTCAATGTCAAAATTATTATCCTAAATTTTTTCATAGAGATCATGACCAAGGAAGCTTGAAGAACAAGAATGATAGGGGTGGATTATATTTACCACTTGGGAGTTATGATAATACTGTAAATAATTTTGGGAAGGTGTCTATGAAAGATATGATAGTCAAATTGTAGAAAAGAGTAGAGTGAAAAGATGCCAAAGTTAGGGAAATAAAGAGTGACTTGTTGACCATGAGTTAGTTAGATAAATCACACACCATATTTATTAGAGAATTAGAGTACCAAATGAGCCAATTATTAGTAGCATTCAATCAAAAAAGATTTGGGACTTTACCAAGTAACATAATTCAGAACTCGATGAATGATGGTTTGGTTATGGCTATTAACACTACGAATGAAAAGAAATTAATTGGTCCATATCTAAGAGAACCCTCTTATATTGATGATGTAGTGCTAGAAGAGGAGGTATATGATGTATCACCATTAAAGTTAAGAATCTAGGAGATTTTGGAAAGAAGAGTGTACAAGTGGAACAACCACGTAATTTGAAATAGGTAAATAATGTAAATAAGAACAAAAAGATAGTGGGAGGGGCTTCTTTAACAAGAATTCTAAAGAAACCACCACCATTTCCACATAGATTCATAATGAAAGAAGACAAGGGTAAGTTTGGCAAATTCATTGATATGTTGAAGTAGTCGACAATAAATGTGCCTTTAGTTGATGCATTAGAGAAAATGGTAGAATATATTAAATTTTTTAAGAAACTTATGATGAAGAAAAGAAAATTTAACTATGACCCTTTAGAAAATCTTCATCATAGTAGTGTTTTTAATACTAGATCATTCGTGCAGAACAAAGTTGACTCGAAAGCCTTCACTATCCCGTGTTCAATTAAAGTGTTTAGCTTTCCTAAAGTGTTTTGTAATCTTTGAGCATGCATCAACCTTATGCCATTATCGATTTTCAAATAATGGGGTTTAGGAACTCCTAAACCAACTATAATGTAACTACTGATAGCAGACTGGTCGGTGAAAAAATTGGTGGGGATTCCATATGATGTACTTATGAAGGTGCCCAGTTTTGTATTTCCTAGAGACATTGTAATTTTTGATTGGAATATGGAATTCCAGGTACCTATAGTTTTGTGTAGGTCGTTCATAGAAACTGGGAGAGTGCAAGATAACACAGAGATAAATGAGCTAAAATTTAGGATCAATGATCAAGAAGTTAACTTTAACATATATAAATCTACTAAGCAATCGAAGAAAATGAGTGTAGTCTCAGTTATTGATGTTATTTAGGAAGATAATCTTATTGTACCAGTAGCTGAAGAAATATTGTATGACATTACTGGGAAACTAGTTGATCCAAAAGGGAAAAGTAAGAAAAA
This sequence comes from Capsicum chinense, assembly GCA_026120095.1. Lineage (NCBI taxonomy): Eukaryota > Viridiplantae > Streptophyta > Magnoliopsida > Solanales > Solanaceae > Capsicum > Capsicum chinense. The sequence continues at coordinate 123,716,262 of JAPEIP010000005.1, read as the reverse complement.
AAGAGTGAGAGTGAAGAAAGAAAAGTGGTTGAGAAGAACAGAAAGAAGAAGGAAAGAAAATAGTTGAAAGAAGCACGGAAAAAGGCAAAAGAAACCGATTAACAAAGAGAAGAAGCATTGTTAGCTAAAGCTATGGGGGCCTCCACAAGTGGACTACCCAAAGATTCAGGTATTACAGAGATAGTTAAGGGGTACTTTACTCCACCAACTACTATTGTTAGTGCACCAAAGAAACCTAATGATACCATTGAGGATCCTACTAATGTTGATACAGTTTCACACTTATAGTCACATGACACAAATGCCTAGGGAACAATAGGTGTGTCCTCACCTATTCTCTTGAAATTTAAAATTAGTACATTATGGGCAATGCATGGTTATTGTTATGGATGTAGGGGTACTTGCAACCTCAAGGGTTTATTGGTTGTGTTCTATTCCCTTATACGCTATCTAGCGAACTGACATATTTAGTAGTTTTAGAAAAGTTTTATTATTGTGTTTTATTTGTGTCTTATGTATTATGTATGCAAAAAGAGCAGATGTGAATGGGTATCAAGTGTTGGTTTAAAGTTGATCCTATTTGAAAAATTATTGACCCATCAAAATCTATCTTTTTCTTGGATTGATTCTAAGTGGTACATAAGAAAACCATATCTATCAGTGCAAGCATACGAATATGGCGATCTCTACATAAGGTTGAGTATTAATTTAATGGTCGGTGATGACATTGCAATTCTAAGACATGAGTGTGTGAGATCTTTATACTATTTTCTTATGTTGTACATGCATCTAAAACTATCCCGGGTCATTCTGTTAGGTTTCAAGTAGGTGCCTAAGAAAGGAGTACATGACATTATTTATAGGTAGTCCACTAAGAAAAAATAAACAACCCAAAATATTATTAGTACATCCCCTTTTATCCTCATTTGAGTCATTATATCTACCTTTGTTTCACAACCTAACCACCTTTTTACATTTTCATAGTTAAACCTTTGTTTCTGCCCCAGTCCTCCCTTTGGACATCATACATATCAACTCAGGCAAATTGCCTATGTTAAGGGTAGCTATTGCAGATGAGATAATGATTTGAAGAGGGTAAAAAATATTTGTGAAAATATAATAAAATAAAATAAAAATAAATAAAATATTGGTGTGAAAGTTCTAAAAATACATCAAACTCATAAAAGTTGTTGTACCAGGAAAGAGAAATGGAAAAAGCAAGAAAACGAATGAACATGGATGAAGCTAGGTTGTGCAAATAAAAAGCGGGGCTAAGTCACTAATCCCAAATTTTTCTATCCAGAACTTAAGACTTCAATACAAGACAAGAAAGTCTTCTAGTGATCTTAGTTTAACAACTAAAAGACCCAAGAAGAATAGTCAGGGCAATCCTGTCGCATAGTAGGTGCATAATTTAAAACTTCTTTGTGAGGGTGAGAGATTGGATTTCTAGTTTCAAAAAGCAAAAAGTAAATTTTTTCTTTTAGTGAGGGCATAAGAATAGTATTTGTAATTGCTGTCTTTTTCATAAAATACTCAAATTATAGGTAGTGTTGTGTGTTTGAACTTTAAAGATAAGAATGGAATCTTGTTATTACTTGGCAATAGATTAGGTTTTCTTTAATGGGTTTGAGCTGAAAAATAGACATGCTATTCTATCCATTGATGCTCGGTTGTGTGCATAGTATTATATTATGTAGTTATTTAAGGACAAACAACTGTTTTAAGTTGAGGATGTTGATGTGCTAGCTTCTCGACAACACATTCGAGGCTTTTAACTTGGAATAGTTTTAAGTTCTTAAGAAACTTGTGTTATTTTTAGTTGTATTTTGTTTAATTATGCAGTAAAATTCAAGGTCTAAGAAAACCAAAGAAAAAAGGAATAAAAAATTATTTTGTTGACTAAAGGTAATAAACTGCCAGCTAAGTGATTTGTTATTAGCTTAGCCATCAACCTAAAGTAGGGTGTGAAGATTCAAGTAATGACTATACTGAAAGACCATAAATTAAGAAATAATTCATCATCTTTATTATCAACTAGAGACAAAATTTAGTTGTTGAAGAACTTAGTTAACAACATGACTGACAAGCTATCAACTAAGTGATAATCCATCGGCCTCATTGTCAACTGTTATGCAAAAGTTTTGTTGTTTGAATAATAAATTTTGAATTTTAACGATATAAATAGAAACTTTTAAGTTTTCTATGGAACCTTGGACTATTTCAAGAAAATGTTAGTTTATGTTTTTGGCATTGAAGTATTGAATTCACCTTTTGATTAAGTTTTGGGTAATTCTAGTGAATCTTTGAAGGAGAATCACATTTGATTTTGTATTTTTTAATCATAACTCTTTTGAATTATGCATACATCTTTTGAATTCTCTTTTATGTTCATGAGAAACTAAACCCCACAATTAGAGTTGTGGGAGATATGATTAATATTTTGTTTATTTGATTGTATAGGATAGATTTGAGTGCTTGTCAGATTGGCATTGATAATTTTGTTCTTTTAAAAGTTTTCAAACAATAGAACATGCCTTACATTAGTTTGCTTAAAGTAAGAAGTTAATTAAAGGTTGTGAATTATCTTTTAGGATTTGGAAACATGAATTGTCCATCTAATGGTTATTGTTGTAACAAGATTAATCAACTCAAAATTAAATCAACGGGAATAGAAAGTATCCCTAAGTTTGGAAGAATTAGGGAACTTAATATCTAAGTAGACTGAAAAACACACACATTAACTATAACTAGTGATAATTTGGTGTTTTCCATAATCCATGAGAATCATATCCCATAAATACTACTTAACAAAGATATTTATCATAGAAATCACAACTCTAGTTTGAATTCATTACTGTTTTGAAATTCCACAAAATTAACTTTGAGTTTCTGAGCAAAACTAAAATGTTAGCTATAAAGTATTATGAGAAAACCCCTCATTTAAAGAAAATTGTTGACTACTAATCAGTTAAATCATAGATCATCTTAATCAACACCATAATCCTTGTGAGATTTGAACCCAACCTTATTGGTTTATATATTTGACAACGAGTTCTTACGCTCTCTAAAGAGAGTTATAATTCAGGCGTATCAAAATCTCGAAGAGCACGAAGCACATACTTCTCTAAGAATAAATTATCAAATACTCCCAAGTTAACAAACTAATTTTTTTAATGGCATTCTTCCTATATCCTTCACCATTACATACCCTCTTTCTTCAATAGAAAGGTCACGAACTCAACCCCATGTTTCTTCATAATCAATCAATAATGAACTCCCAACCATCTTTAGACTTGACAACCCTAGAAGGTTGGAGGTTTCATCTTCAAAAATTTTATCTACATTTCATTTTCTGTAGCAGTCATTATCAAACCCAAAATCAGATGAGGGAAAGCATCGATCCCTAAAACTTGATCTATTCTAAGAGCCATAGGATTTATAAGATAAAAAATTAGATCTTGAAAATTTTGTACTGTGGTTGTGGCTCTAGACCCCACAAAACTATTCAAAAAAGCTAAAACTTGTTGAATAATCTCCTAGACATAGGGTATATTCCTGAAACCCAAGGTTTAGCTTCCACCTTAAGCTCCACTCCCTGCTCCCCTACTGCTTTATTTTTCTCAACATAATCCTAAGATGAGGGAGGTGTTACTAACCTTTCAAGGGTCTGGATAGAGGTTTCTTGAGTCCTACCCGTGGTGGGTATGGCTCATCCCATCTTTCCCTAAATTTTCCCTCTCACACTTTCTCTTCCTGTTATGACTAGCTCAGTAGCTAGAGTAGTCGAAGCACGGGTTGCTGGTTTGATTTTGTTGGACTTAGTATTCATTATTTATAGGCAATTAAATGAAGAATATTATATACCAATTATGATTATTATATATAAATTGGAATACAGCTATTGCATGAAAAAAAACAAGAATGATAGATTTTCTAAAATCCTATAGCCTCCAAAACAAAAGGATAGACATCTCTGTACCATTCTGCAAGACTCTACTGGACCCATTGTAATAATCCTTAAGGTTATTTTTCTTATTTTTGCATATTTTTGTTGTTAGATCTTTTCTACAGCTTTCCCAAATTATTTATGACTTGCTGGAATAGATAGTTTGGTTACTGGGCAGTTTATTTGGTTTTTAGAGCCAATTCCCTGGTTTTAAGTCAATGTTGGTTCCAAATTGCCACCGGGAATGAAATTCTATAAAACAATCCTGAATACAAATTCTAACTATGCCAACAGCTCTATAATATTTATTTTTGGCTAGGTGGACCTTTAGTTTGGGTTTCGAGGCACCCAAGCTTGTTTTGACCTATTGATCATAAAGTTAACAAAATGAATATAAGTGTGGGACCCATATTTTATCAAAATTACCTCAAATTAAAAATATAATTGTGCCATTAAGTCTGGAACATCAGATTTTGTATGGTTCCATAGTTTGTTTATATACACAGGACTTTAAATAAACACCGAGCACCCGGTTAAAGTCCATTTTTTATTTGAAAAAATCTAGTGCGCCAAGTTTTTTGTGCACTACAATAGTAGATCTTTGGACCACAATCATGAATTACTGTGAAGTAGAGATATTATGATAATAAAGTGGTATTTCTATCACTACTCATATGTCAAACGAAGGATGGTGCCATCGCGAGGCCTCAAGTCATGATAGTGATTCCTGAGGACCTGGACTGGGTATAAAAAGGACCCCTTTTTAAAAAATTTAGTCATTATTTATCAATTTCTTGAGACCTAAAAACCGTAAGATAGTGTTAGAGTTTAAAATTGAAGCTTGTTGGTGATTGGGAAGCTAGATTAATTATTTTTGTGATTATCTTCCAATTTGAGGTAAGAATTCACCCTTTGGTAGATTTTATTGATTTCTTGCTCAAAACCCCAAAGTCTTGAGAGTGTGATTTTATCCCTAATTTAGATTGTTTTTCACCTATTTTTAAGTGTAATAATTCCTTGAGAATGTAAGAATGTTTGGTATGTTTTAGAAATGCGATTTACATAAGTAAGACCCACATGTTTTGCGTGATTTTTGAATCCGAAGCACAAAGGTGCAATATGGGTTTTGTTATTGTAATATTGGTAGTAAAATGTGTTTATTATAGATTGGAATCTTGAGGAGGTTTCACAAGAGGAAAAAGTTATAGTCTAGCGGTTCGTTGAGTTTTTTTGGTGTCGAGGTAGGCTAGGTTTATCCCTTGTTACTTTGAGATTTTTCATAGTATTCTTATGATATTGTGTTACATTTAGTATAGTTTTTAGGTGTTGGATTATGAAGTGCATAACTTGCGTTAGTTGGACCATTTAGGCTATCTTGAAACCGTGGAGTTTAAACACTTAGCTTGTTTTCTTATGCTTTAGGTGAATTAGACTCCATTACTCATATGTAGCATGGCAATAAATTAGATTAATTAAATTAGGTAAAATGCTTTAATCACTCATGCTTAG
>JAPEIP010000005.1:123674424-123710704 GCA_026120095.1 Capsicum chinense | reverse complement strand
GTGAGGGCATAAGAATAGTATTTGTAATTGCTGTCTTTTTCATAAAATACTCAAATTATAGGTAGTGTTGTGTGTTTGAACTTTAAAGATAAGAATGGAATCTTGTTATTACTTGGCAATAGATTAGGTTTTCTTTAATGGGTTTGAGCTGAAAAATAGACATGCTATTCTATCCATTGATGCTCGGTTGTGTGCATAGTATTATATTATGTAGTTATTTAAGGACAAACAACTGTTTTAAGTTGAGGATGTTGATGTGCTAGCTTCTCGACAACACATTCGAGGCTTTTAACTTGGAATAGTTTTAAGTTCTTAAGAAACTTGTGTTATTTTTAGTTGTATTTTGTTTAATTATGCAGTAAAATTCAAGGTCTAAGAAAACCAAAGAAAAAAGGAATAAAAAATTATTTTGTTGACTAAAGGTAATAAACTGCCAGCTAAGTGATTTGTTATTAGCTTAGCCATCAACCTAAAGTAGGGTGTGAAGATTCAAGTAATGACTATACTGAAAGACCATAAATTAAGAAATAATTCATCATCTTTATTATCAACTAGAGACAAAATTTAGTTGTTGAAGAACTTAGTTAACAACATGACTGACAAGCTATCAACTAAGTGATAATCCATCGGCCTCATTGTCAACTGTTATGCAAAAGTTTTGTTGTTTGAATAATAAATTTTGAATTTTAACGATATAAATAGAAACTTTTAAGTTTTCTATGGAACCTTGGACTATTTCAAGAAAATGTTAGTTTATGTTTTTGGCATTGAAGTATTGAATTCACCTTTTGATTAAGTTTTGGGTAATTCTAGTGAATCTTTGAAGGAGAATCACATTTGATTTTGTATTTTTTAATCATAACTCTTTTGAATTATGCATACATCTTTTGAATTCTCTTTTATGTTCATGAGAAACTAAACCCCACAATTAGAGTTGTGGGAGATATGATTAATATTTTGTTTATTTGATTGTATAGGATAGATTTGAGTGCTTGTCAGATTGGCATTGATAATTTTGTTCTTTTAAAAGTTTTCAAACAATAGAACATGCCTTACATTAGTTTGCTTAAAGTAAGAAGTTAATTAAAGGTTGTGAATTATCTTTTAGGATTTGGAAACATGAATTGTCCATCTAATGGTTATTGTTGTAACAAGATTAATCAACTCAAAATTAAATCAACGGGAATAGAAAGTATCCCTAAGTTTGGAAGAATTAGGGAACTTAATATCTAAGTAGACTGAAAAACACACACATTAACTATAACTAGTGATAATTTGGTGTTTTCCATAATCCATGAGAATCATATCCCATAAATACTACTTAACAAAGATATTTATCATAGAAATCACAACTCTAGTTTGAATTCATTACTGTTTTGAAATTCCACAAAATTAACTTTGAGTTTCTGAGCAAAACTAAAATGTTAGCTATAAAGTATTATGAGAAAACCCCTCATTTAAAGAAAATTGTTGACTACTAATCAGTTAAATCATAGATCATCTTAATCAACACCATAATCCTTGTGAGATTTGAACCCAACCTTATTGGTTTATATATTTGACAACGAGTTCTTACGCTCTCTAAAGAGAGTTATAATTCAGGCGTATCAAAATCTCGAAGAGCACGAAGCACATACTTCTCTAAGAATAAATTATCAAATACTCCCAAGTTAACAAACTAATTTTTTTAATGGCATTCTTCCTATATCCTTCACCATTACATACCCTCTTTCTTCAATAGAAAGGTCACGAACTCAACCCCATGTTTCTTCATAATCAATCAATAATGAACTCCCAACCATCTTTAGACTTGACAACCCTAGAAGGTTGGAGGTTTCATCTTCAAAAATTTTATCTACATTTCATTTTCTGTAGCAGTCATTATCAAACCCAAAATCAGATGAGGGAAAGCATCGATCCCTAAAACTTGATCTATTCTAAGAGCCATAGGATTTATAAGATAAAAAATTAGATCTTGAAAATTTTGTACTGTGGTTGTGGCTCTAGACCCCACAAAACTATTCAAAAAAGCTAAAACTTGTTGAATAATCTCCTAGACATAGGGTATATTCCTGAAACCCAAGGTTTAGCTTCCACCTTAAGCTCCACTCCCTGCTCCCCTACTGCTTTATTTTTCTCAACATAATCCTAAGATGAGGGAGGTGTTACTAACCTTTCAAGGGTCTGGATAGAGGTTTCTTGAGTCCTACCCGTGGTGGGTATGGCTCATCCCATCTTTCCCTAAATTTTCCCTCTCACACTTTCTCTTCCTGTTATGACTAGCTCAGTAGCTAGAGTAGTCGAAGCACGGGTTGCTGGTTTGATTTTGTTGGACTTAGTATTCATTATTTATAGGCAATTAAATGAAGAATATTATATACCAATTATGATTATTATATATAAATTGGAATACAGCTATTGCATGAAAAAAAACAAGAATGATAGATTTTCTAAAATCCTATAGCCTCCAAAACAAAAGGATAGACATCTCTGTACCATTCTGCAAGACTCTACTGGACCCATTGTAATAATCCTTAAGGTTATTTTTCTTATTTTTGCATATTTTTGTTGTTAGATCTTTTCTACAGCTTTCCCAAATTATTTATGACTTGCTGGAATAGATAGTTTGGTTACTGGGCAGTTTATTTGGTTTTTAGAGCCAATTCCCTGGTTTTAAGTCAATGTTGGTTCCAAATTGCCACCGGGAATGAAATTCTATAAAACAATCCTGAATACAAATTCTAACTATGCCAACAGCTCTATAATATTTATTTTTGGCTAGGTGGACCTTTAGTTTGGGTTTCGAGGCACCCAAGCTTGTTTTGACCTATTGATCATAAAGTTAACAAAATGAATATAAGTGTGGGACCCATATTTTATCAAAATTACCTCAAATTAAAAATATAATTGTGCCATTAAGTCTGGAACATCAGATTTTGTATGGTTCCATAGTTTGTTTATATACACAGGACTTTAAATAAACACCGAGCACCCGGTTAAAGTCCATTTTTTATTTGAAAAAATCTAGTGCGCCAAGTTTTTTGTGCACTACAATAGTAGATCTTTGGACCACAATCATGAATTACTGTGAAGTAGAGATATTATGATAATAAAGTGGTATTTCTATCACTACTCATATGTCAAACGAAGGATGGTGCCATCGCGAGGCCTCAAGTCATGATAGTGATTCCTGAGGACCTGGACTGGGTATAAAAAGGACCCCTTTTTAAAAAATTTAGTCATTATTTATCAATTTCTTGAGACCTAAAAACCGTAAGATAGTGTTAGAGTTTAAAATTGAAGCTTGTTGGTGATTGGGAAGCTAGATTAATTATTTTTGTGATTATCTTCCAATTTGAGGTAAGAATTCACCCTTTGGTAGATTTTATTGATTTCTTGCTCAAAACCCCAAAGTCTTGAGAGTGTGATTTTATCCCTAATTTAGATTGTTTTTCACCTATTTTTAAGTGTAATAATTCCTTGAGAATGTAAGAATGTTTGGTATGTTTTAGAAATGCGATTTACATAAGTAAGACCCACATGTTTTGCGTGATTTTTGAATCCGAAGCACAAAGGTGCAATATGGGTTTTGTTATTGTAATATTGGTAGTAAAATGTGTTTATTATAGATTGGAATCTTGAGGAGGTTTCACAAGAGGAAAAAGTTATAGTCTAGCGGTTCGTTGAGTTTTTTTGGTGTCGAGGTAGGCTAGGTTTATCCCTTGTTACTTTGAGATTTTTCATAGTATTCTTATGATATTGTGTTACATTTAGTATAGTTTTTAGGTGTTGGATTATGAAGTGCATAACTTGCGTTAGTTGGACCATTTAGGCTATCTTGAAACCGTGGAGTTTAAACACTTAGCTTGTTTTCTTATGCTTTAGGTGAATTAGACTCCATTACTCATATGTAGCATGGCAATAAATTAGATTAATTAAATTAGGTAAAATGCTTTAATCACTCATGCTTAGGGTAAGATAGGTCTTTGTTGCTTAATCTAATATAGGGTTCCTTAGTTTCCTTTGGACATAGTTAAAGTACTTGTAAAAGATTTTCTACCTTAGGACTAATTATGGCTTGTTTAACATCTAAAAGTGGATTTAGATACCTTAATGAAACTCAAGGATTAGACGTGGACTCTTAATCCACTTTAGGCTAAGACATATGATTAGTTTGGCAAACTTTTTACGCTCATTAAATTCTTGGAAATATTTATTGAAGCCATATTGAGAAATATTGATACTTGATTGTTATGTTGGTTAATGTGATGGTTGACGTTTATTGATTATGTTATCATTAATCTTATTAATGATACTTCTTATGATGTTGATTTTATATATATTTATATATATATATATATATGGGGTTCAATTTTAGAAAATGATTATGTTGATTGATTAGACACATATACTCAATTTGATTTCAGAGGATGATTATGGAAATATAGATTATTATTTTTCAGTTCAAGTCTGACTATTGATTATAATTACTAGTTCGAGTATGACTATTCGTTATTTACTGGTTTAAGTCCAGTTATTGATTATATTAACTGGTTTGAATTTTGATATGCATATTATGCTATAACGATATAATTCTTATAGTTAACGACATCTAGGTCTGAGATTCAAAGTTGCAATTTGACTAAGTTGAAAAATAAGGAATTGGTTATAATATGGCATGATATAAATGAACTTTAGTTGTAAAATGACTAGTCGACAAATGAGGGTTAGTTCATAAATGATAACTAGTCCATAATTGAATTAGTAAAAAGAGATGGATAGTTAATTAAAAGACTAGTTTATAAATGACGATAAGGTTTCCATATGTTGGTAAATCATAGAATGATTGTTAAATAATGTGTTGGTTATTTGTAAGCGATGAATGGTTGCTTTATCCTATTTTTGGGTGTACTTTTCAGGCGTATGGGAGTCTGTGATGAGTTATTTATTTTTCATACCAATAGGGGTGTGTGAGTTTATTTATAGTGGTGACTGTATGTGTTGATGATTTATGTTATTTTATTATTTGATTCATTTATTTATCTGTGCACATTGATGTTGGAGCTATTTCTATAGCATTTCTTGTACCCTAACTTAGTTATCTTGTATTTTATCATACTTATATTATGATTTAGCTTTGTTGGCCAATGATGCCTATTGAGTACCATTTTTTATATACTCATACTACACTTTTGTACCTTTTTGGTGTAGATCATTGATTTGTGTTGTGTTGATATTTCAAGAGATAGGGTAAGCTCTTCGATTTTGAGTCATCCATTTCCCTTAATCTTTTATATCCAGTCTTTTGTTATCAAGAAAAATATTGTTGACAATTCTACATCTTTAAGTTGTAATAATATTATATGCCTATCTACTGGCTCTACCAAGTCGTGGGATGGTATCTTGTTTTGACTATTTTATCTATTAAGAAATCTTTATTTATTTATAAGTGTGATATTTATTTTTGGCACAAGATTGGGTATTTTCCACTAAGTTGACTCATTATGTGTAACTTTGGGTTACGTGTTGGCTCACCTACTAGCAGGTTAGAGTAGGTTCCATCATGACTTGAAAATTAGGTCATGGCAAGTTGGTATCAGATCCTAAGCTATATCGATATTGTTGGTACAAGAGCAAATGACTAGTAGAGTCATACAGATCAGAATGATGTCATTTGTTTCCTATTTTTAGGAGGCTATAGGACATTCTTAGGAGTTCATCACTTCTTTTACTCATATCATGCTAAGAGTATAGGTTATTTTGTAGAGTATTCCTTTGACATCATTCTTTCAATGATAGCTAGTACATGTGCTACCGCTGTAGTAGATGAGGGTCCCAATACAATTCTTAGGGATCTTACTCCTATTTATAGATGACCTAGAGGTCATGGACAAATGCATGACATATTCTCTGCTAGGGTCCATGATGGGCCACTTTTTCCAGTACTTATTCCCACTCTGGAGCTAGTAATTTTTTTGCTCCATCCAGTAGTGGGCCAGGGACCAGCCTAGGCATCACAAAGGTTTATTTCTTCTCCAATGCTCAAAGAGGCATTGGTTCAACATTTAGAAATAGTTGGTGGTATGATAGTGCTCAGTCTACAAATTAGAGTGCTACTGAGGCTGGGGTACACCCTATCACTGTGGATCATAGAGTTGAGGTTTATCCTTAACTAATAATTTCTCAAATATTGGTTGCTCGCCTCCTATGTCTTCTAAGAGATAGATTATCTTTAAATTCTAGACTAGTTCGATATTTTTCCTTGTCATGGACTCAGAACTCTAAGATGTTCTGGGAGAAGTAGATGCCTGGCAGCCTTGGAGATCATTTGAGCGGTCAGTTCTATTAATTAAAGCAGGGCTCTATGACAGTTGCAACATGTGAGGCTCAATTTCATGAATTGCCTAGGCATGCAACTTTTATTCAAGATACTATGTATGAGAGAGTTTGTTGCTCATTTTGAGGTTTGAGAATTCCCTTTCATATGTCTACTCAGAGTTTATTTATTATGAGTAGGTAATTTTGTTGGGTGTCGGATCCTGCATAGATGATAGAAGAGATGAATCATAAGGCCTAAGGGGGAAAAGATATGAGTCCTAGATATCAGGGTAGTTTCAGTGGGAGCCTTAGTACTTCCAAATTCAGAGGTAGTAGTTTTTATGATGGGTATTCTCTACGTCCATCCTATCAGCCTTAGAGTCATTATAGTCAAGATAATTCAGGAGCTCTTTTTCTTACTGACAAAGGCCAGTCTAGTGCCAGAGATTACCCTGGCTAGGGTAGCAGTCATTCTTTGAGGGTTTCATCTTCTCCCCATTCTAGTTAAGTTGGTTATTCTATGTTGCTCAAATCTGTTGGTTTTGGCTTAGCTTTGAACGCGTATTATCATTGTAGATCTCTTTGTCAATATTCTAGAGAGTGCCTTAGTCGATGGGTGAATTTTTTTTAGCTTAGGGTATTTTCCATATTAGAATATATTATCCCTCAGCTTGAGATGGTTCTCATAGTTGTATGGGAAGTTTGTAGGGTACTCTAGGAGGTTCTCAAGAAGGAAGGACAAGAGGTTGGTCAGATGCCTATCTAGGTGGCGATCGTGGTTAGTTGTATGTAGTACCTGCTAGATATGAGACTGAGACTTCAGATACTATTATGATAGGTATGATTTTGTGTGCCACAAATTGGCCTTGCTTTAGTTGATTTAGGATCCACTTATTCTTATATATGTGCTTATTATGAACCATGCTTGGTGTTTTCTGTCGATTAATTAACTATTCCAATGAATTTATCTTCTCCCATGGGTGATTCTTTAGTAGTGGATCGAGTTTTTAGATAATCTGTTATGACTATTAGTGTTGTTGATATAATTATTCTTGATACGGTGGATTTTGATATGATTATGGGCATGGACTGGTTGTCTGAGTTTCTTCCAGTTATGGATTTTTTACAAAAAATATTACCTTAGCCATGCCTGGAGTATCCCTAGTCTTGTGGCAAAGAGAGATTACATGTGAGTTAATGGGAATTATTTTTTATATTCTTGCTAGGAGGCTTATTTTGAGGGATTACGAGTCTTATCTTACTTATATTTATGATACTATTATGGAGATTCTATCGCTTGAATCTGTTCTTATTATTTTTGAGTTTCCTGATGTATTTCTTACTAACCAACCTATTATTTCCCCTATATGTTAGAGTTTTTCATTGATTTTGAGCTTGGCTCTTGACCTATTTTAATAGCACTTAACCGTATGGCTTTTTTCAGAGATTAAGAAGTTGAATTCACAACTTTAGGATCTTTTTGTTAAGGGTTTTATTAGACTGAGTATGTCTTTTTGGGGATCTCCTATATTGTTTGTGAACAAAAAATGTGGCTCCATGCATATATGTATTAATTAGAGGTAGTTTAATAAGGTGATGGTGAAGACCTGTTATCCTATGCCTCGCAATGATGAATTATTTGACTAGATTCAGTGTGCAGCAGTGTTTTCTAAGACTGGTTAAAGTTCTGGTTACCATCAGTTAAGGATTCTAGATGATGATATCCAGAAGACAACTTTTAGTACCTGTTATCATCATTTTTTATTCTTACTGACGTAATTTAGGTTGACTAATTCCCTACCCGCATTCATAAATTTTATGAATCGAGTATTCAGGTCTTATTTGGATTTCTTCATAGTTGTGTTAATAATGATATCCTTGTGTATTTGAGGAGTAGAGAGGAGCATACACAATATTTAAGGATCATACTCTAAACTTTTAGATCATTTTTTTGCTAAGTTCTCTAAGTGTTAGTTTTGGCTTGAGTCGGGGACATTTCTTTGACATGTGGTCTCAGAGAAGGGTATTATGATAGACCAAGCTCAAATTTAGGCAATTTGTGATAGGGCTATACCAATATCTCTGACTGAGTTTTGTAGCTTCATTAGTTTAGATAGTTATTATAGATGTATCATTGAGGTTTTACTACTATTTTAGCCCCTATTACCAAATTGACTCAAAAAAGGTTCGTTTTTGATGTTTTGAGGAGTGTGAGTCGAGCTTTGTAAAGATGAAGAATTTTCTCACTTCAACTACTATTTTAGCTTTTCCTGTTGAGGGTGAGGGATTCAATGTGCTTGTGATGCTTTTAGAGTTGGTCTTGGTTGTGTATTGATACAGTAGAGTTATATTATTGCTAATGCTTCTAGACACTTTAAGATGCACGAGTGCAACTACCCTACTTATGAAATGGATTTTCCAATTATAGTTTTCTAACTAAAGATTTGGAGGCATTAATTTTATGGTATGCATTGTGTGATTTTCATCGATCAACATAGTATTCAGCATCTTATAACCTAAAGGGAGCTTAATGCTAGGCAGCTTAGATGGATGGAGTTGCTTAAGGATAATGATATTTCCATCATGTATCACCAAAGCTAGGAAAATATGGTAGTAGTGCTTATGTCGGAAGGTTGTGAGTATAGGTAACTTGGCTTTTATTTTAGTTTCTCAGAGGTTGTTGGCAAGGAAAATCCAATCCTTAGCCAATTTAATGGTTTACCTTGATATTTTAGATCATAAGAGGATTTTGGCTAGTGTAGATGGGAGGTCCTCTATATTTGAGCTAATTTAAGATCGTTAGTTTGAGGATAGTAAGCTTCAGTTCCTTCTTGACCAAGTATTATTTTTTGAGTTCGAGAGGAAAACTATTGATTCAAAGAATAGTTTAAGATTTGATGGTTGCATTTGTGTTCTGAGGATCAATGACTTGATTCAGTTGATTTTTCATGAGGCTCATAGCTCTAGATATTTTATTCATCCTGAAATCGCCAAGAAGTATAGAGATTTGAGATAACATGTTTGGTAAAGCGGTATAAAGAGAGATATGGAAGATTTTGTAGCTCATTACCTATGTTACCATCAACTAACGGTCGAGCATCAACGACTAGGTGGGTTGATTCAGAGGATTCCTATTGTCAAGTGAAAATGGGAATGGATAACCATATATTTTATTAGTGGTTTACCTCACACTTCCCATGGATTCGATGGTATTTAGGTTATTATAGATTGTTTGACCAAGTCAGCACATTTAATCCCTATTTAGATGTCTTTCAGAGCTGAAATATTAGCCCATATCTATGATCGAGAGATAGTTTATTGCATGGTGTGCCCATTTCTATTATTTTAGATTGTAGTTTTATGTTCACTTTGAGATTTTAAAGAGTGTTTCAGGAGGACTTGGGTGCTCAGATGGATCTTAGTACAATATTTTATCCGTAGATAGATGGTTATTCGGAGCGAACTATTAAAATCTTTAAAGAGATTCTCTGAGCCTTTGTTATAGATTTTGGAGGCTTGTGGGAGCACAAAACACCCTAGTTTCTGGACATTAGAAAATTTCCTTAAATTCTGGTCTCTAGACCCACTACGACTCATGGGTACGACCCATATGTTAGGGTACAAATGGTATGATCCAATCGTATACTGACTAGCGTTGGTTTGTCGGAAGGATTTTAGTTACTGGAATAGATACAACTTAGGGGTTTGAGTCATATTGATGGTTACAGATTATTTGGTTCCTCAACTTAATCTTAGAGTTGGTTACTTAGGTTGGATCTAAGTACGAGTGGCTCACCATGAGCCGTAAGCCAGGGTACGAGTTGTACCCAGGACTCGTATGATGGGCAGTGTTTAAATCTTCCTTTGTTGTAAATCTACTAAAGGTACGGATGAAGGGTATGAATTATATGCGGTCAATACGACTTGGTTGGATGAGTCATATGCTTGACAATGCTTGATCCAAGGGTTGAACCCAATATACGAGTGGAGGATACCAATTGTATCGATGGGTAAGACTCATGTGGGTAAGTCGTATCTGCATGATGGGATTTTGGTGCAACAAATGTGGGGGTATTTTTTATATTTTCACACTTATCCTAATATGGTGCCATGACTTCTAACGTATGTGGGAGGTTACATATCCTATTATACCTATCATTAATACTTAGACACTCTTCTAAAACACTCCATAATTCTCTCAAGTACTTTTGGCAAGGGGAGCTAGGGCTTCAACAAAAGGATCATTTTGGGGCTTGTCTTGGTGATTTATTTTTGTCATCATCTTGGTTTACGACATGTTTTCTTTCCTTTTTTTTAATTAACTAAACACATCGCTTTTATTAATTTTTTCATGATTTCATTGATTGTATGAATTTGGTTTTCAAATATGATTTGGGGGTTTAGATATTAAATTGTTGGTTATGGTTTTCCATATTGTTAATTATACTTCTATGTACATTAATGGTGATTCTGGATAATTGGATTTCATGGGAATGGTTTAATGGTAATTGGAATTGGTTTTGTCCATATTATGCCACCAATGTGTTTGAGAAAATGCTTATAAATATATGTTCATTGCATTAACTACTTTAATTGAACTCTTGAAAGTTTTAAAACTTGGTAAAGGAATTATGCATGGTTTAAATGGCTTGGAATGGCAAATGCTAATGGTTATGCTTGTCAGCAATATGGAAGTCTCTCAAGTGGGTTATTATGGTAAATGGAAAGGCACTTGAATGTCCCCTTGAACCTATTAACAGTTGGCTATGGATGATACTTGCAAGACAAGGTTAGTATGATGATACCAATATCAATGTCCTTGGTTAATAAATGGATAATGGCTTAAGTTTGGCAATAATGGCGGGAGGTGTAGCTAAGCTGAGGAAGGTGGAGGTCACAGGGGGACCAAAACTAAAAACTTATATTTGTCAATATGAGGTTGGTCAAGGTGGCTGTGTGCAGGATGTCAGACTATATTTAGAGGATATACTAGTCATCCTAAGGGATAATTTGAAATTTATATGGCTACACGTACTGGGGCCTTTTTCGCAGGGGAGCGGAACCTATATACTCCCATAGGTGGTTTAAGATGGCAAAATTACACAACTGAGGTAAAGGTTTTAAAGGCATGCTAAACCCTTCTACTTTTCCCATCATGGGAATATATTTATATGTATGTTTGTGTGCATATGAATGATTTTACTTGGTTTTATAAATCTAGTTATTTTAACCTTAACCTGAGATAGTTCCAGCGGTCACTCACTAACCCTGTCTACTAGAGGTTTTATACCCACATTATGAAAGACCCAACTATTCTACTCCTCCTACATGGTGATTGACTTGGTATCAGCATTTGGACTAAAGTTGTGAGCTTTTATCCTTTTAAAATGCTTTATTTCATGTTAAGGTTATTTCTAGATATTTTGGTTTTATTTTGCATATTCGTGTTGGCTATGGTTGTAGGCATGTCCCAACCAAATTTCACTAATATTTGGCTAGAGGGTTTGTTGTACTTCTACAGGTTGAAATGGGCGGGATAGGTATAGGTGTAGCCTTGGCATTGGAATAAGCATGGAGGCTGGAGTTATTGGACATAATTTCTCATTTTTCTGTCATATTATATTTTAGGACTAATTATATTATGTTTTAGGAATGTCTTTATTTATGGCCTGGATTATGGCCCGTTGTTGGTATGGTTTGGTATGGTTTGATAGTTTGTATGGGATGGTTGGACTCTATTGGGTTGGTCATGATCTTGATATTTCCTAAAGTCTTTGGGTTACCTGTTACACTATAATGTTATATGCTTGGAATTCAGTCAACTCAGGATAGGCAGTTACTGGTTGGGTTGGGTAATTAGGGTGGTCTTCGGTCATGGAAAGACTTAGGATGCCTATTACGATAAGGCCCCAGGGTGAGTTATGTCAATTTGGTATCAGAGCCTAGGTTCATGGTCAACTAGAAGCCTACAAAACCATGTCGAGTAGAATCTCTTTTAGGGATGTGTAGAGTCACATACTCATAATGGCGAGGCTATAAGGAATTTAGGAATGTTTCACTTTCTTGGTATTCTATTTTAAAGATTAGAATCTTAGTCCTTGAATCTTCTCTAATCTGTGTTCGTTCGTCTTTTAGTTAATGCCTCATAGATCTGGAACACAAGGAAATTCTTTTATCCCATCTAGGGGTAATGCAAAATGGCATCCTATTTCTGGGGTTCATCTTTGAACTCACGATCTTATCCCTAATAGTTGTTGAAATCCACCGATTGCTACTAGTGCTCCTCAAGGCGAGGTGACTAATGCAAAATTTTATAAGTCTATTCATACTATTGATAAATTAATTGCTACTCAAGATGAGCAGAATGTGTCTGGCTCTTTGTTTGCTGAGAATGCACGAGTTGGCCAATTTATTAAAATAAGTCCTCTTAATTTTTCTGGAGTGAAGGTAGAAGAGGATCTATAGGGCTTATTTGACAAAATGGAAAAGATATTTCGGGTGATGTAGGATATCAATGTGGAAGGGGTAAACTTTGCAGCTTATTAGCTCAAATATATTGCATATCAGTGGTATGAATAGTTGGACAGGGATAGAGCAGATATGGAGGAGTCATCCTTATGGGATGCCTTCTTTAGTACTTTTCTACATTATTTCTTTCCCTAAGAGTTTAGGAAGCAAAGAGGGTGAATTTTGTGAACCTCAAGAAAGGAAGAATTTCCATCAACGAATATGCCTTGAAGTTTCATCAATTGTAAAGGTAAGATCCTAATTTAGTGGATGACATGTGGGCTAGAATGAGGAAGTTGACTTCTGGGTTGAATTGGGATTTGATTTTGGAGAGCAAGATTTCCTTGTTGATTAAGGGTATAGACATCTCTAGGATGACTGTTCATATGCAACAAGTAGAGGATGAATAAAGGAAGCAATGAAGTTTAGGGATAGACAAGGTAAGAGGAGTAGGTTTTCTGACCAGGGAGGTGCTCAGTCTCAAGGTGGTCAAGAAGGTATAAAATATTAGAAAAAAAGTAGGGGAGTTCTGGTTTTTACTCTACTGCTAGTGCTCCATACCAGTCAGGCGATAGACGTCATCATACTGGCGACAATTTCTGGGCGCAGGGTGCCTAATCTCAGGTAAGCAAAGGTCAGTCAGGTTTTTTCCCTCCTTATCAGTTCTGTAGTCATCCTCATCAGGGTTACTATGATAAAGAAAAGGACAAATGATTTAAATATGTCCAAAAATGCCATTGGCTTAGGGATTGTCTAGTTCATAAGGTTGTTACAGGGTCAAATTATATTTCTGTCGCTTCATCTTATGCTCCTACACCTGATGGTGTGGCATCTGCTTCTATTACTGCTTATGGTTTAAGTTTTGTTCGAAACAGATTGTATGCTTTGGCATCTCGACAAGAATCTGAGGCATGACCTGATGTCGTTATTGGTATGTTATAGATTTACTCTTGTAACATATGTTGTTTTCTTAATCTAGGGTCCAATCTATCTTCTACGACTCCTTATGTGGATATATCTTTTGGTTTTTATCTGACATTTATTTTTGATCAATTTTTTATTTCTACCATAGTAGGTGACTCGGTTATTGCTAAAAGTGTCTATAATGGGTGTGTGGTATCTGTTGGTGGCAAACAGACCTTGGTGGATCTGTTTGAGTTAGATATGGTAGAATTTGATGTTTTTCTGGGGATGGGTTGGTTATACTCTTGTTATGCGTCCTTGGATTTTTAGACCCATAAGGTTATCTTTAGGTTCCCTGGTGAGACAATTATAGAATGGGAGGGTGTTTCTTTTGCTTTTAGGGGGAGACTCATTTCATATCATAGAGCTCAGAGGTTAAACTCTAAAGGGTGTCTTTATCACTTGGTCTAGGTTAAAAATTCTAACTCGGAAGGTCCTTCTTTCTAGTTAGTTCCAGTGGTCAATGAGTTTCAAGAGGTCTTTTCAGATGATCTTCCTGGTGTTACTCCATAAGGGAAATAGAGTTTGGTATTAATCTAATTCCGGACGCTAGTCCAATGTCTAGTCCTCCATCTAGAATGGGTCTAACTGAGTTAAAGAAACTTAAATAGCAACTTATGGATCTTCTAGATAAGGGGTTTATTCATCCTAGTATATTTACTTGGGGTGCACCGGTGTTGTTCATGCACAAGAAAGATGGTTCCCTTGGGATGTGCATTGACTATAGGAAGTTTAAAAAGGTGACGGTCAAGAACAAGTATCCTCTTCTAAGGACAGATGATCTGTTTGACCAGTTGTAAGGTGACAAGTTCTTTTCTAAGATACATCTTCGGTCTGTGTACCATCAACTAAAGATTATGTAGGTGGATTTCCATAAGATGACTTTTTTACTTGGTATGGGCATTTGAGTTTTTGGTAATATCATTTGGATTGGCTAATGCTCTGGCGGTATTTATGGATTTAACGAATAAAGTTTTTTACTAGTAGTTACATCTCTTCGTTATTATGTTCATTGATAACATTTTGGTTCATTCAAATGGTGAGTTGGATTATGTGAATTAGCTCCGTCTGTTGTTGCAGACCTTAAAAGAACAACAGTTGTATGCCAAGATCTCCAAGTGTGAGTTTTGGTTGAACGCTATAACTTTCTTAGGTCATATTATTTCTAGTTAAGGGATCATGGTAGATCTGCAAAAGCTTGTTATGGTAAAGAGGTGGCGTAAACCTATCACTCCATCTAACATTCAGAGCTTCTTAGATTTAGCCGGGTATTATAGGTAGTTTGTGGAAAGCTTTTCATCGATAGCTTCTCCTTTGACTATGTTAACTCAGAAGAAGGCTATGTTTTCTTGGTTTGATGCTTGTGAAGAAAGTATCAAGAATTTGAAGGAGAGGTTAAATTTGGCTTCAATTTTGACTTTTTCGGAAGGCAATGATAGGTTTGTGGTTTATTGTGATACATCTTAGGTAGGGTTTAGTTTTGTGTTGATGTAGAACAAGAGGGTGATTGCCTATTTTTCAAGGTAGTTGAAGTTATATGAGAGGAATTATCCTACTCATTATTTTGAGTTGTTGGCAGTTCTGTTTGCTTTTCAAATATGGTAGTATTATTTATATGGTTTTCACATGGATATGTTTTCCAATCATAAGAATCTATAGTACATTTTACTCAGAAAGAGCTTATCTCTAGCAGAGGAGATACCTTGAGCTTCTTAAGGATTACGATATGAGTCTCCACTATCATATAGGTAAGGCTAATGTTGCTACTATTGCTCTTAGTAGGGTATCCATGGAGAGTTTAGCTTATGTGGAGGAAGGGAAGCAGTAATTGGTGAAGGATATTCATCACTTGGCTAATCTTGGATTTTGCCTCAGAGACTCCAAGAATAGTGCTTTGGTGGTGCAAGAAGTGGTTCGATCGTATCTTGGTGCAGAGATTAAGGAAAAGCTAGTATGGATCCTATTTTGATAAAAATCAAGAGTGATGTGGTTGGGCAAAAGGTAGTGGTATTTGACATCAGTGGTAATGGTAGTTACAGTACTAAGAGAGGTTGGTTGTTCCTAATGTTGATGGGTTATGATAAAGGATTTTGGCAGAGGCGCAAGAGCCGCGCTATGCTGTTTATCCTGGCTTGAATAAGATGTACCATAAAATCAAGGATATCTATTAGTTAAATGGTATGAAGAAGGATGTGGTTGATTTTGTGGCCAAGTGCATGGTGTGTCAACAGTTAAGGTTGAGCACATTAGGACAGAAGGGTAGTAACAAGTAATTGATTTTCCCAGATAAAAGCAGGAAGTGACCGATATGGACTTTGTTACAGGTCTTTCTCGGTCTCAAATTTAATATAATCTGATTTGGGCCATCGTGGGTAGGATAACTAAGTCTATGCACTTTTTGCTAGTGCAGGCTACCTTATCGGCAAGGAATTATGCTAAGTTGTATCTTTAGGAGATTGTAAAGCTAACTGGGGTGCCTATTTCTATTATTTCTGATCATGGCATGCAGTTTACGACTCACTTATTGCAATCTTTTCAGATAGGGTTGGGGACTAAGGTGAGTTTGAGTACTGCTTTTCATCCATAAATGGATAGGCAAGCGGAGATAACTATTCAAACATTGAAGGATATGCTTTATGCCTATATGATTTATTATAGTTGTAATTGGGTTCAGCATCTACCTTTGGCAGATTTTACTTACAACAATAGATATCATTCTAGTATTAGTATGGCCGCTTTTGAGGCATTGTATGGTAGGAGGTATAGATCTCCTATTTATTAGTTTGGTCTTAGTTAGGAGGACATGTTAGGTCCTGACATAGTTTACCTGGCTATGGAGAAGGTGAAGGTGATTCAGGATTGGCTTAAGGCTACCCAAAGTCACCAAAAGTCCTTTGCAGATGTTAGGCATAGAGACTTCCAGATTGAGTTTGGGAATAAGGTTTTCGTAAAGGTATCTCTCATGAAGGGAGTGGTGTGGTTTAGCAAGATGGGGAAGCTCAACCTTCGATATGTGGGTCCTTATGAGATTTTGTGAAAAGTTGGTAATGTTGCTTATGAGCTGGAGTTGCCTTCTAGCTTGATCTTAGTTCATCTAGTCTTTCATGTTTCAATGTTGAGGAAGTGCATTGGTGATCCTTCTTTGGTTGTTCCATTGGAAGGGTTAGGTCTCATGGATTTCTTGTCTTATGAAGAAGTCCCGATCGAGATTCTGGATAGGCACGTTCATGAGTTGCTGACCAAAGATGTGGCTTCGGTTAAGGTTCTTTGGAGAAACCATAAGGTGGAAAAAGCTATATGGGAAGCGAAAGAGGACATAAAATCCAAATATCCACATTTGTTTTCTTATCTTGAGATTTATTCGAATGGTATGTGTCTTCAACACATCTTTACTTTTAGAGCTTGTTAAAGAAAAGATTAGTATCTTTGCCTCTTTGTTTTCAAACTTTGTTAAAGATTAGGAATATGTTTGATAACATAATGAAAATGACTCTTTCATGTAGTTACCCTACCTTGTTCGTCATTTAAGGATGAATGTTCCTAGTGGGAGAAACTAAAATACCCTAGTTTTTGGACCTTCAAAAATTTCCTAGAATTCTGTTCTCTAGACCCAATACGACTCATGGGTACAAGCCTAATGTTGGGGTACGGATAGTATGGTGAAGTCGTATACTAACCAGTGTTGGTTGGTGGGATAGATTTTGGTTACTGGAATAGATACGACTTAGGGGTATGAGTCATACTGGTGGTTACAGGTCATTTGGTTCCTTAACTTAATCTTAGACTTAGTTGCTTAGGTTGGACATGAGTACAAGTGGCTCACCATGAGTGGTAAGCTAGGGTACGAGTCGTACCCAGGACTCGTATGGTGGATAGTTTCTAAATATTCCTTGGGTATAAATCTGCCAAGGGTACGGATGAAGGGTACGAATCGTATGCAATAAATACAATTTGGTTGGATTATTTATATTCTGGACAGTTTTTGATTCAAGCATTGAGGCCAGTATACGAGTGGATGATACCAATCGTATCAGAGGGTACAACTCTTGTGAATTAGTCGTATCCTTGTGGTGGGATTTTGGTGACACATAAGTGAGGTATTATGGACATTTCCCCACTTATTCTAAAATGGTCCCATAAATTATAACCTACTTGGCAAGTTATTTATCCTATAATTCCTATTATAAAATTCCTACTTGGCAGGTCTGGGTCAAATAAAATACAGACGGAGCCTTCAGAGGAGTAGAGGGAAAGAGTTCTTATGCATATTTCCTGACAGATGATACAGGGGATATTATATATGCTCGTGTAGAAAAACATAGACATGCAGACAATTTTCAAGTAGAAGCAAATGCAATACTTCAAGCAGCTAAACATTGCAGGCATACCAAATTTGACAAAGTCATATTTCAAATAGATTCACTCCTAATGTAGAAGATTCTAATAGGAAGCTAGAAAAGTCCGTGGAGTATAGCAAGTATAGTTTCCAAAATTAAATAGCAGTTGCAGGAAAAGGAAGTAATTTATCAGCATAGATACAGAGAAGATAACAAGTTAGCAGATTATCTTGCTAATTTAGCTATAGATTCAAGAGCAGTCATTTACACTAACTTTCATCAGTTACATCAAAGATGTAAAGCATTTGTTAATAGTGATAAATATCAAAGTCCCTATTTAAGGATTACACCAGCGTGAGGATAAAGGGAAAACAAAGGCCAAGACAGGGTAGTAATATTATACTTCATAGCAGCACAAAGGAAAAATAGAAAGAAGAGAATAAATCAAATAGTTATTTCTCTCAAAGCCAACAGAAAGGAGTCACAGCTATAAGGGAGAATCTAGCCTCTTTCTTTCAGATCTGATCAGTAATAGAGTTGATATTAGAGTACAGGAGTATCAAGTAAACAAATGTACAGGATACACTAACTTACTTGAAGTTCTATTCATTCACTTGAATACATCATTCCAACCTAGCAAATGGAGATAAATTGGAAAAATCAGTTGAATAGAGGTCAGATTGGAAGCAAGAACACAAGGGATGTATGATGGGACTAAATCCTCAAAAAGAAAGACAATTGGAGGAATAACAGTGATGAGAATTGACTTAGGAAAGAAGATACGCAGCAGTTAAGAAGGAAAGGAAACTGGATCTTTCATTTTGGAAACCCTACTTACACTAATTATTTCTTTGTAGTTTTTATTTTGTTTAATTTGTCTTGCTTTATTTTACCCGGGTTAGACTGGGTCAAGTGATGTTGAAACAATTGTTGTTTTACTTATTAATATAAAGCTAAATTAAACAAAAAAAACTATTATTAATACTTAGATACTCTTCTAAAATAATCTATAATTCTCTCAAGAGCTTTTGGGCTAGGGGAACAAATGTTTCAACTAAAGGTTCAATTTGAGGCTCATCTTGGTGATTTCTTTCTATCATTATCTTTTTTTAAGTCATATTCCCTTCCCTCATTATTATTTCTAACTAAAGGAATGGTTTTATGAATGTTTTCATGATTTCATTGATTGTATGATTTTGGTTCTCAAATATGATTTTGGGGTTTTGATATCAAATGGTTAGTTATGGTTTCCTGTGGTTTAATTATGCTTTTATGTGCATTAATGGTAGTTTTGGATAATTGGATTTCATGGGAATGGTTTAATTATAATTACAATTGGTTTTGGTTAGAGTATGCCCCCAATGTGTTTGACAAAATGCTTATAAAGATATATTTATTGCATTGACTACTTTAATGAAACTCTTGTATGTTTTAAAACTTGGTAAAGGAATTATGCATGGTTTAAATAGCTTGGAATGGTAAATTTCTAATGGTTAAGCTAGTGGGGAACATGGAAGTCTCCCAAGTGGTTTAAAATGTTAAATAGAAGGGCACTTGAAAATCCCCTTAAACCCATAAATGGTTGGCGATGGATGATACTTGCAAGCAAGGGTTGGTATGACGATACCACTATCAATGGCCTTGGTTAATAAATTTATAATGGTTTGGTTATTTGGAAATTTATTTTAATTAAGCAATAATGGCGGGAGGTGTAGCTAAGTCGTAGAAAGTGAAGGTCCCGAGGGACCAAAACTAGAAACTTATATTTGCCAATTGAGGTTGGCCTTGGTGACCGTGTGTATGATATCACAATGTACTTGGGGAATGTCTAGTCATCCCAAGAGATACTTCCCTAGTTGTTTAGCTACACACACTAGGGCCTTTCAGTAGGGGGAACTGAACCCATATAGCCCATAGGTGATTTAGGACGGCAAAGCTTGAAAACCCATGTAAAGGTTTTAAATGCATGCTAAACTCAGTCCATTTTCCCGGCATAGTTACATATAGATGTATGGTTTTATGCATATGGATTATTTTACATGGTCTTATAAATGTAATTATTTTATCCTTAACTTGAGATCATGCTAGTGATTACTTGCTAACCCCATCTACTAGAGGTTGTATACCCACGCTGTGTAGGAACCATCTGTTCTACTTCTCCTACATAGTGATTGACTCAGGATCAACATTTAGATTGAAGGGGTGATCTTTCGTCCTTTCATAAGGCTCCAATTTATGTTATGCATATTTGTAGACATTGTGGTTTTATTTTGGATATTGGTTTTGGCTATGATTGTGGGCATATCCCAATTGAATTTTACTACTCTTTTGGTTAGAGGCTTTGCGGTACTTGTATGGGTTGGAATGTGCGGGATCGGTATGGGTGTCAGCCTTGGCATTGGAATAATTTGGGAGGCTAGCATCATCAGACATAATTTCTCACTTTTCTATCTTATTACATTTTAGGATTAATTATATTATATTTTGGAAAGATCTTTCGTTATGGCCTGGTCTGTGGCCCTTGTTTGGTGTAGTATGGTATGGTATGGCTGGATAGTTGGACTCGATTGGGTTGGTCATGATTGTGATCTTTTCCTAGAGTATTTGGGTGACCTATTACACTATCTTGTTTCATGCTTGGAATTTTGCCAACTCATGGCAGGCGGCCAGAGGTTGGGTTGGGTAATGGGGGTAAACTCCAGTCCTGGATGAACTTAGGACACCCATTACGAAAAGGCCCCAAAGCGGGTCATGTCATAGCAACACTTAGAATTGGTAGAGTTTGTTTATAATAAAATCTATCATTCGAGTATTGAGGTAGTGCCTTTTGAGGCTTATATTTTAGGAGTATTGTTCTCTGATTGGATGGTTTGAGACTTCAGACATTAGGCCCCATGGTACAGATTTGCTTCAGCAGTCGTTAGGTAGAATTAAGGTATTTTGAATAGGTTGAGAGCAGCTCAGAGTAGGAATAAGGCCTAGGTAGACTGTAGGATTCGTGCCTTAATACTTTAAGTTGGTGATCATGCATTCCTATATGTATTACTGATGAAGGGTGTGATGTGGTTTTGGAGGAAAGGCAACCTCAACCTAAGATATATTGGACATATCGAGACTCTCTGCATAGTTTGTGATGTGACTTTTGAGTTAGCTCTACCTCCAGATTATGTTATTGTTCATCTAGTTGTCCATGTTTATATGTTGCAGTGATACATTCCTAACCCGTCACATGTGCTTAGATGGGATTCAGTCTAGTTAGATGAGTGTTTGACCTTTATAGAGGATATGGTGCTCATTTTGCCTAGTGATTTCAGGCGGTTTCACACTAGGGAGATTTGTCTACTAAAGGTTTAGGGGAGGCACTACCTAGTAGAGGAGGCCACTTGGGATATCAAGAGAAATATGTGGAATCATTATCCTCACCTATTCAAGATTTCAGGTACATCCTAATCGTGAACTTTTACGGATGAAAGTTCCTTTAGTAGTGGATATTATAATTCCCCTTCAAATCATTTTCCTTATTTCTTCATATCATTTTCGTTAGAACTTTTCGATAGCTGTCCCAAGTCATTTATGACTTGCTATAATGGAAAGGATACCGGATAGTTTATTTGATTTTTTGAGCCACGCCCCTATTTTGAAGTTTGGATTAGTTCCAAATGGCCACCAGTAAAAACTTTTGTAAAATGATTTCAAATGCAAAGTTAGACTATGCTAGTAGCTATGGAATATTAATTTTAGGCTAGGAGGCCTTTGGTTTGGATCCCGAGGCACCCGAGCTTAGTTTGACCTATTGGTCAAAAGGTTAAGAAAATGAAATATGGATGTGGGAACCACATTTGGTCAAAACGATCTTGGGTGGACAATTTGATTGCACTATTTAGTCTGAAACATCAAATTTGGTATGGTTACATAGTTCATTTTCATATGTGGGATTCCAAATAATTCTCGAGCACCCAGTTGAAGTACATTCCAGACTAGAAAAAATCAGGTGCACCAGGTTTTTGGTGCATCACAATAGCGTCTCTTTGAACCATGATCGTGACCTGCTTCACAGAGGAGATGCCACCATATAAAGTGGTGTCGCAATTGTGACTTGTATGGCAGATGGTGAATGGTGCAATCGGGAAGCCTCATATCACATTAGTGACTGTCGAAGGCCTAGACTGGGTAAAAATGGACCCTTTTTCCATGATTTTGGACATTCTTCATCACTTCTTTGAGAGCCAAGAACCCTAAAATAGTGTGAGAGCTCAAAATTGAATTTTATTTGTGATTGGGAAGCTAGATTAGCATTTCTTTTCACAATTATCTTCCGATGTGAGGCAAGAATTCACCCTTTTTCTTTGTTAATTTTATAGATTTCTTGCTCAATTCCCCAAAATCTTGAGGGCTTTATTTTTTCCATAATTTATCTTGGTTTTCACCTATTTTTAAGGGTAATGATTTCTTGGGCATGTAAGAATGTTGGGTTGGTTTCAAAAATGCAATTTTCGTAAGAATGACCAACGTGGGGTTTTATGTTATTTTTGGAACAGAAACATAAGGGTGAAATATGGGTGTCGTTATTCTCGTATTGATGAGTAGAATTTGTTTATGATAGCTTGGCATCTTAAGGAGGCTTCGCAGAAGGAAAGAGCAGTGGTTTTGTGGTTCGTTGAGCTTCTTCGACGTTGAGGTAGGTTAGGTCCATCCCTTGTTAGATCAAGTTATTTCAAAGTATTCTTATGATATTATGGCATATTTTGATGGGTTTTTGGTGTTGGATTGATGAAATTAATACTTGGATTAGTTGGATCTTTTAGGCTATCTTGAAACCATAGAGTTGAAACACTTAGCTTGTTTCCTTATGCTTTCAATGAATTGGACTTCATTCCTCATACGTACCATTAGAATGCCTTAGGTTACTCAAATTAGGTAAAATACTTTAGTAACTAATGCTTATGGTTAGATTGGCCTTAGTTGCATACTCTAATAACGATTGTGTCAGTTTCTTTTTGACATAGTTAAAGTGCCTGAAGAAGAATTTCTACCTTAGGACTATTTGTGGCGTGTTCAACATCTAAAAATTGATTTAGATACCTTAAGCCTAGTTTGGGTAGAATTTACCAAAAATGAAATTTGAGGATTAGAAGTGGACTCTTAACCCACTTGAAACTATGAAACATAATTAGTTTGGCGAATCTTTTATGATTATTAGATTCTTGAAAATGTGTATTGATGCCATATTGAAAAATCTTAGTACTTGATGGTTATGTTTTTTAATATGACAGTTGACACCCATTCATTATATTATAATTTATGCTACTGATGAAATTTCTAATGATGTTGATTACATATATATATATATATGTATGTATTCGGTTCTTGTTGGGAAGATGATTATGCTGATTGATTATGCACATATACCTAGTTTGACTTTGGAGGATGATTATGGAACTATTGATTATTATTTATCGGTTTAAGTTTTCCTATTGATTATAATTAATGGTTCGAGTCTAATTATTGGTTATTTACAAATTCAAGTCTATGTATTAATTATATTTAACGATCCGAGTCCGGATATGCATATTATGCTATGATGATATACTTCTTATTATTAATAATTTTGGGGTGTGAGATTGAAATTGGCGATTTGACTAAGTTGAAAAATATGGAAATTGTTATAATGTGGAAGGAGAAAATGAACTCTAGTGGTAAAATGTCTAGTCAAAATATGATGGTTTGTTGATAAATGATGATTAGTGTATATATGATGACTAGCCAATAGTTGAATTAATGATATGTGATAGATTGTTCGTTAATGAAATCATGTATAAATGACAATAAGGTTTATATATTTTTGTAAATCATAGAATGATGGTTAAATAATGAGTTGGTTATTTTTTAGCGAAAAATAGTTGCTTTATCATATCTTTGGTTGCACTCTATAGGCATATGGGAGTCTGTGATAAGTTATTCATTTTCCATAGCTATTGGCATATGGGAGCCAATTTTACAGTGATGACTGTATGTACTGATGCTTTATATTATGTTATTATTTTGATTCATTTATTTATCTATGCATATCAATGTTTGAGGTATTTGTGGTTCGGTTCTTGTACCCTGACTCAGATATGTTATCTTGCATTTTATCATACTTATATCAGTATTTAGCTCAATCAACCGATTATGCCTACTAGTTACCCATTGTTTTGGTGCTCATACTAGACTTATGTACCTTTTTGGTGCATATCTGAGTACTAGTTGTCTTCATTATCGTGTGTTGTTATTTTTGGTGATAGGGTGAGCACTTTAAGTTTGAGTCGTCCATTTCTATCTATCTTTTATATTTAGTTTTTTATTATCAAGATAGATGTTGTTGAGCGGTCAACCTAGGGTGATTGAGATGGTGTGGAGATTTCCCGAGGGAAGAATCATAAATTCATATAGCTGGAGCCTTAGTCTCAAAAAGAAAGAACCCTTGCACAATGGAGGGATCTTTAAAAAAAGTTTAAATTTGGTATATAGAAAAACTATTCCATTTTGGGCAAACAATAAGTGTAATACATTCTCAAGAGAGTTTTAGTTAAATTTGTGATTGAAGTGTGGATTACTCTTGCTTTAATTTTCAATGGAAGCATTGAATGTTAACTTAGGTATATCTCATTTCTCCAATCTCATGAGTAACAAATTTCCATCTTGGGTTTATTCTTCAATAGGGTGTTAATGCCTATGGGTGCTAACTGTTAGTTTAAATTAATAGTTAATCGTGTTGGGTTCTACTATTACTCAATTCTTTGGATCCCACATCATCCTTGAAAGAAGGATGTGTATAATGATTAATTGTGAACAACAAATTAATTTTAGCTTCTTCCTTAGCATTGTCTTAGAAATAAGGATGTTGTGTGGATTTGCAACGATCATGAGCATTATCGTAGAAATAGAGATGCCAAGCTAAGGTATTGGGTTGATGAATTCGTCACACACATGCGGTATTTGAAAGAATCCATGATTGAAATTTTAGTGTTTTGTTGAAAGACAAGCATTAAAACCGAAAAACCTAGCCTACCCAAGAATCCTTAACTAAAATTGGGATTACCTATTGATTACCCTTTCATGAATTGCCCCTAGGATGCATAACCCTAAGAACTCTCTCGATTGGCTTTACTTCTCACTTGTTTACTCTTACGTTAGTGTTGTAGTGTGATTTTTTTCAACAATAGTTCTAATTCATAACCCCCCCCCCCCATTAACTTAAATATTTTCCTTTAAGTTTACATTATGGGTTAGTTAACTGTTAATATACCTAGGAACAGAAAACTAGTTACACTCCTTTTAGATTCGACCCCAACTCTTGTTGGATTTATATAGAATACAATCGCTTTGCATCAATGGCGTATGTTGATGATTAACAAAAAATAGCATCGTTTCCAGGAAATGAAACATAGTTTTCACTTGTGTGGTGTTATTGTTAACTTTGGGTTTACCCATAGTGTCTTTATCTACATTGTTTAATGTTTTTGTTTTGTTAGGTGCTTTTTATTGTAATCACGACACCATTAGCCACAATGGGATCAATGATGACTCATTTAATGGACACCTCATGGATGAGGATCATCTTTAAGATACGGGATGTGCAAGTCCAATTTGCATCCCATCGGTCGAGGGAAATAGGGTGTTCCACGTCACGAGTGTCATGCTCTACATGTTATAAATAAAATGTCTATTCGGGGGTCAAGCACACAAAGATGCCAACTTGAATTTGTAAAACTTCAGTGAAGTGTGTGCCTAATCTAATATTGTCATAGCACTCAAGAGTTTATTCATTTGAGGCTTTTCCCATTTTCCTAAGGGGTGAAGAGGTTTTGTGGTTGAGATCTCTACCGGCCGGGTCTACTACTTCTTGGGTTGAACTTACAGAGGACTTTTTTGATAGACACTTCCCTCCATATAGAATGCTTCAACTAAGGGATGAGATCACAAATTTCTGTCAACATAGTGGTGAGCCCTTACTAAGATATGGCAAAGGTTCAATGACAAATTCATGAAATGCCTAAACCACGAAGTGCCAGAGAAGATGCTTGTCTTGTGACGTTGTCTTATGATGTTACGACAAACATACTTGAGCAAGTCACAAAGTAAAACTGGGGATGGCATACTCGAGATTCCAAAGTAGTCATATGGTACCTCGCCATATCTTATGTCAACAAAGAAAAAGGAAAGAAGGGTAAAAAAAGGGATGAAAAGATGGCTAGGGCGATGACCTAATTGGAGCTCCTCACTAAACACGTAATAGGAGTACCTACAAAATCTATCCATGTCGTAGACTCTCAAGGTGCCAAAGTTTATGAAGAGTATGAATTTAAGGCACTCGATGAATTGATAAGGGTGTTGTCTAATTATCCGAGGGTTTTCTGCCCCACCTATCAAAGTCAAGGCGGGAATCAAGGATGGAACAATCGATACTGAGATCGTGATAGGCGTAATAAAGGAAGCAATAGAGAGCCATATTGGAGGATAATGGGAGAGGTTAAGATAGATATATGCCTCCTTATTATCGTGTCAAGGACAAAGAATTAAACTCGGTGGATCTAGATAATTTCAAAACTGAAGATGTGCTTTGTTAAATTTTGATGCGGACTGAAGGTAACGAATAAAGATGAGGAGCGACTTTTCTCAACTTAACTAAATGGTTGTTTCACATCAGGCTTCCATTAAACAATTAAAAGCACAAGTGGGGTAAATTTTTACACAACTCAATGCTAGGCCAAAAGGGGGCCAACCTAGTGACACGGTGGTAAATCCTAAAAATGAAGGTCATGTCTTAGGAATTGTTACTAAAAGTGGTAGAAATCTTTGTGAGCATGAGATTGAACTTGACTAAAAGTCTCTAGATGATCAAATGAATGTGAAGTGGAAGTGATCCGAATTACCAAGTGTTGGTGTTTCAAAGTTTGTTGAGGAGGGTGACGACGAGCCAGTGATAGTTGAAGAGAAGAGGGATGAGGAGGAAACTCCTTAAGTGATTGATGGTTAAAAGAAAATAAAGATGACACCAAAAGTGTACCATCACCCCCGGTGAGAATTCATCCCTCTTTCCACAATGATTAAAGAAAATGAATGAAAATGACAAGTTCAAGAATTTTATTGCAAATCTTAGCCACCTCTCAATCAATATTTCATTATTGGAGGCTCTTCAAGAAATTTTGAGGTATGCTAAATGGATGAAGGACTTGATGTCGAAAAATAAAATTATGGATAGTGAGACTATTAAAGTGACCCATACTTGTAGTGCCATCGCGATCGCAATTTCTGCATCATAATGATTGCACTTCTCTAACCGCAATCGCAAACGAGATGGTTTTAAATATGAACCAGCCCCCCCACGGTTTCTTCCACACTTTCCTTTAAATTACTCATATTTGTAGCCATTTTTACCTATATTAAGAGCATCTAACAGGTCATAGCATCCCCTCTACATCCCCTCTGCATCTCCTTATTTGGTACGTTATCTAATGCTCTTCTTGTTCGTGTATTTAGGGGTGTAGAATGCATGTGTAGGGCAATGGCCTACAATTGTGATTTGAAGGCTTAATTTTAAGATTAATTAATTTGTTTGGTGTGTTATCTATCGTTATTGGTGTGTGCAATTTTAGGAAATTCTTGAGTACCCAAAATAATTTAAGATATGTAGTAATAGCATGTACACACCAAGTTTTTGGTAAAATTCCTGAATTTATTCCTTGCTAGTTTTTCTATGTTTAGGGAAATCATTAAGTTCTTAGGAATTGTGTTACCTGTTCTTAGTGTCATTTATTGGTTGTAAACATAAATTGGTATAGAGAAGTGATATTTTGGGTCATGATCATTATAGTCCATAAGTCTCAGGTATCACATTCGCGGTCACTGGATCGTGATCGCAAAAACATAATCATAATTTAGTTAACCACGATCACAGTCCAGTGACCTATGATTTCCATATCTAAGAGATTTATATAGCCAAGGACAAAATCCTCAATACCCATTTTCACCGAAATGTGACCAAGGAACCTTTCTCAAGCTTAATTAAGTAACATAACATAGTTTCACAAAATAATATTGTTTACTAAATGTTTTATGTTTGTTTTAGGTCATCAAGAAGAACAATGGCATATTATGATTAAACTTGCTTCATGGAACTTGAATGGAAAACTCTGTACTATGCGGAGTTGGCCAAGACGAAGCTACTCCTGGAGTGAGGCATATATTTAAATAAGGTGTTAGAGGAGCCCTCGACCTTTCACGACAGATTAGTAGCCAACCAGTGGAGATGTTTTTCCCCGGATCATTGTTAGGCAAATGGGCATTGGCTTAGGGAGTTCTATACTAACCTCATCATACTATCTTTCACTAACCCAGTTGTAAAAACACAAGGGAAGGAAGTACACTTTGGGGCCAAGTAGATCAATAACATATATGGGATACTGAATCCTAACTTGAAACAATTTGAGGCAAAGGGTTGTGAACCAGGACGCTGGCTAGTTGAGAAGTTGTGTAGTAAAAGAGAGGTCCCATGGGATGCCATGAAGATGGTAATATCATTGCATGATTTCAAGGCTAAGGCTCAGATCTAGTTAGCTATCATTTTTAGCATTTTCACTAACATAACCTATGTCTTGGATATGCAAGCTCGGATGGTTTCATGCATCCTAGATAACATTTTATTAAATGTTGGTCGTATTTGCTATCAGAAATTAGGAATTTCAAGAACAGAGGTGGCTCCCAACTCATGTTTCCTTCTTGGAGCAGAAAACTATGAAAGAGAGCCAAGTTTGAGGAGTACCTTAAGGACACTTGGGTACTACAAAAGAACCTCATTTACCCTCTTAAACTTTGGGGTGAGGGTGCACTTTGAAAGAGAAAGAAGAGGTAATAACTTAGCCAAGTTGATAGATAATGACATGGACTCTTTAAGCCCATCCAAAGAAAACTATTTAATGAAATCTTGAGTGGGATGAGGGCAATCAAGTAGCTTCTCTCTAGGCTACCCACATGAATGGAAGGGCCTTTTACCATTCACCACTCTTATATTATACAAACTAATTATGAGTGGTTGTTGGCAGACAAGAGGGAGCAGGGGGACACTATATCTGGGATTGAGAGGGCCTACTCCTCTTTTGTATGGTCACATTGGGAGATATGTGAGTCTCATGATAAAATGAGAAAAGGGGAGATTAAGAGAGATAATTTTTTCACCCACATACAGAAATAGGTAAAGGACTTATAGAAAGTCCTTTAGCCCAGAGATAGACTTCTCTCCCATAAAGCAGAGTCAAATGACGACGTCTAAGTTTCATGGAATAATGATGAGGATCTTACTATAGTAGAGTCTAGATATGATGATGAGGAGATAGAAAGTGAGGACAACACTTTATGAGGTTACAAGGAGCCCCATTTACTCTTTCTATTCTTAATTGATATGCAGTGAGGACACTATAAGCTTTTAGTTAGGGTTCCCATCTCTCTCTTTCATTTTATATTATTTAATCTATATTATTTTGATATTTTGATGTTTATTTAGATAATGCTATTTTTAATTGGGTTAAAATATATGGCACCTCGATGGTGCTTACATTTGTTGAAATAGTCACTTGTTTTCATTTTTTTGATTTATTTCTATTCGTAGATTTTTTATCTTGTTTTTTATAATGATGTTGGGAAAGCCTTTCCCTATGGTATATTGACGACATTATTAAAGGAAAATCATTATGTTTTTTGATTATTGATCCATAAATAAAGTGGAAGTCTGAGTATCCGTGGCTTTATAGACTTGGGATCACCCTTATTCCTATGGTGATGTCTGAGTAGCCATACGGTTTTCCCCTGTGAGAGAAGAATTGGTACATAATTTCTTGATTTGGTGCTAACATTAACCATTCTTACATAGTGAAATACAAAGCAAGCATCCCCCTCCATCGAAGAACTTTTTGTGAAAATCAACGGCATGGCTGTGAATGATTTTGTAACAACACTTTACCATTTTTGTGAATCCAAAGTATTTACTTGGTTATGTACGGTAAATAGCTCTTTTGGTAACTAAGTAAGAAATGGAATTGAGCCTCCTTGAATAGTTTGCATGCCATGCACAGTGCTTAGTCATTTAATTCTCATGATTGCTTGTGTCATCTAGAACTTGCGTCGTTAGTCTCTCAAATATAATATTGATTATGCATGATGTCATCCAAAACTAATATCCAAAGAAGTTTGTTGCGGTTAATGTCAAATATAGTAACCTAAACCAAGATGGGGTCAACCACAGAGAAAATAGTGAAAAGTATCTCAAACATGAAAAAATTCATAGGCTATGTAGAAAACAAAGAAAAGTATCTCAAACAGAGCTTGAATACTTGAGGGTGTAAACAATAGAGGATGAACACTAGGACTGTGTTCAGTCTAGCTTCTCAACTACGTAAGATTCTGGTGCTCAATCCATCTATCCTCCTACTCTACATGCAAAGTTGACATGTTATGTACAATCAATCATCTTATGAATGTATGGATAGATTTCACCCTTTAACTTATGAGTCTCTGGGTGTCGCCTTGTTATCCCTTGTCATTAACCATAGTACAACTCTCACCTTCTGAGTCTCGAGTTGATTAGACGAGGGTTGGTAGCCTTGAATCACTATTACAATCTTTTTTTCCCAATCTTGAACTCCCTTGTGAGGACATTCTCAAATTCATGCAGTCCTCAAGCCTCAACAACAACTTGATTCAATAAATACGAACAAGATGGCAATAAATGTAACGTCAGTTGAATATATTAATCTCCTACTTCACTTACGTAGCTAATCCACAGGGTTCTCATAATCCTAGTCAAGGAAGTTATCCACTCATGTTTATGAAAATATCCATGATAATCATTAAAGAACACACGTAATTAATTACGCAGTAATAAGAGAGAGAGAATCCAAAGTCCCTAATCGAATAAAAACCCAAAATATCAAGAACACAATCTCTATGATCAAAGTATGCTAAAATAATAAAAACTAATGTAAAAACGCATAACTTAAAAAGGAATAACTCTAAGTTATTTATAGTATCTCAAAAAAATAAAGAAATCCTGATAGAAAAAAATAGGAAAAATTGGTCGGCGCTCATTACGACTTATGTGGTATAGTTGTAAGGTCTCCTTACGAATCGTACGATGCTAATCATAGGAATTCTTGTGACCGGTCTTCAGGGATTCAAGATTTTGTTGTCCTTACAATTCATCATCATGATTCATAGTAGGTCCTTATGACTTATGGTCTTTACTCATCATCACTTGATCCTTAAACTTTTACGGCTTTGAATGATGGTCTCTTTACGATCTCTTATTATGAGCTTTATTCATATCTTATGATTCATGGTCTTCTATGAATTCAACTCTGACTGTTAGCTTTGGCTTCTGCTCTCCTTATGGATGCTCCTCATGACTCATAATGACTCCTTATGAGTAGTGATCATTCTTTACTTAGCTTCTTCAGCTTGATTTTTGATACTATTTTGTTCACGAGTAGGGCTTCAAGTCATATGATGACTTGAAAACTTGTAGGAAGACTCGTAAGCTGATTCGACTTCAACATATTCAGAGATTTTTCTTTCTTTTTACATTCCAAGACACTTCCTTCCTAAATTCCCAACACTCATGTAACAAACACATCATATCCCTCAGAATAACAAGTCTATGCATAAAATCTTTATTTTAAGCATCTAATGTATCGTGTTTCCATGGTGCATCAAAGCCTTCAACTTGGAATGTTTGTGTGTCCTCAAGCAAAAAAAAAATCAAAGACACAGAAACACGAAGCTTAAATAGGAAGATCTTTAGCTACCTTTGGTTAGTGAAGTTTCAACTTCTTGTTCACAACCCCTTACTCAACCTCTTATTTTAATATTTTCAAGATCCCAACTGCGTATATTGATTTGGTATATGATATGATAGAAATGAATCAGATGATGGGATTACATTACCAATGGAAAACTAAGCATTAATACAAATTACTTTAACCAAATAGTCTAGCATCTAGAAAATTGCACTGTCACTATCAAAGAGGTACCGTTCACTCAGATAGATCAACAAATTTATTCAGTGACTGTCTAGATACACTCTCTCTTATAAAGAAGTTTTGGCCAGTGTTCATAAAATGCCATAGGTTGTCCTATTGTTCTTTTCCTATATTTTTGGATAGTCGGGATAGGATAACTATAGGACTTTATTAACCTGGTAGTGTAGGTTTGGGGGATTGTGTGGTATCTTTTTGGACTTTTTCAGTTACTAAGCCTCCTTGACACTAGGGTCCACTTATTTTTCAATTTTTTCTTTTATTCCGCTCTTATTTCACCTCTTTTTATTTGTTTAGACTGGGTGAGGTTTCTTATTCTTTTTCTTTTGCTTTTTTTCACAATTTTCTTTTTCTAATCTTTTTCTATTTTTCATAATTTTTTCTATTTTTCTATCACACCGAACATTCATTTTTATTCACACCCTTCTTCATACACACTCTATACTATACTCCCCTATGATAGCGACCCTCAACTTAGGTGATTTTTCTAAGTTGAGGTGCACATTATCCAAGGAGGACCAGGGCAAAAATAGGTTAATTATAGTTAAACAGAAAGGTGAAATTGGTGTAAACAAAAAATAAGTTTTATAAGGCTCAAACATTGGGATCAAGGGACTCATATGTTATTTGGTTGGGTAATTTAGGATAAATTGGACTAATAAAAAATTTCAGATGATCATATCTTAATAGACCACCTTAGTCTTTAGGCGAGACCAATCGAGCAAGTTTTAGATTCCACACATATCGGGAACTAGGTAACTCCTCTCAAACACATTGTACAGGGTCACATTGCAAGTTACTACTTATCGAGTTATGAAATTGTTAGACATAGTTGGTCTATCCCTAATTATAATGCCATTATCAGATTCACAGATATCACCTATGTATACACATATCATAAAATTAGCAAAAATTTATAAGGGGTACTTATTTTTCAAGAGAGTTTCCACAATTTCAGCATATTTATTCCAAATAAGTCTACTGCCTTAAGTAAAAATTTTGTTCTTACTTGAGAATCACAAAAAACCACAAAAACAATACAAACATTCAAGATATGCTGGTTTATAATTTTTAAGATTGTGACCTACGGGTGTTGAGACACAGTACCATAACCCATGGAGACTTGTGCTACACCACCACCCCAACTAAAACCTATGTATTGTCCTAAGTGTATTTAGAAATGAATCATAAGGATCAAGGACATACCTGGGCCCTTTAGGCTCCTGCTCAAACTGGATCATCATGGGGACCTTCAGATTGAGCCCTACTCTCCTCAATAGTAGATCCATTAACTTTTGTGACTGTCTCTGCAGTAGTGGCATTGGTTGTGGTTGTTGCGCTTAATGGTATCTCAGGAATTGGGGTGGTATAGTGCCCCTTTTAATATCTATTGCTATTTTTGAACTACCGGTAGCAACAACTAATTCTTGGACCCTCACCTGCGCTTCTTCTCACTCTGTATATTTTTTTTTTTGCCTTTTCACATTTTCTTCTACAGAGTTTCGAATCTTTCTTTTCTTATCGTTCTTTCTCTTTCTACCTTGTCCAATTGGAATACTCCAAATGTTTTTAATCTATACCTTAGGTTCAATCTTTATTATAATAGGTGTTGGGACAACTATTCTTTCATACAATTCATCAACTAGCTTTCGTATCTCAGATACCTCAACTTTTACCCCCTCAATATCAGTGGTTTATCCACTTCAAAATTAACGTGTGACTCTCTACTCAAAACCATCTAATTTTTGTTAGATTTTGCTGCTTTGTTCTTCCAGTTTGTTTTCAACCCAATGTTACACACACTCCTCCACTAACCGAATTATTTCCTCCTAAGTGGTCAACCTCTTTCTAACATAAATTCACATTATTTGTGAGATAACCACAAAACCTATCGGAGCTACTGGATAAGGATGGAAGTGTTGGTGCTGGCTGTGAGGAAGTGAGGGCACTGGATGTTTCTACTGCATTAGATGGCTAGGACTCAGACTGCCCACCTTCAATTGGAGTGTCATTTTGTTCTTTTAAATGAGTAGCCTCAAAATTCACATCTATGTTCCTAGGTATTTCAGCTAATATCGAAGCTCCTTGTTTTGCTTACCTGGTCCTGTGGTTCACTACAACTCTATTAAATCCTAAATTAGTAGTATTCTTTAGCTCAATTTATTGATCAATATCTGGGGGTTCTAGCACCCTCGTATCCAAGAAAATCTAGGTCAACAAATATGAAAATGCAAGAATTACCTTCTCACCACCCACTGCTTAGTCACGTATCTCTCTATAGAAAAATCGTACAATATTAAACTCATAACCTGACATGAGTCATGCTATCAATGTTGCGCATAATGGACTGAGCATATTATCCCTACTAGTAGGACACATTATATGTCAAACCAACGTCCACCATACTTTGGCCTATAAATTCAGAGTCCGCTTTGCAATCTGCTATGAAGTCACTCTTGGGATACCTACCACCCAACTTGATTCTTCTCCATTTATAGCAATTAGATTATCTATACATATGAAATACATTATTATGTCAGTTGAACTCATTTGCTTCTTTATAACCTTCCATATTTCATCCATATAGTACTCAATCTTAACTGTGTTCCCTGGTGGTTGAAAGTTAGGTCCATGCAAGATTCTCAAAATAGTTCTTGGGGAAATATTCATGCGAACTCCATAAATAGTCAATGATATGATCGGATCACCACATTTCCATAATTTTCCCTGAGGGTATTCCCTTTCTAATTCACCTTTATATACAGTACAAAACTCCTGCACTAATGCCGGGCTAAGCTTTCCAGGTACTAAGGTCATCCACTAAAAGTGTATTGTTGAAACTAAGTTGCAAACCTAGGCATCTCATATATGCCTGTTGTAGTCAATCTTCTTTTTAGGTATATACCCCTCCTTAGATTTCCTGTGGCTGGGTATACCTCTAACCCCAAATTATATATTTCCTGTATTTCAGGGTACTCTCACCGTTCAATGATGGGTACTACATCAGGTTTAATGGATAATAGTATGTGGGGTGGTGATGGTTGGACATCAATCGGAGTAATATTCTCCTCTTTCTCTTTCCTTCTATTCTTTGACTCTACCTCATAAGATATCAATTTTTCCATCCCCGTATCATCATCATGCTCTTCTTATTCATTATCATCGTCGTCCTTAAAATATGATGATGAATGCAATGGGGAAGTACTTGGATTTTTCATTCTTCTATCTTTGGAGGTGTGTTCTTTTCTATGACTACTTTCTTTATCTGAGGTCATTTCTCCCTTGGGTCTTCCTTCTCCTTCAGGTGGTATTTTATGAGGTCACTGCTTGACTTGTCGGTTTCCTCCTTTCTCATTTTATAATCAGACTTAGGGACCGGTTTCTTCTTGGTGTTCTTCTACGGGGTTTTCTTGGGTGATGAGTCACCTTTAGGAGCCATGAGTACCTGCTTGTATCAAACCAACCAGTGAGTTCTTATGAAAAGGAAAATAACAAGAAACT
The DNA here is from genome assembly GCA_026120095.1 of Capsicum chinense. Taxonomy (NCBI): domain Eukaryota; kingdom Viridiplantae; phylum Streptophyta; class Magnoliopsida; order Solanales; family Solanaceae; genus Capsicum; species Capsicum chinense. The sequence goes on along the minus strand of JAPEIP010000005.1, from coordinate 123,675,009 downwards.
TTGTGTCAGTGTACATTTACTGGACTGCTTGCGACTAGGGGGTATGAGTCTTAGCCACTTTGTATGACTCATAAAAATGATTCATAAGGTAGACAGTGTATAAATCCATGTCTTGTAGTTAGGTTACGAGTCCTCCTAACAAGTCACAATGTTAGTTTACAACTCGTTACCAAAACTCGTAAGATCACTAGTAACATATCAAGCTATGCATAAGTCTCCCCAATCATCATGACTTCTGCTTACGAGAGGTAGGGGTGGCTTACGACTCATTCAGGTGAGTCATAACATTACCTTTCCCCTGACTCTTCTAGAAAACCATGCTATTAGTGATTATGAGTTATATATGAATTTGTTTTGTTATCTTACGAGTCATAACAAAGCTTGTAATCATCGTTACTTGAAGGTTTAGAATAGTTAGTTCCAATAATCAATCCAAAATCTGATATCAATAACACACTTCACTACCCCCTATATTCATCCAAAAACATAAATCTAAAGAACAAAGTTTGAGTTCACTCCCATTATCACATTATGAAGCCTAAATTTCAAGAAATAAGGTTTGGTTACTCATGTATATACATATTC
>JAPEIP010000005.1:123634162-123674324 GCA_026120095.1 Capsicum chinense | reverse complement strand
TCACCTGCGCTTCTTCTCACTCTGTATATTTTTTTTTTTGCCTTTTCACATTTTCTTCTACAGAGTTTCGAATCTTTCTTTTCTTATCGTTCTTTCTCTTTCTACCTTGTCCAATTGGAATACTCCAAATGTTTTTAATCTATACCTTAGGTTCAATCTTTATTATAATAGGTGTTGGGACAACTATTCTTTCATACAATTCATCAACTAGCTTTCGTATCTCAGATACCTCAACTTTTACCCCCTCAATATCAGTGGTTTATCCACTTCAAAATTAACGTGTGACTCTCTACTCAAAACCATCTAATTTTTGTTAGATTTTGCTGCTTTGTTCTTCCAGTTTGTTTTCAACCCAATGTTACACACACTCCTCCACTAACCGAATTATTTCCTCCTAAGTGGTCAACCTCTTTCTAACATAAATTCACATTATTTGTGAGATAACCACAAAACCTATCGGAGCTACTGGATAAGGATGGAAGTGTTGGTGCTGGCTGTGAGGAAGTGAGGGCACTGGATGTTTCTACTGCATTAGATGGCTAGGACTCAGACTGCCCACCTTCAATTGGAGTGTCATTTTGTTCTTTTAAATGAGTAGCCTCAAAATTCACATCTATGTTCCTAGGTATTTCAGCTAATATCGAAGCTCCTTGTTTTGCTTACCTGGTCCTGTGGTTCACTACAACTCTATTAAATCCTAAATTAGTAGTATTCTTTAGCTCAATTTATTGATCAATATCTGGGGGTTCTAGCACCCTCGTATCCAAGAAAATCTAGGTCAACAAATATGAAAATGCAAGAATTACCTTCTCACCACCCACTGCTTAGTCACGTATCTCTCTATAGAAAAATCGTACAATATTAAACTCATAACCTGACATGAGTCATGCTATCAATGTTGCGCATAATGGACTGAGCATATTATCCCTACTAGTAGGACACATTATATGTCAAACCAACGTCCACCATACTTTGGCCTATAAATTCAGAGTCCGCTTTGCAATCTGCTATGAAGTCACTCTTGGGATACCTACCACCCAACTTGATTCTTCTCCATTTATAGCAATTAGATTATCTATACATATGAAATACATTATTATGTCAGTTGAACTCATTTGCTTCTTTATAACCTTCCATATTTCATCCATATAGTACTCAATCTTAACTGTGTTCCCTGGTGGTTGAAAGTTAGGTCCATGCAAGATTCTCAAAATAGTTCTTGGGGAAATATTCATGCGAACTCCATAAATAGTCAATGATATGATCGGATCACCACATTTCCATAATTTTCCCTGAGGGTATTCCCTTTCTAATTCACCTTTATATACAGTACAAAACTCCTGCACTAATGCCGGGCTAAGCTTTCCAGGTACTAAGGTCATCCACTAAAAGTGTATTGTTGAAACTAAGTTGCAAACCTAGGCATCTCATATATGCCTGTTGTAGTCAATCTTCTTTTTAGGTATATACCCCTCCTTAGATTTCCTGTGGCTGGGTATACCTCTAACCCCAAATTATATATTTCCTGTATTTCAGGGTACTCTCACCGTTCAATGATGGGTACTACATCAGGTTTAATGGATAATAGTATGTGGGGTGGTGATGGTTGGACATCAATCGGAGTAATATTCTCCTCTTTCTCTTTCCTTCTATTCTTTGACTCTACCTCATAAGATATCAATTTTTCCATCCCCGTATCATCATCATGCTCTTCTTATTCATTATCATCGTCGTCCTTAAAATATGATGATGAATGCAATGGGGAAGTACTTGGATTTTTCATTCTTCTATCTTTGGAGGTGTGTTCTTTTCTATGACTACTTTCTTTATCTGAGGTCATTTCTCCCTTGGGTCTTCCTTCTCCTTCAGGTGGTATTTTATGAGGTCACTGCTTGACTTGTCGGTTTCCTCCTTTCTCATTTTATAATCAGACTTAGGGACCGGTTTCTTCTTGGTGTTCTTCTACGGGGTTTTCTTGGGTGATGAGTCACCTTTAGGAGCCATGAGTACCTGCTTGTATCAAACCAACCAGTGAGTTCTTATGAAAAGGAAAATAACAAGAAACTTTGTGTCAGTGTACATTTACTGGACTGCTTGCGACTAGGGGGTATGAGTCTTAGCCACTTTGTATGACTCATAAAAATGATTCATAAGGTAGACAGTGTATAAATCCATGTCTTGTAGTTAGGTTACGAGTCCTCCTAACAAGTCACAATGTTAGTTTACAACTCGTTACCAAAACTCGTAAGATCACTAGTAACATATCAAGCTATGCATAAGTCTCCCCAATCATCATGACTTCTGCTTACGAGAGGTAGGGGTGGCTTACGACTCATTCAGGTGAGTCATAACATTACCTTTCCCCTGACTCTTCTAGAAAACCATGCTATTAGTGATTATGAGTTATATATGAATTTGTTTTGTTATCTTACGAGTCATAACAAAGCTTGTAATCATCGTTACTTGAAGGTTTAGAATAGTTAGTTCCAATAATCAATCCAAAATCTGATATCAATAACACACTTCACTACCCCCTATATTCATCCAAAAACATAAATCTAAAGAACAAAGTTTGAGTTCACTCCCATTATCACATTATGAAGCCTAAATTTCAAGAAATAAGGTTTGGTTACTCATGTATATACATATTCAACTAAAGAAATCCTAAAACCTCAAACTATTTTTGGATTTAACTTAATACATAAAGCTTTTAAGCACAACAACTTAATTGATTTATTAAGGTTTTGGATTTGTTGAGTTCAAATAACTTTTGGCCCTATTCTTGATGAATTTTAAAATTTTGGGAGGAAAAACTTGTTTGATTTGTTGCTTTGAAGTGAATTTGGAGTTACTAGAGCTTGAAAATCAACAACAATGGAGGCAGTATATGTCTATAAATATTGGGTGCCCTCTTTTGTTTAAAAGTTTTTCTGGACCGGGTTGACCCGCGACCCCTGAACTGTTAAGCTTGTTTTTGAGTCATACATACATCTACTAACTAAACTTGTGGGTTTCATACTCCATACGTAATGAATAGAACCTTGATTGGGTTTGGAGTCGTTAAGATTATAACTCGTTTTGAGTTTCTCAAAGATTCCAGTAACCAACTACCTGAATATGATCCAAGTTCTAGCTCCTTATGACTCCTACTCACGAGTTGTAATGTTTGGTTACAGCTTCTGAAGAGTTCATATCACCTGATTTCTATAATTTTTGCTAACTCCGACAATCTTCAATCCTCCACACTGAACATACATATTGCCCTAAATTAAGTACAAAATATGGGTTGCCTCACACACAATGCTTGATTTAACATCATAACACGACGTTGTTAAGATGGATACTCATACTTCACCAACTGGCCTCATGGGTTGCCTACCATATAGTGCTTGATTTAATGTCGCGACACAATGTAATTTCCTTGGTGACTTTGACTTCATAAAGGTCCATCTTAAAAATAACCTTCACTTCTTCAGTGTTACCCATGTAGTGCTTTACTTTTTTCCTATTTATTTTTAACGGGGCTTCACCATTACGCTTCAATTCTAAAGCACCATATGGAAACAATTTTGCCACATTAAATGGACCATACCACCTAGACTTCAACAGACCTAGAAAAAAGTGAAGTCTTGAGTTATATAACAATACCTAGTCTCCTTGCTCAAATATTCTTTTCTTAATTTTTGCGATCATGATGTTGCTTCATCTTCTCTTTGTAGAGTGTGCGGAGTTGGAATATATCCAACTCATTCATCTTATTCATTCTTACCTTTGTTGCATCCTGTCACTCAAAATTTAGCTTCTTTAATGCCCATAGTTCTTTGTACTAAATTTTAATAAGCAAGTGATATGACATTCCATACACCAACTGATATGGAGAAGCACCTATGGGATTCTTGAATGTTGTTTGCTAGGCCTATAATGCATCATCTAATTTTCTTGACTAATCAATCTTATTGGCATTCACCATCTTTGTAAAATAGACTTTGTGTCTCTATTAGACACGTCAACCTGTCCACCAGTCTAAGGATGCTAAGGCATTGCCACCTTATTCTTGACTTTGTACTTCTTAAGTAGACTCTTTAACAGGAGATTACAGAATTATGAACCACTATCACTAATGATTTCACGTGGTGTGCCCAATTGAGAAAATATTTACTTCTTCAAAAAGGCGATGACATTTCTTCCTTCTTTGTTGGGGATTGCAACCGCTTCCACCTATTTCGACACATAATTCACTGCCATAAGAATGTACTTCATACTAAACAAGCTGACAAAGGGTCCCATGAAGTCCAAATCCCATACATAAAACAACTCCAATTCTAAAATATAGGTTATAGGAAGTTCATGGCACCTAAAGATATTACCTTGACACTGGCATTGGTCACAAGATAAAGTAAAGTCATAAGCGTTCTTGTATATTGTAGGCCAATAGTACACATACTGCAAGATCTTGTGGGCTATGCAGGTTCCTCCATGGTGGTCCCCAACTGGTGAAGCATGGCAAGACTCAAGTATACTCATCATTTCCATCTCAGGGATACATCTACGGATCCTTATAAATTCTAAATAAGTAAGGCTCATCCGAGAAAAACTTTCGTACCTCATGAATAAAAAATTTCCACTATTGGAAGGTAAAATGTTCTAGGACAAGATCACTTTCTAGATAATTTGCATTGTCAACAAACAATAGACTTAGATCCTGAGAAGTAGCCAGTACCCACTTGCCTGGAAAATGATCATCAATTTCGAGCCCATCTTCAACGTTTTGTATTGCTTCATTCTCAAGTCTACACAAGTGTTTTGCAACTTGATTCTCAGTGCCTTTCCTATACTTGACCTCAATATCAAACTCTTGCAGTGAAAGAACAAACCTAATCAATCTAGTTTTTGATCCTTTTTCTATATCAACTACCTCAATGTTGTATGATCAGTGTGCACTATTACCTTCTTCCCAAATAGATAAGACCGAAATTTCTCAAAGGAAAAAATCACTTCTAATAACTCTTAGTGAGTAACTTTGTATTTCTTTAGTGTAGGCTTTAATTCCTTGCTGGCATAGTAGATGGAATGATGGATCTTTTCTCTTAATTAGACTAGGAGAATACCTAAGGCCACTCTACTTAGATCACATATGATTTCAAATGGCAACTACAATTCAGGAGACACGATGATAGGAACTGTCATCAATTTCTCTATTAGACATTCAAAATCCCTCAAGCATGCTTCATCTATAACAAACTTCACCTCTTTCAAAAGAAGCTTTCAAAGAGGGTTGGCAATCTTTGAGAAATCCTTGATGAATCGCATATCAAAAACCGCATGTCCTAAAGAACTCTGAATGACCTTCATAGAATTTGATGGAGGTAATTTCGCGATCACTTTAATCTTAGCTCTACCTACCTCCACATCCTTTTCAAAATCTTGTGCCCAAGCACATGTCATAACTCTATTTATGAGTGATGATGACACCTACTAAAACCCATTAGTAGATAAACCAACATCATAACCCAGAGCTAAGGTAATGGGTTACTTTAGTAGAAAAGCCCCACAAGGGCCATAATAGATGAACACAATCATAAACAATAATGCCATATAAGACAATCAAAATTAGATACCAATTTCACAACCTGGTAATATCAGTACAAGAGCATCTAAGTTTGACACTAGGATATATAATTCAAATTCTAAATAGTCTTATACATTTATGTTGAATACAACAGACTGAATAAAGATAGAAAAAAAATGGGTGTCTCAAAACTCCAAGAGCTCACCCTGTCTCCAGAAGATTAACACTGCATATTCTCAACTCAGTGACGACAACTACTACTTGGGTCTGCACCAAAAAGGTACAGAAGTATAGTATGAGTACCAAAATAATGGGTACTCAGTAGGCATCATCGGCCTACTAAGATAAATTATGATATAAAGCAAGATAATATCTCTAAGTCAAGGTACAAAACTGAACCTAAATCTTCTTTCTTATCACTACACAAAATAAATACCCAACTAGAACAATAGTACAATATCTCATATTAATACATATGACAACCATAATATAAAATACATAATCAATCTGGAAGCATAAAGCAACATATATGCAATTACAATCGCATAAATACCAAGTTTAACATGCACATAACCCTAAGAAAATAAAGTAAAATAACTCACCATGGTATCCCATACCACCGGGAAGCACACCCAAAATAACATAAATTAAAGAACTTATCATGACATCCCATACGACATGAGAATACATCAAAAGAACAAATCATCAATGTATAAAGATATGTATATAAAAAACTATCATTTATCCATGGTTTTAATAATTCCCACCAGTGGTCACTTGGCAATATCCATAATAATCATCAATTAGCACAATTGAAATAACATATATCAGGGTAATCATAACCATAGTCATATATCCATTTAGATATCTATGATATCAATACACACTATCTAGTTGTTTCAAATTATCCAACACTTATTATTATTAGTCTACTAATTCACTAGTTGTCATAATGGATTTCCAATCACAGCATAACCGATTCTTTACCAAATACTCATTCACGAGATAGCATCAACTATCATTCACTAAGTATCCAACATCCACACCGAGTAAAGATACACTACTAATCCATAGATGCCACTAGACCAAAGCTTAGTTCTTGTTATTGTAGGCGTACTTTCATCAAATGTACACAACTATCTATCAACCAACACCTCTTACTATATACCATCATAATCTAAAATTCCTCATTTAAGAACCCAACAATATTATACTTCATTCATCAATACCATTAATTATCACCAATGCTAACCTACTATCACTATTGACCACATAACAACCATAATCTCTAGTTATCACATTTCGACCAACAAAGTCCATTAGTTAGTATTTTAGACTTCTGCTTTTCAATTGAAATAGTCAGTTAGTAGTCAACTAGTTACCACGCAACTCATTTAACTAGGTAATATTCTTTAGTTAATCCTTTTATTCAAGACAAACATACCCACTACGTGAATTCTTATTTGTACACAAGATTCTATTAGTAATTAGCCTTAACTCTTTATAAAACATATTTCATTTTTAATCAATGTTTTACACTAGTAAGAACCACACCACTAAACAAGTAACTAAGATTGAAGAATTATAATAGACATTTTAAGATTAGCATCATACTTCAAGGCATACACAAATGTAATCATATGAAGGCATAATCACACATAAATATTTATATGCATGTTTACCATGTATAACAGCAATATATCTTGTGAATGTATTGGGCATCATAATATTATAAATATCCTCCAGGTGTATCAGCATCATAATATCATCATAAATCCTTTGGATGTACCAGTCATCATAATATCTTTAATATGTCATCCGGACTTATCGGGCATCATCAATAAATCATTATTCACCATAGCATCAATATTAATCATCACATCAATATATTTATATATACATATGTATATATATGCATATGTGTATGTATATAGGTAGCTAAAATATTGAAAAGCATAAGCCCCACAAACAATAGTGTCTAAGAAAATCAATGAAAGGTATAACATTGTATCTCACCATTCATTATCAATACATTATAATAGTAAGTACATGAACATACATATCCATGTGGTCTAAACACTCAACACATTACCGAGCTTGACATAATTATTAGCATTCTTAATTACAATCCATGGTTATACTTTCTGTAATCTCTCTTATTAGAAATGGTTCACAATACTAATAAAAAAGGATTCTTTGGCACAAACATAAGTTAAATCACTAGGCTTGAGAATAAAATGAGTAATTTAAACACCCTGGTTTTTGAACGTTAGAAAATTTCATGGCATTCTAGTCTCTGGACCTAATACTTCTCGAGGGTATAAACCATATATTGGCGTACAGATGGTATGGTCCAGACATATAATGACTATTGTTGGTTGGTGGGATGGATTTTGGTTATAGGAATGGATACGAATTAAAGGTACGAGTTATATTAGTGGTTATGGATTGTTTGGTTCCTTAAATTTATCTTAGACTTTGTTACTTAGGTTTCATCCGAGTATGAGTGGCTAACCATGATCCGTAATCTAGGTATGATTCACACTCATGACTCATACGGTGGATAGTGTCTAAATTTTCATTGGGTTTAAATTTGCCAATGGTACAGATAAAGGGTATGGATCGTATGCTTTGAATATGACTTGGTTGGATGAGTCGTATGGTGGACAATGTTGGATCCAAAAGTTGAGACTAAGATATGAGTATAGGGTACAACTTGTGAGGGTTATTCTTACCCTTTTGATAGGATTTTGTTGCAACTTAAATGGGGGTATGTTGGATATTTTCCCACTTATCCTAATAAGGTCTCACACCTTATAACCTACTTGTGTGGTTATTTACACTATTATTCCATTCATTAACACTTAGAAACTCTTCTAAACACTCAATAATTATCTCAAAAGCTTTTGGGAAAGAGAAGCTAAGGTTTCAACTAGAGGATTGATTTGAGGCTTGTCTTGGTGATTTCTTTCCATCATTATCTTGGTTTAAGGCATGTTCTCTTCCCTTATTGTAAATTATAACTAAAATCATGGTTTTTATAAATATTTTCATGACTTCATTTATTGTATGATTTTTGTTTTCAAATTTTAATTGGGATTTTTATATTAAATGGTTGGTTATGGTTTTCGATGGTTTTAATTATGCTTTATGTGCATTAAAATTGGTTTGGATAATTGGATTGTTTAGAAAAGGAATGGTAAGTGAAATTGGTTTTGGTTATACTATGCTCCTAATGTGTTTGACAAAATACTAATATTAATGTTTTCATTTCATTTAGTACTTTTAATGAAACTCTTGCTTGTTTTAAAACATCTTAAAGAAATTATGCATGGTTTAAATACCATGGAAAGGTAAATGGCTAAATATTTATGCTTGAGGGGTACATGAAATCCCCAAAGTGGTTTGATATGGTAAATGAAAAGGCACTTGGAAGTCCCATTAAACCTATATATGGTTGGCTATGGATAGTACTAGAAAGTATGGTGGGTATAACGATACCACCACTAAATGGCCTTAGTTAATAAATGATAAATGGATTGGTTGTTTGATTGGTAATAGTTTAAATTGGGAAATATTGGTAAGATAGGTAGAAAAGCCATGGAAGGTAGAGGTCCTAGTGGGACCAAAATTGGAAAATCATATTTTCTGATATATGGTTGGCCTTGGTAATCGTGTGCATAATGTCACACTATATTTTAGGGGATAATCATCCTAGGTTTTCTTCCCTGGTCGTGTGGCTACACACACCAGGTCTTTTTCAATAGAGAGAGCAGAACCGATATAGCCCTAGATGGCTTAGGATGGCAAAGCTACATAGCCCAAGTAAAGGTTTAAAGGCATGCTAAACCCGATCCCCTTTATCGGCATAGTTATATATATATATATGTGTGTGTGTATTGTTGTATGCATATTAATGGTTTTACTTTATTTTATAAATTATATTATTTTATCATTTTCCTTCGATCATGCTAGCATTCACCCGCTAATCTGTCTACTGGTGGCTGTATACCCATGCTATGTAGGAACCAGTTGTTCTATTTCTCCTACATAGTAATTGACTCGGGGATCAGTATTTCGAGTGAAGGGGTGATTTTCTACCATTTTGAAAGGCTTCATTTTATGTCATAGATATTTCTAGACACTTTGATTTTATTTTGGATATTGGTTTTGTCCATGGTTGGGGTACGTACCAACTATATTTTATTTCTTATTTGGTTAGAGGCTTTATGGTACTTCTATGGGTTGTAATAATTGGGATCGATATAGGTATCAGCTTTTGGGATTAATTATATTATGTTTTGTCCTAATTTCTCAGTGTTTCATTGTATTTTATTTTGGGATTAATTATATTATATTTTAGAACATCTTTGGTTGTGGCTTTTTATGGCCCTTATTTCGATATCAATTTGGTATGGTTGGATTATTTGTATGGAATGGTTGGACTAGGTTGGGTAGGTTATGGTTGTGATCCTATCCTAGAGTCTTCATGTGAGTTGTTATACTATCTTGTTTCATGCTCAAAATTTAGCCAACTCAAAGCAGGCGGCTGGAGGTTAGGTTGGGTAACGGGGGTGGTCTTTTGTCCTGATGAAACTTGGGATACCCATTATGATAAGGCCCCCGATTGGGTCATGTCAAGTTTGTATCAGAGCCTAGGTTCATGGTTAATTAGGAGACCACAAATCCATATTGAGTAGAGTCTCTTTTAGGTGTGTGTAGTGCACCACACTCATAAGGGAGAGGTTACAAGGAATTTAGGAATGTTTCACTTTTCTTGGTATTTAATTTTCAAGCTTGGAGTCTCAGTCCTTAAATATTCGCTAATCCTTGTTTGTTCACATTTTAGAGCATGCCTCATAGATCTGGAACATAAAAAATTCTTCTATCCCATCTAGGGGTAATACTAAAATGGTTTATCCAACTTTTAGAGGTCATCTTTGATCTCACGGTCCTATCTTTAATAGTTCTGTACTTCCACTGGTTGCTATTTGTTCTCTTTAAGGCGATGTGACTAATGCAAAATTTTATCATTCTATTTATGTTATTGCTTAGATGGTCACTATTCAGGCTGAGCGAGGTGTGGCTGGTACTTTGCTTGCTGAGGCCACAAGGGTTGGCCAATTTATAAAGATGGGTCTTCCTAGTTTTTCTAGAGTAAAGTTGGAGGAGGATCCAAATGGCTTCTCAAATAAAATAGAAAAGATATTTTGGGTTATACAGGCTACCAATGTGGAAGGGGTAAACCTTGCAGCTTAACAACTCAAAAAGGTTGCATATCAGTGGTATGCAGAGTAGGATAGGCATAGGGGTGATGTCAATGAATCAGTCTTGCGCGATACTTTTTGTAAGGCCTTCTTAGATCAGTTCTTTCCCCTAGAGTTAAAAGTAAGCAAAGATTGAGGAGTTTATGAACCTCAAGCAGGGGAGGATATCTACCAAGGAATATGCCTTGAAGTTTCACCAATTGTTAAGGTAGGCTTCTAATTTAGTGGCTGACATGTGGGCAAAAATGAGGAAATTTTCTTTTGGGTTGAATTGGGATTTGATTGTTAAGAGCAAGACCTCCTTACTGATTAATAATATGGACATCTCTAGATTGATTGTTCATATGCAACAAGTGGAGGATGAAAAAATAAAGCAGGAAGAGTTTGGGGATAGACAGGTTAAGAGAAGCAGGTTTTTTTACCCGAGAGGTGGTCGGGAAGGTGGCAAATATAGAAAAACAAGTGGAGGAGTTATGGTTTCTTTTCTTCTGCTAGTGATCCCTACCAGTCGGGCAACAGGTGTAATCAAGGTGGTGAAAATTTCTGGGTACAAAGTGACTAATATCAAGCAAGCAGAGGTCAGTCAGTTTCTTCATCCCTTCTTTGTCGGTTCTATAGTCGTCCTCATCAGGGTTATTACAATGAAGAAATTGACAAATACTTCATATGTTGCTAGGCAGGCCATTATCTTAGAGATTGACTAGTTAATAAGGTTGCTTTGAGGGCTAATAATATTCCTAAAGCTTTATGATCTGCTCCTATACCCGGCAGTATTGCATCTACTTTTGTTATTATTCCATGTTCTAGTATTGGTCAGGACAGGTTATATGCTTTGGTTTCCTAACAAGAATTTGAGACATCACTTGATATTATTACTAGTACGTTAAAGCTTTCTCTCGTGACATATATTGTTTTCTTGAACCAGGGTCCACTCTCTACTATGTGACTCCTTATGCGACATTATCTTTTGTTTTCTATATGAAAATTATTTAGGATGTTTTTTATTTCTACCCCAGTTGCTGACTCAGTTATTATTAAAAGAGTCTATAGAGGGTGAGTGGTATCTGTTTGTGGCATGCATACCTCGATAGATCTGTTTGAGTTGGGTATGGTGGATTTTGATGTCATTCTAGGTGCAGATTGTTTGCACTCTTTTTATGTATCCTTGGCTTGTTGGGCCTGTAGGGTTATCTTTAGGTTCCCTGGTCAACTGGTTATAGTATAGGAGGGTGGTTCTGTAGCTCCTAGGGGGGATTTATTTCTTAACTTAGAGATCGGAGGTTAATCTCTAAAGGTTGTCTTTATCACTTTGTCTGGGTCAAAGATTCTAACTCGAAAGGTCCTTCCTTCTAGTCAGTTCTAATGGTTAATAAGCTTCTATAGGGCTTTCTTTATGATCTTCCTAGTATGCCTTGAGATAGGGAAATCGAGTTTGGTATTGATCTAGTTCTGGACACTCGTTCAATTTCTATTCCTCTGTATAAAATGGCTCCGACAGAGTTGACAAAAATCAAGAAGCAACATAAGGATCTTCTTGATAAGGAGTTTATTCATCCCTGTATATCTACGTGGGGTGCACCGATGTTGTTTGTGCGCAAGAAGGATGGTTCCTTTCGGATGTGCATTAACTATAGGAAGGTAAACAAGGTAACAGTAAAGAATAAGTATCCCCTTCCAAGGATAGAAAATCTGTTCGACTAGTTTCAAAGTGCCAAGTTCTTATCTAAGATAGATCTTCGGTCTGGGTACCATTATCTAAATATTAGGGGGATAGATATCCCTATGAAGGCATTTTATACTCGGTATGGGCGCTTTGAGTTTTTGGTAATGTCATTTGAGTTGACTAATGCTCCATCAATATTTATGGATTAGATGAATAGGGTTTTTCATCAATATTTGTATATCTTTATTGTTGTGTTTATTAATGACATTCTGGTCTATTCGAAGAGTGAGGTGGATCATGCTAATCACCTCCATGTGGTGATACAAACCTTAAAGGAACAGTAGTTCTATGCCAAGTTCTCTAAATGTGAGTTTTGGTTGAACGCTGTAACTTTCTTGGGTCATATTATTTCTAGTAAAGGGATCATGGTCGATTCGCAAAAGGTTGTTATGGTGAAGAGGTGTCCTAGACCCATGACTCCATAAAACATTTGGAGTTTCTTGTATTTACCCAGGTATTATCGATGGTTTGTGGTAAGCTTTTCATCAATAGCTGCTCCTTTGACTAAGTTAACTCAGAAGAATGTTAAGTTTTCTTATTTAGATGTTTGTGAAGGGAGTTTGGAGAAGTTAAAGAATAAGTTAACTTCGGCACCAATTCTAACTTTGCCAGACAGAAATGATGGGTTCGCGGTTTATTGTATTATATCTCAGGTAGGTCTTGGTTGTGCTTTGATGCAACATAGAAAGGTGATTGCCTATACTTCCAGGAAGTAGAAAGTTCATGAGAGGAAATATCCTACTCATGATTTTGAGTTATTAGTAGATGTGTTTTCTTTGAAAATAAGGCAGCATTATTTGTATGGTGTTCGTGTGGATATCTATTCTGATCATAAGAGTATAAAGTATGTATTCACTCAAAGGGAGCTTAAACTTAGGCAGAAGAGGTGGCTTGAGCTTCTCAAGCACTACGACATGAGTCTTCACTATCACCCAGGTAAGTTTAACGTGGTTGATGGGGCTCTTAGTAGGTTATCCTAGGTAAGTTTGTCTTATATGGATGAAGGAAACTGGGAATTGGTGAAGGATATTCACCACTTTTATAATCTTTGAGATCACCTCTTAGACTCCCAGGATGGTGGTGTGGTGGTGCAAGAAATGGTTTAATCATCTTTTGGTTCAAAGATTAATGTAACTCCCAAACTTTCTGAATCGGAATGCTACACGGTGCTCATGACCCCAAGGGGCCATAATCTAACCCATGACTGATATTTGTACCTGTACACTGCATATATAACATAATAATGCGGAAAACATGAACATGTAGGAGATAAGGTTCAACTGAATAAAGAATCTATCAAAACATAATATCCATATCGGTGAAAGATACGCAAAAAAGCTAAAAATGGAATCAAATCTAAACATAAGTCTGAATACAGAAGCTAAAAGCCTCTAAGTACTATCTGAATAAGGAGTTGAAGGAATATGTCTCTAACTAACTCCATAAATTGATAACTGGCTAAAATAATAATGAATAAATCAAATCACATTATCCTTGAATGAAGAGGACTCACTAAATCTCTGCGACCGGAAATGCTACTGCTACTGCTGGTTTGGAGCTCGTGTCTTTGAACCTATGGTGTAACATGAAAAGAAAGCATCATAGCGTAAATGCGTTAGTACAACTGGAGTACTGAGTATATGAGTGAGGTAGGATAATGCAAATGGTTTACATGCATGAATAATGCTAATTGACTGACAAATATGAATGCAAGAGTACAAACATACATACATAGTAACTGACATCATGAATACGTGGTAGCTAAATCTGTATTCTAATACATGACGGAACTATAGCCTGATCACATGAGCAACTGTGTCTGACAATCCTGAATCTGGTAGAACTCCCTGAGTCCTGTGCTATAACTGAATTTGACTGTATCTAACAGTCCTGGTATACTGATATCTAAGAACTATCTGAGTTCTTTTACTGAGAATGATACTAAAATTATGGGAGGTAGTTGTTTAATAGACATACCCCATGTATACCATTATGGCTAAGCTGGGGTCCAATCTCTGCCCCGACTGGAGGGGTGTCAATACTGCGCCACTGGTAAGAACAGTTGTGAGTGACCCTTATCTGGCAGGTACTCAAAGTGATATCAGTGGGACCTTCAACTGACAGGTTAAGGCACCTCATTAACCCTAATCTGACAAGCTAAGATATCTCAACCTACGCTGGCAATGTAGTGCTGGAACACAAGAATAACTGCTAAGAAACACACCCTAAACTGGTAGGTGAGTCCCCATCCTTGGGTTCACTCGGTGCTGACTTCTACTCCCATATGAAGAGACTAAACATGATTCAACTAACTGTACAAGGACAGATTAACTGACTTCTGTTGACTGACGTAGTAGTACTATTATCTGAGAGTTAACTGACATCATAAGATTGTTGATGTTTCATGAGTCACATGACTGACTGAGTTCTATAGATTATATCTTGACTGAGATTATCGTGACAACATGACATGGCTCTAGGCACACAACTAGGTTTTTCGAGTTTAAATACCCCTAGGACTCGATAGAAGGAAACTGACACACATGACATGACTTGATCACAAGATTTGAGTCCAGAATTCATAATATCATAAGTAGGGGATATGATATTTCATATAGTTATTCAATATCTTAAACATTGTAGGGAATGCATGGATATATTACGTGTACATATTGTATATCTCCATTAGCTTGCATACTTCATACAACCACAATAGCAACACATGAAAAGCATGGAATTCATATTGAAGTATATAGCTAACATGAACTTCTCATTTAGACATCATAGAACCATACAAACATGAATTTCTAGCATCCTAAGTATTTTATCAAACACCTTGCATGCATTCTATTAGGCATAGGTGGGTTTCATACTTGCACCATATTAAACCACCCAAAGTTCATGGTTTTTCAATTAACAAACATATATTCCATGAAAACACCTTTAGACATCATATTGAAACTTAAACAACAATCGTCAACATGTACGTACTCATATCACCACAAAAATTTTACAAAAAAATATTTAAAACATGGTTCTTGAGCTCTATGAACGGATTGGATCCATAGATTAACACTACGCATACCTTAGTGATTGAGTCTTGAAAGAGATCAAATATTTCTGAAGGTTCTTGAAGAATTCCTTAGGCTTGCTCTTGAGGAGATGATCTTGGGAGAAAACCCTAATCTTGTGGTTGAGAGTGTAAGAGAGGGTTTTTAAGATGCTTAACTGAAGAAAAAATGGGAAAAATTATGCCTCTTTAGGGTTATAAGTCGTGGAAGGTGAAGGAAAATACCAAAATACACTTATAAAATAAATTCCCAGTTGCTTAAAATCATAGCAGACAACATTTGTGACAAGGCATCAAAAATGTGGTAACCCATCAATAATGTCGTCAGCCAGGATCTGGAATTGATGGTTTCTGCCTATGTCTGACGACATTTGTGACAAGGCGTTACAAATGTGGTAAGCTACCACGAATGTCGTCACTCAGGAGCTGGTTTCTGCCTAAGGCTGACGACCTTCATGATAGGGCATCACAAATGTGGTAAGCTACCACGAATGTCGTCACACTGTTTCTAGCTTGACATGCTGGAGTAAAATAGGAATAACTCTTTGCTCTGATATCAGATTTTAGAGAAATTTGTATCATTGGAAAGATAATACAATTATGTATCTGTTGATAGGTCATAAGCTCAAAAATTCCATGTATAATGAGAGATATTCTTTTTTGAATTTGACTATACCAATATCTTTCTCAAGAATTCAATCGGTAAGGAATATTTTGATTCGTCTGATAGCTGGGAGTTATTTGAAGCCTTAATATACATCTAACTTAATCATAAAACTATAAAAGAACCATGATGTACTATGTATGATCTTGGTACATGGCTCTAATATTGGTTTGTATTTTTTGGGGTATTATAATATCTCCTCCTTGGAAAAATTCATCCTCGAATGCTGACTGCTTGAGAGGGGATAAAAGATAAAATGACGCATACACTGGTCATGCTCAACTGTCACATGATTTTATGACTACTTTGAATTTTAAACTGAATATAGCCCAACTGAACATGCATTTCTGATGCATGACTGATAAGCTGAACTCATGAATGCATGATAAGCTATGTACTGATACTTGATACCAATTTTATACTGGAATTTTGAACATGTAACTGAATAAGCTTAAGGAAAATGGTTACCTCAAGTTAAGTCTGAATTAGCGGAGAAAAGATAAGGGTACTTGGTTTGCATGTCTACTTCTGCTTCCCAAGTAGCTCCCTCCATGGATTGATTCCACCAAAGAACCTTGACTAGAGGGACTTCTTTGTTCCTCAGCGTATGAGTCTGATAGTCGAGGATTTTGATTGGAATCTCTTCATAAGAGAGGCTATTATGAATGTCAACGCTCTAAATAGGGACTATAATTGTTGGGTCACCTATGCACTTCTTAAGTAAAGAAACATGGAAGACTGGGTGAACTGAGGCTAGATCTGAAGGCAATTCGAGCTCATAGGATACATTGCCCAAGCAACTGAGAATCCTGAAGGGAATGACCTATCGGGGACTGCGCTTTCCCTTCTTATCGAATCTCTTCACTCCCTTTATGGGATAGATCTTGAGATAGACATAGTCATCGACCTCGAATTAAAGATCCTTTCTATGAACATCCGCATAAGACTTCTGTCAGCTCTCAGGAGCCCGAAGTCTTTCTCTGATCAACTTAACTTTCTCTAAGGCATCGAATACTATGTAAGGCCCTATGACTGTGGTCTGACTAACTTTGAACCAACTGATCGGAGATCTACATCTCCTACTATAGAGAGCTTTGAATGGAGCCATTTGAATACTGGAATGATAGCTATTGTTGTATGCAAACTCAATCAAAGGAAAGTGGTCATCCCAGTTTCCCTTGAAATCAATTACGCACACCCTTAGAATATCTTCTAGAGTTTGAATGGTCCTTTCTGCTTGACAATCTGTCTGAGGATGAAACGCTGTACTGAGATGAACTTGGGTAACAAGACCTTTTTGGAATGCTTTCCAAAAGTAGGAGGTAAAATGGGTACCTCTATCTGAGATGATATATAGTGGAACACCATGTACTCGGACCAACTCCCTGATATAGAGTTTGGCATAATCCTCGATTGGGTAAGAGGTACGAACTGGAAGGAAATGAGCTGACTTGCTTATTCTGTCTACAATGACCCAAACTGAATCATGCTAATGACGTGTTCTAGGCAAACTCATCAAAAAGTCCATGTTCACTTCTTCCCACTTCTAAGTAGGAATAGTGAACTCCTGCATGGAACCACTAGGTTTCTGATGCTCTATCTTAATCTGCTAATATGTAGAGCACTTAGCCACAAACTCTGCAACGTCCCTCCTTATCCCACTCCACCAATAGATCTCCCATAAGTCATGGTACATCTTAGTGGCCCCTGGATGAATAAATTATCGCACACCATGTGCTTTTGCAAGAATTCGTTGCCTCAAGTCATCTAAATCGAGAACACACAGACGACCCAGACAACGAAGAACGACATCTCCCACTTGGGAGAAAATCTCTACTTCCTGACTCTGAACTGACTCTTTTAGCTTGACAAGTCTAGGATCCCTATCTTTCTTCTCTTTCACCTCAGAAACTAGAGATGACTCCAAACTGAACATATACACCACCCTCTGAAGAGTCAACTAAGTGAATGCCTAGTCTGGCAATCTGATGAATCTCCTGAGCTAACTTCTTCTTACTATCCTCAACATGGGAAACACTACCCATAGACTGTCTAGTGAGTACGTCAGCCACTACATTGGCCTTGCCAGAATGATAAAGGACACTCATGTCATAATCCTTCAAGAGCTTAACCACCTTCCCTGATAAAAATTGAGATCTTTTTGGGAAAAGACATACTAAAGGCTCTTATGATCTGTGAAGACGTCTACATGAACACCTTATAGATAATGCCTCCATATCTTTAGGGTAAAGACAACTACTACTAACTCAGGGTCATGAGTAGGATAGTTCTTTTCATGGGCCTCTAACTGTCTAGAGGCGTAGGCTATGACTCTACCATGATGTATGAGGCCACAACCTAAACCTACTATGGATGCATCACAATAGACTACGAATCCAACAAAACCATCAGGAAGTGCTAAAACTAGAGCTGAGGTGAGTCGAGTCTTCAACTCCTGAAAACTCCTCGCAAGGTTCTGACCACTGAGACTTGACCTTCTTCTAAGTCAATCTAGATATAGGAGATACAATAGAAGAAAATCCCTTGAAAAACCATCGGTAATAGCTATCCAAACCCAAGAAACTCCTAATATTTTATGGAGAGACAGAGCAAGGCCAGTTTCTTACTGCTTCAGTTTTCTGAGGATCTACTCTAATGCCATCATCGAAAATAGTGTGGCCAAGAAATGCTACTGATCTTAGCCAAAATTCACACTTACTAAACTTGGCAAACAGCTGGTGATCCCTGAGAGTCAGAAGAACTATGATGAGATTTTCTGAATGATCACGCTCTGTGCGAGAATAGACCAGAATATCATCTATGAAGACTATGACGAATGTGTCCAAGTACTACTTGAACACCCAATTCATCAAGTCCATGAAAGCTACAGGGGAATTGGTAAGACCAAAGGACATGACTAGAAATTCAAAGTGACCATACCGAGTATGAAAAATTGTCTTCAGAATGTCACATTCTCTAACTCTGAGCTGATGATAGCCTGATCTGAGGCCTATCTTGGAGAAATAACCGGCACCCTAAAGTTAGTCAAACAAGTCATTTATTCTGGGCAGCGGATACTTATTCTTGATCGTGACTTTGTTGAGCTGACGATAATCAATACACATTCTGAGAGAACCATCTTTTTTGCGCACGAATAAAACTGGCGCACCCCATGGGGATATACTAGGCCTGATGAATCCCTTATCTAATAGATCCTTCAACTGATCTTTTAGTTCCTTGAGTTCTGCTGGTACCATTCTGTATGGCAGAATATAAACAGGTTGAGTATCTGGGAAAAGGTCTATACCGAAGTCTATTTCCATTTCGGGAGGAATGCCAGGAAGATCTTCGAGAAAGACATCTATTCATTAACAACTGGACTGATTTGGGACTGGGAGATTTAGAACTAGAATCCTTAAAATGCATGATATGATACACACACCCCTTAGAAATCATTTTCCTTGCCTGAAGGTAGAAAATAAGATGACCCCTAAAAAACGAAGTACCACCCCTCTACTCTCCGAAGGGCTCATTCAGGAACTGAAATTAAACTATCCTATTTCTGTAGTCGACTATGGCATAATAGGAATGAAGCTAATTCATACCGAGAATGACATCAAAATCAGTCATCTCTAACTCAACTAAATCTGCTAAGGTGGATTTCCGAAATATCATAACCGGGCAGTTCTTGTATGCCCACCGAGCTATAATAGTTTTACTCATTGGGGTAGAGACTGAAAAGGGCTCTGTTAAAATTTCTAGACTGATTCCAAAATTGCCTGCTATGTATGGAGTGATAAAAGACAAGGATGTACCTGGGTCTAGCAAAGCATAAACATGAACATGGAAAATCTATAACGTACCAGTAACGACATTACGAGAATTTTCCTGATCCTTTTAGGTCTGAAGAGCATAGAGTCTATTTGGGTATTACCCATTAGTAGCACTGGAAGTGGCACCCTACTGGTTTGGGCGACCGGACTGAGTTGTGTAACGATTCTGATGACCCTGAGGGCCTGGATGAGGACACTCCCTAATCCTATGGCCTGGCTTACCATAACCAAAATAGACATCACTACCAACTCTACAAATATCCTTGTGGTTCTTATCACAAGTCTGACAAAGGGGTTTTGTTCGGGCACTGCTAACACTGCCCTGAGATTGAGAGCCTGGTGCTCTGTCTCTGTTTCCATCCCTGAACTTTGGCACTGGGGCACTAGCAAAGAAGGGGCTGGAACTGTAAATTTAGGACTAAAATGCAAATAATTTCCTCCCTCTGATTTGGACTGAGCAAAACTAAAATTGTCTGCTCTTGCTTTCTTATTTTGCCTCTCCCAAGTCTTAACTTTCTGCTTCTCTATTTATTGAGCTTGGGTCATGAGCCTGGCTAAATTCATATCACTGTTCAGCATCACAGACCTACACTCATTTACCATGCTATCATTCACCCCTGACACGAACTTGCTCATCTTAGCCCTGTTGTCTGCAACCACATGAGAGGCATACTCAGCTTGTTGAGTAAATCTAATAGAATACTTTTTAACTATCATATTTCCCTACCTGATATTGATGAACTCAAGAACTTTGGCCTCTCTCAGTTTTTGGGAAAGAATCTGTCTAAGAAAGCCGTGACAAATTCTTTCCACTCAACAGGACCTGAATCCTCTAACCTTTCTGCTAACCGCTGCTTGTTCCAAGTGTGAGCGACATCCTGTAGTTGGTATACGGCTAACTCGGCACTCTAAGAAGAAGTGATTCCCACGATATCAATGACCTTCTATAATTGGTCAATGAATTTCTAAGGATCCTCGTCTGGCTTAGACCTAAAGAAGGACGAAGGGTTTATTTGGGTGAAGTCCCAAATCATAGCCGTAGCTGAATTGGCAATTGGGTTGGGCAGAACGACTACTGGTCATTCATTATAGGAAGCTACAGACTAAGAAAGAGCGGTAAATGTGGTCCTGAACTCTGCATGAGAAATATGTTCGCCCAAAGAATCTTCAGACTAAGGAGACGGCTAATTTCTTCTCCTTGGAGGCATGTTTCTGAAATAAGAGATAAGAGGATTATACTAAGAGATTGATTTGAAATTATGCTTACTAGCATGACAAGAATACTGAAAGAAGAGAAACTGTTCCTAAAACATCTTATAGCCTCCTGTACATAAATGTGGTGTACAACACACCCATGTAAAAGACTCTACTAGATGCAACTTTTAAACTTCCTAGGACTCTATTGAACCTTAGACTCTGATACTAAGTTTATAACACCTCGATATTTTGAATCGAAATACTACACGGTGCTCATGACCCCAAGAGACCATAAGCTAACCCATGACTGATATCTGTACCTATACACTATATGTATAACATAATAATCTAGAAAACATAAACATTTAGGCCATAAGGTTCAACTGAATAAAGGATCTGTCCGAACATAATATCCATATGGGTGAAAGATACCCAAAACAGCTAAAAACTGAATCAAATCTAAACATAAGTCTGAATACTTAATCTGAAAACCTCTAAGTACTGTCTGAATAAGGATTTGAAGGAACATGTCTCCAACTAACTCCATAAACTAATAACTGGATAAAATAATAATGAATAAATCAAATCATATTGTCCTCAAATGAAGAGGACTCACTCAATCTCTGTGACTGGAAATGGTATTGCTACTGCTGGTCTGGAGCTCGTGTCACTGAACCTATGGTGTAACATAAAAAGAAAGCACCATAGCGCAAATGCGTCAGTACAACTGAAGTACTGAGTATACGAGTGAGGTAGGCTAATGCAAAAGGTTTACATGCATGGATAATGCTAATTGACTGACTGATATAAATGTAAGAGTACAAACATACATACATAGTAACTGAGATCATGAGTACGTGGTAGCTAAATCTGTATGCTAATACATGACTGGAACTGTAGTTTTAATAACACGAGCGATTGTGTCTGACAGTCCTAAATCTTGTAGAACTCCCTTAGTCCTATACTACAACTGAATTTGATTATATCTAATAGTCCAGGTGTACTGATATCTAAAGAACTGTCTAATTTCTTTTACTGAGACTGATACTGAAACTGTGGGAGGTAGTTACTTAATCGACATGCCCCATGTATGCCATTGTGGCCAAGTTAGGGTCTAATCTCTGCCTCGATTGGAGAGGTGTCAATACCGCACCACTGGTAAGGATAGTTTTGAGTGACCCTTATCTAGCAGGTACTCAAAGTGAAAATGTTAGGAGCCTAAACTGAAAGGTTAAGCCACCTCATCAACCCTAATCTGACAGGCTAAGATGTCTCAACCTATGCTGGCTACGTAGTTCTTAAACACAAGGATGACTGCTAAGAAATGCACCCTAAACTGGTAGGTGAGTCCTCATCCTTGGGTCCGCTCGGTGCTAACTTCTAATCCTATCTAAAGAGATTAAACATGATTCAATTGACTGTACATGGACAAATTTACTGACTTCCATTGACTGACAGAGTAGTACTATTATCTGAGAGTTAACTGACATCATAAGATTTCTGAGGTTTCCTGAGTCACATGACTAACTGAGTTCTATAGATTATAGCTTGACTGAGATAATCATGACAACATGACATGGCTGTTGGCACACAGTTATGTTTTTTGGGTATGAATACCCCCAGGACTCGATAGCAGGAAACTGACACACATGACATGATTTGATCACAAGATTTGAGTCCACAATCCATAATATCATAAGTAGGGGATATTATATTTAATATAGTTATTCAACATCTTAAAGATTGTAGGGAATGCATGGATATATTTCGTATGTATATTGCATATCTCCATTATCTTGCATGCTTCTTACCACCATCATAGCAACACATGAAAATCATGGAATTCATATTGAATTATATATATAACATGAACTTGTCCTTTATACATCATAGAACCATACAAACATGAATATCTAGCATCCTAAGCATTTGATCAAACACCTTGCATGCATTCTTTAAGGCATAGGTGGGTTTCATAATTGCATCATATTAAACCACCTAAAATTTGTTTTTAATTAAAAAACATATATATTCCATGAAAACACCTTTAGACATCACATTAAAACATAAAAAACAATCGTCAACATGTACATACTGATATCACCACAAAAAGTTTACAAAATAATATTTAAAAAATGGTTCTTGAGCTCTATGAACGTCTTGGATCCACAAATGAACACGACGCATACCTGAGTGATTGAATATTAAAAGAGATCTAATGTTTTTGAAGGTTCTTGAAGAATTTCTTAGGCTTGCACTTGTGGATATAATCTTGAGATAAAACCTGAATCTTGTGGTTAAGAGTGTAAGAGAGGATTTTTAAGATGCTTAACTGAAGAAAAAATGAGAAAAATTATGCCTCATTAGGGTTATAAGTTGTGGAAGGTGAAGGAAAAGACAAAAATACCCTTATTAATTAAATTCCCAATTACTAAAAATCATAACTGACAACATTTGTGACAAGGCATCAAAATATGGTAAGCCATCAAAACTATCGTCACACAGGAGCTGCAATTGATGGTTTCTACCTAAGTCTGACGACATTTGTGACAAGGAATCACAAATTTGGTAAGATACCATGAATGTCATCACTTAGAAGCTGTTTTCTGCCTAAGGATGATGACATTTGTGAGAAGGCGTCACAAATATGGTAAGCAACCACGAATGTCATCACTTAAGAGCTAGTTTCTGCCTGAGGCTGGCGACCTTAGTGATAGGGCATCAGAAATATGGTAATCGACCATGAATGTCGTCACTTAGGATCTGGTTTATGCCTAAGGATGACAACCTTCATGATAGGGCATCACAAATTTGGTAAGCTACCACGAATGTCGTCACACTGTTTCCATCCATACATGCTGGAGTAAAAAAGGAATAACTCTTTGCTTCGATATCAGATTAAGGAAAAATTAGTATCTTTGGAAAGATAATTCAATTATGTATCTGTTGATAGGTCATAAGCTCAAAAATTCCAAGTATAATGAGAGATATTCTCATTCGAAGTTGAATATACCAATATCATTCCCAAGAATTCAATCGGTAAGGAATGTTTTGATGCGTCTAATAGCTGGGAGTTATTTGGAGCCTTAATATACATCTAAATTACTCATAAAACTATAAAATAACCATGATGTAATATACATGAGCTTGGTACATTGCTCTAATATTAGTTTGGATTTTTTAGGGTATTACAATTAAGGAGAAGCAAATGCTACATCCTATCTTGATAAAAATAAAGAGTGACATTGATAGGCAAGAGGTAAGTGGTTTTTGAGATCAATGGTGATGTTACTTTACAATACAATGGGAGGTTGTGTGTTCCTAATTTTGACAGGTTATGATAAAGGGTTTTGGCTGAGGTGCATGAGTCTTTCTATATTGTTTGTCCCAGCTCAACTAAGATGTATCATGATCTTAAGGAGACATATTAGTAGAATGGTATAAAGAAGGATATGGCTGATTTTGTATCCAAGTGGATGGTCTGTCAATAGGTTAAGGTTGAGTACATAAGGCCAGGAGGGTTGTATTTAGAAATTAAATTGCCCGAGTAGAAATAGGAAGTGATTAATATGAACTTCGTTACTAGTCTACCTCAATATCTTAATCAATATTATTTGATTTGTGTCATCATGGATAGGATGACTAAGTTTGCTCATATTTAACTAGTGCAGACTACCATCTAGGAGGTGGATAATACGAAGTTGTATCTTTAGGAGATTATAAAGTAGAATGGGGTGCCTGTTTTGTTTATTTTATACCGTGGCACACATTTTACATCTCACTTTAGGAAATATTTCTAGGAAGGGATGGGGACTAAGTTGAATCCAAGTACTTTTTTCCACCCATAGACAAATGGGCAAGTAGAGAGAACTATTCAAACATTGGAGGATATGCTTTGGGCTATTATGATTAATTTTGGTGGCATTTAGGTTGATCATCTACCTTTGGTGGAGTTTTCTTACAATAATAGCTATCATTATAGTATTGGTATATCCTCTTTTGAGGCATTGTATGGTAGGGGGTGTAGATCTCCTATTGGTTGGTTTGAACTTGGTAAGGTGGATATTTTTGGTCCTGACTTAGTTTATCAGGCTATGAGAAGGTGAAGGTGATTTGGGATAGGATTAAGTCTACCCAAAGTCGGCAAAAGTCCTACACAAGTGTTTGGTATAGAGACTTGGAGTTTGAGGTTGGGGATAAGGTTTTCCTTAAGGTATCTCCTATAACGGGGTAGTGCATTTTGGTAAGAAGGGGAAGCTTAGTCCCCAATATATTGGTCCTTATGAGGTTTTACGGAGAATCGATAATGTTGCTTATGGGCTGAGTTTCCTTCTAGCTTAAGCTTGGTTCATCTGACCTATCATATTTCATTATTGAGGAAGTTCATTGGTGATCCTTCTTCGGTTGTTCTTTTTGAAAGATTGGGTATATTTGATTCCATGTCTTATGAAGAAATCCTGATAGAAATCTTGGATAGGCAGATTCGCTGGTTGCGGACCAAGGATATGGCTTCAGTTAAGGTTCTATAGTGAAATCATAAGGTATAAGAAGCTACATAGGAAGCGGAGGAGGACATGAAGTCCAAATATCCGTAATTGTTTTCTACTCCTAAGATTTCTGCAGAAGGTATTTGTCTACAACATATCTTTATTTTTAGAGTTTGTTAAAGGAAAGATTAATTTCTTTACCTCTTTGTTTTCAAACATTTACTAATGATTGGAAATATATTTGATAATGCAAATGACTCATGCATGTGGTTATCCCTAACTTGTCCGTCATTCAGTGATAAATATTCCTAGTGGGGGATACTGAAATACCCTGGTTTCTAGACCATAGAAAATTTTGTAGAATTTTGGTCTCTGGACCCAATACGACTCAATGGTATGAGCCATATGTTGGGGTATAGATTTTTGTTCCTTAACTTTCTCTTAAACTTTTTTACTTAGTTTAGATTTGAGTACGAGTGGCTCACCATGATCTGTAATCTAGGTATGATTCCTACCCAAGACTCGTATGGTGGATAGTGTTTAAATCTTCTTTGAGTTTAAATCTTTTAGAGTTAAAGATGAAGGGTACGGATTGTATGCTTTGGAAATGACTTGGTTGGATGATTTGTATGCTAGATAGGTTTTGAGCCAAAGGTTGAGGCTAGGATATGAGTGAAGGGTACCACTCGTATTAGAGGGTATGACTCGTAAGGGTAAATCATACCCTTGTGATGGGATTTTGGTGCAACTCAAGTGGGGGAATTCTGGATATATCCCCATTTATCTTAATAAGGTCCCACGACATCTAACCTACTTGGGAGGTTGTTTATTTTATTATTCCATTCATTACCACTTAGAAACTCTTCTAAACACTTTATAATTATCTCTAAAGCTATTGGGCAAGGGAAGCTAGGGCTTCAACTAAAGGATTGATTTAGGCTTGTCTTTGTGATTTCCTTCCATCATTATCTTGGTTTAGGGCATGTTCTCTACTCTAATTGTAAATTCTAATTTAAAGCATGGTTTGTATGAATTTTTTCATGATGTCATTGATTGTATGATTTTGGTTTTCAAATATGAATTGGGGGTTTTGATATTAAATTGTTGGTTATGGTTTTCCATGGTTTTAATTATTCTTACTGTTCATTAATGGTGTTTTTGGATAATTGAATTGCATGGAAATGGTTTAAATGGTAATTGGATTTGGTTTTGGTTATATTATTCCCTTAATATGTTTGACAAAATGCCTATAATAATACTTTCATTGCGTTGTTTACATTTAATGGAACTCTTTCTTGTTGTAAAAGTTGGTAAAGAAATTATGCATGGTTTAAATATCATTGAAAGGTAAATGGCTAAATGGTTATGCTTGAGGAGTACATGGAATCACCCCAAGTTGTTTGATATGGCAAATGGAAGGGCACTTAGAAGTCGCCTTAAACCTATATATGGTTGGCTATGGATAGTACTTAGAAGTATAGTCGGTATGACGATACCACCACTAAATGGCCTTAGTTAATAAATGGTAAATGGATTAGTTAGCAACTTGGTAATATTTTTAATTGGACAATAATGGTGGAATATGTAGGAAAGTCATGGAAGGAAGAGGTCCTGGGGGACCTAAACTGGGAACTCATGTTTCCGATATGAGGTTGGTCTTGGTAACCGTGTGCATGATGTCACACTATATTTTAGGGGATGTACTAGTCATCCATGGTTTTCATCCCTGGTCGTGCGGCTACACACACTAGGTCCCTTTCAATAGGGGGATCTAAACCCATATATCCTATGGGGTATTTAGGACGCCAAAGCTACATAGCCCAGGAAAAGGTTTTAAAGTTATGCTAAACCTGGTCCTCTTTCCAGATATGGTTATATATATATATGTATGTATGGTTGTGCTCATATGGATAGTTTTACTAAGTTCTATAATTGGCATTATTTTACCCTTATCCTAAGATCATACTAGCGTTCACCCAGTAACCCATCTACTGACGGCTGTATACCCACGCTATACAGGAACAAGCCATTATACTTCTCCTACATAGTGATTGACTCGGGGATCAACAGTTGGACTGAAGTAGTGAGCATGTATCCTTTAAAAAGGCTCTATTTCATGATATGGATATTTCAAGACACTTTGAAATTATTTTGGATATTGGTTTTGGCCATGATTAGGGGCATGTCCCAACCGGATTTTATTTCTCTTTTGTTTAGAGACTTTGTGGCAATTCCATAGGATTGGAATGGGTAGGATCCGTATGGGTGTCAACCTTAGCATTTCCTATTGGTATTGAGGATGGCATCATTGGACATAATTTCTCCATGTTCCATCATATTTTATATTGGGATTAATTATATTATTTTTTGGAACATCTTTGGCTATGGCTGATTTATGGCCACTATTTCGGTATCGATTTGGTATGGTTGCATTATTGGTAAGGGATGATTGGACTTGATTGGGTAGGTCACGATTGTGATCCTATCCCTGATTATTTGTATGAGCTTTTACACTATCTTGTTTCATTCTTAAAACTCTGCTAGATCAGGGCAGGCGACAAGAGGTTGGGTTGGGTAACGAGGGTGGTCTCCGGTCCCAGTCGGATTTGGGACACCTATTACGACAAGGCCTCTGCTCGAGTCATGTCAGTAATGGAATAATTCAGATCTTACATAATAAACTATCCAAACATTAAGTAATAGAATAGCCATAGTATCAATTTATAAGGATTTCCATGGATATCCAAGTTATGTCAATAAGATAACCATCAAGTATGTAAAATATCTCCATTATCAACATCATGAATTGCCCATTTACTGGGTTTAGCCACCATATTTTCAAAGTATATTCTAGGCGTTTATCATATATCTAGGTCTCTAATGAAGCTACATAGTTCAAGCTTAAGGCAGTTCAAGTTACGCTTCTAATATCTCAAATTATCTTCTTCAAGTCTAACTTCTACCCAGAATTAGACTAAGTTATCTAAATCATGTCTTAAAAGTTTATCAATCCACAATTGTTCTATAGGAAAATTCTTCCTCAAGTATTTCTCTTAAATCATCCAAAGCTCCAAATGCCAATTCAGAACTATGCATATCTAGATATACCTACTCTTAAGATGAGTGAACAAAGTCACTCCTATTTAACTAGAGCATTCTCATGCTATTCATGAGATAACAAGTCCAACTAACCAAGGTTCTAACTATGTGTCAATATCACACTTAATGTGTTAAAAGAGTGTAAGTGATTCAACTAATCCCAAATATTACCACCTACTATTTCAATATCTAAGACCCCGCCCAATCTTATCAAGAATCACAATTACATTACAATAAATCTCAATCTAACACAAGTAAGCCTAACCTACCTCAAATCTAAATATATCTCATGAACCAAAAATTTTTGCTTTCTATTTCCTCAAAGAATATTAAATGAACCACGCTATCAAAAACATAATCTATACATTATTATGATAATAACAACACCCATATTGTACCATTGGGCTTTCAGTCTAAAACTACACCAAAAACCTCCCAAAATGGGTCCTATATATAGAAAACGAGTTTCTGAGACCAACGCATTGTTCCAATACCATTAGATAGTTATATCCCTCAAGAAATTGCGCAAAAAAACCATATTTGGTGATAAAATAAAGCCTCAGGACATGGGGTTTTGGTTCAAACAATAAATAATTCAACATTAAAATTAAAGTATTCATACCTTATATTAGATGTTAAACATGATTAAACAAGTTACCCAATCTACTATTCAACACCCAAGACTTTATTTGAGGTTTACACTCTTTATTAGGGTTTTATGACTCAATACAATGGATAAAACGTCCAATTCTCAGCCAAAAAGAGCTTTTAAATGACCACTTCCCAGTTCCTCATCTAGGGCGATCGCACACGCACGCATGCGACAATTGCGACATCGCGATTGCACCTATACCTCCATGATTGTGGTACCTCATTGCACTAGACGAAGGCTGAAACTTGAAATTTGATTCAAAGTTTTATCTAAGGCCTTGGGATGCATCCCAAGACTAATAAAAGAAAAATAAATATGCAACCACACAAATTTCGATGTTCTGAACGAGTTGGTAAAGTCGGATTTTTCTATCCGAGATCATTTTGATAAAATGTGGGTCCTTCACCAAAAATTCTAATTTATCAACTTTCTGACCAATATGTAAAAATGATTTTTGATGTAGCGGGACCCAAACCAAAGGTCTAACCAACCTAGGATCAATATTTTAGAACTTCTGGCACGGTTTGAATTCTCATTCGATATCATTTTACTAAGGTTTTTGTTTGATGGTCATTTGGAACCTACAAAGACTTCTAAATGGGGAAATTGTTCTAAAAAATAGATTGCTCAATAACCAAACTATTAATTCCAGCAATTCATAAATGACTTTGGGCTATTATGGAAAAAATCTAATCATTAAATAAGCGGGAATAATGAGAAATGACCCGAAGGGTAATTACAGCACAATACCTTCTTTAACCATGAAATGACACTTTTCCCAATTAAGTACTAAGTTTCATTCCTCACACCTATAAAGAGAATTTGTTAGGTGAACGAAGAATTCATCAAAACAATCACCAACTACCTAAATATAATTTATTAATACTTCTATGGTGTCTTCTACCAAATTAGAGAAGATTGACATCATACATATCTTAATTGTGGTTGGAGCATTACATAACCTAAATGGCATACACCTGAATGAAAAGGTCTAATAAGGATAAGTGAAGGTCAACTTATCTTGGTATTTAGGTGCAATAGTGATTTGGTTGTAACCCAAATAATCATCCTGAAAACAATACCACCCCCTGTTAGCAAGTCTTTCAAGAATTTGGTCTATAAAGGTCATGGGGAAGTGGTCCTTTTGGGTATATGTATTCAGTTTCATATAATCCATGTACACTTTCCATCCTGTGAATAAACTTCTAGCACTAGTTCATTCTTCTCATTAGGCGTAATAGTAATATTGTCGTTCTTCAAAATATATTGTACTGAATTGACCCAATTTCTATCAGCAATGGGATAAACTAAATAAGCATATAACTACTTGATTATTTATTTCTTCACTATCTCCTACATAGGAGGATTAAGACGATGCTGGTGTTGTATACTTTGAACATAATTTGGTTAAAGTTGGATCTTATGGGTACAAAGACCAGGCGGGATACGCATAATATATGCTATGGACTAACCAATAGCCCTCTTGAAACACTATAGCACTGATAATAATGCTTTCACTTTTGTCAATATTAAATACGCAACAATTATTACTGGATAAGTGTTAACGAGCCCTAAAAATGCATGTCGCAAATAAGAATGGAGGGCGCCTTCAACTTTAAGACTAGTGGCTCCTCAATAGACAGACGAGCAGGTGGAGTGGTTCAATATTTCAGATCAAGATCAAGCTTCTTTGGTGCAAAAATAAAAGAACTATTCCCATAAAGTGCACATACCATCTCCTCATAGTCATCAGTACCATCGTTGTCAAAGTTCATAATTACTATTACTAATGCTTCAACATAAAACATTTCTTCAATAGAAGCAATCACTGTACCCACATCTAAACATCAATAGTGTCTATCACAAATACAACTCTCATATCATTCAATTGTTGCATTGAATGGAATACATTGAACATCATTTGTACATCATTGAGTCTAAACCTCATCTGTCCTAGTTCCATATCAACTAATACCCTACCCATAGTTAGGAAGGTTCTGCCCAAGAAGATAGGGACTTGGAAGTCCACCTTACAATCAAGTATTATGAAATAGGCTGGGAAGATGAAATATGACACCTTTAATAATAGATCACATAGAATACCAATAGGCTTCTTCACCATTCGGTCAGCCAGCAACAATCTCACTAATGTTGGTTTGGGTACTCCCTACTCTAAATGCTTAAAAACAACCAGAGGCATGAGATTAATGATTGCTCCCAATTCACCTAATGCCCGAGCGAAGTTGAAAGACCCAATAATGCATGGAATAGTGAAGGCTCTAAGATCTTTCATCTTCTCTACTAATAATTTAGAGGCAACTACACTAAAATGATAAACATTATCCGCACTCGCATAGATTACAGTCTGCTTTCTAGTGACTAAATCTTTCCTAAATTTTGCATACCCTAGAGTTTACTCCAATGCCTCAACTAATGGACTGCTTACAGAAAACTTCTTCAATATACATATAAACTTCTAATATTTGATCTCATCCTACTTCATTTTTAATTTCTGATGATAGGGTGGTCAAGGTATTGGAATTGTTTTAAGAATAGGCCCAACAACCTTACCCCTACCTTTGTCCTACATACTATTATTGTCAATATCGAGTGACCTATCCACTTCTATATCAGGTGCTCTCAACCGCAATAGGATCAACCTTATTCTTTGACTTATTAAAGGTGGACACGGGAGGATCCATGGTGGTTTTTCCACTTCGAGTAGTAATGGCATGGAAATGACTTAACGTTTTTTTTGTTATGCACTGTATTAATAGGGAGAGTGCAAGGTTGCCTTTGATTCAATATAGCGACATCTAGCTGAACTGTTGTTCATGTTATTTAATCATAGTGCATGCGACTCAACTATCTTATTCAACCCTGATAGATCTACCTTAATCTCTTTAAGACATGTCTCTTGACTTTCTCAGTCTTTTACTAATTTTGATAACATTGTTTCCACTATAGACTCGATATCTTAGCTACCTAGTGGAACATATCTATCACTTTTCTTTTTTTAGTCATCCTTGTACCTCGAATCACCATCTATTTCTCTGCTCCTGTCTTTGTATATATCACCATAATAGTTCAAACCTTGATTTCCTTGCCCTTTATCTCAAAAACCTTCTACTTCGTAATCCAAATACTTCACTTCCAATTACTTCACTTCCTCATCTACTTCAGACTCGTATATTAAAGAAGTAGATCTTTGTGTTCCTACTGCGTCACCTTTTCAGCCATCATTATTCCAAATTTCTTTGAAAGTAGCCCAATACAGTACTAAGTTGTGCAACTTCTTGTGCTACCATATCATAACTAGCTTTGTAGTCACTCGCACCACAAATATCATCTGTATCAGCTCCACTATCAGCCTCCCAAGTATGCAAACCTCCATTACTGATAGAAATCTCATCTAACATCTCTTAGGCTATCTCTAAAAATATATTCATAAATGCACCTCCAGATATTATGTCTATCATTGCCCTAAAGCTAACATTCTAGGATCTATAAAATAATTTCAAAAAATTTGATCCCAGCATTTTGTGATAAGATACCATGCTCAACTCCTGCTTGAACAGAACCATACTTCATACATAGACTCTGTAGGTAACTGCCTAAAATTATAAATCTTATCTTTCAACTATAGAATCTTGGAAGGAGGGAAAAATTTATTCAAAAGTGGTCTGCATAACTCATTCATATTTGTGATTGATCCTCTAGGAAGTTTACCCATATATAATGATGCTTCATCGATCAGAAAAAAAGGGAAAATCATACTATTAATGTTTCCTGATCCACTCTTGTAATGATATATTAAGTGTGTATCCCAGTGAAATAGTCTATGTTTGCATCATCTGTCACTTCCCCTAAGAAGTCACCCTTAAGATTTAGCAACAGAATCATTACACTATTAAAATTGAACTTCACATTTGGGGTTTACGAAGGTGGAACAATAGTTCTACACTCAGCAGGCTCTACATATGATGAAAATTAACCTAAGGAATTTAAAACACAAATAATAAAAGAAAGTAAATATAGATAAGTTGACATAAGAGAATATAGTAAAAAAGAACCAAAACATTTATCAAATTCTAAGACACCAACACTCATAAAAATAAACACCAACTTCTTATGTGAACCTCAAGGGAATTGGAATCCCTAAGCAACCCACATTTCTAAACAAGTAACTAACATAAAAGATTCCACATTTTTCACGAGTGATTCCATACTTGAAATTCACTCTTAAAGAGTATTCTCTCAAAATATCATCAAAGTTGCAAATAAAATAGTTAAGGCATATATTTATAGTGTTGTCTTTACCTATGATAGCCTATTACAAGAAATAGCCCAAAAGTGGCTATTTCATAAATAACCCACATGGGCTCTTCAGAACATACTTCAATCCCTCCAAGCAATAATCCAAATGCAACATTGTGGGCTTAGGAGCCAAAGAGGGGTCCACCAAATAAATCCTTGAACTCTTGTCTTGATCACGGCTAGGACCTCTATACATTGGCCTTGAAAGATATAGTTCAAAGCTTTAAGTCCCCTTTGTCTTGTATAATCCTCCCATTTTTGAAAAGGATTTATCCTCGAATCCAAACCTTACCAAACCAAAGGAAAAACATACACAAATTCCTTAATGCATGGGGGTTAGGGTTAGTACAATCAATCATAGAACCAATCCAAGGTTTCATACACTTCACATATAACCAAGCACACTTTAAGAAATTGGAAAAAAAAGTCAACATTTAAAGTGCAAAGGAGTTGGCTATGAAAAACGTCAAGAATTTCCCCTAAGTTACAAAGCAATTTATCACATTTCAAATGAACATCGAGATCAAAGAGGTAGAATGTCCATGCACACGGTTTTAGGGAACACTTCCTCCAAAATTAAAAGTCATACAATCATATGTTCCCTCTATAATAGCATGATCTACAACATAAGCAATTAGAGGGCTACTCCCATTTAATAATCAACCAATATTTCCAGCAACAGCATTCACTTGAGGTTCTTTAAACTCTTAACAAACATTCCTAAGTGATAGGCTAGGTTCACACATATGTTAGTCTTCATGACTCTTACAAGAACTTGTCACAATAGCTTCAACACTAGGTGGACATAAATTAATCTTTCTATAAGATTCAATTTTGTCATCATTAGGATAAACTAGGGTATCCACAAACTTAAGTTGTACATCATAATCATGAAGTAAAGAGATATTAGGCTCACTTACATATAAACTGTCTTTCATACTTAATTTGATACTAGACCCATTTACTAGAGTTCAAGAGTTAGTTTGATTACCGTGTAGTTCATTTGGAGTATTCCCACTCAAGGAAGCTTTAAAATGTAGTAGATTGGTAAGGGTAGACTTGGGAAAGTTTTGAGGATCTATCATGTGATCCAATCTGACGGTTCATAGCATCAAGCTTCTCTATAATGGAAACTAACATAGCATTTGTGGTATTATTACCAATGGTGCATGATGATTCACCTTATTTAGCCGTTGTACCTATCAAGGAATACCAAAGAAAAACAAAAATTAGCAAACATGTTAAAGATTATAAAATCACCCTCACAAGCCCTCAAAGTTCACACCTTTGAATGTCAATCTATTGGCATCGTAAGTGTTAATATCTTATTTGTACTGCAATGAAATTACTTTTTACCAATTATGGCTTGAGGTCAAAGTGTATTTTTGTTTGAGGACTCAATTAAACAAAAACAATAATGGACGGACTACAATCAAGAAGCTACGATGAATTTGAAAATGAGAAAAGCACACAAGGAAAGATTACATGAAAGAGAATGGATTCAACACTAATTTTCACAACCTAGTAGATGATTACTTGTTGTTAGTTAGTAATAGAATCAAGAAAAGTAACCAAATAATCAAGGAAAAGAAACTTAGAATCCGAAATTGATCTGTAAGGTAAATTTGAAATCTGATGATGTGGCAGCCTTGAATTGGACATTGAATGTTATTGAAATGTTGGAAATTTCTTGTTGCCAATTTGAATTTTTGATCAATCTTCAGTAGGAGGTGAAGCAATTCGGTTTTGGGTGAAGGAAATACAAGAAAAAAGAATTGGACCTTTTTCAAGCTAAAAAGAGTTTGAATTTGTTATGGTCCCCCCCCCTTTTGTACTTTCTTTTGCCCCTTCTTTAAGAATATTCCCCTTTTGATGCCTTTTGTTTCTGTATTTCTTTGAAATACTTGGGATATTCTTCAGAAGAAGAAGCAACCCACCGTCTCTCACCTTCTTTTTGGATCAAAAAAACATTTTTTTCAAAATTATTATTTAATAAGATATGGAGATGACGAAGAACACCAAGAACATTCAAACTTGAACCCTTAGAAAATGACCTTGGAATTGAGTGAGATTTGAAGATGTAGGTCCACATTGAACTATCAAACAACAAAAACATATTTTTCAACTCCAAACCTCAACAGGACCCTCTAAACTTTCAAGATCCACCTTCAAGTTTCTTCAGCTTCAAGCTCAACAATGGTGGATGGCTTAAAATAACCCAAAATTAGCTGAAATTTAAGATCTAGACTCTCTTAGTCTTAGGAAAGAAGAATCAAACACTAAAAACATATAAAATATAACAATACACAAGTATCTAAGCCTCAAGTTTCGGCCAAGGGGTAAAATGGAAATAAATAATATTTTTGTGATTTTTGATTTTTGACACTTTTTTTTGTTGATTTTCTAGATAACAAAACCAAGACTTGAATTGTGGGAATGATTCTAAGCTTGGATCTTGATACCACATGATATGAATCAAAGATATAAGATGAAAACTAACCTAAGGAATTCAAAACACAAATAATACAAGAAAGTAAAGATAGATAAGTTGACATAAGAGAATACAAGAAATAAGAACCAAAAGGTGTATCAAGTGCTAAGACACCTAAGGCTCGTATAAACAAGAACCAACTTCTTACGTGAACCTCAAGGGACTTAGAATTCTCTAGCAACCCACGTTTCTAAACAACCAACACAAATGACTCCACATTTGCTATAAGTGATTCCGCACTTGCAATTTACTCTTAAAAGAATATTCTCTTAAAATATCATCAAATTTAGAAATGAAAATTATTAAGGCACATATTTATAGTATTGCCTTTGACCTAGATAGCCTATTACAAGAAATAGCCCTAAAGTTAGTATTTCCAAAATAACCTGCATGGGCTCTTCAAGCATGCTCTACATGACTTTG
This sequence comes from Capsicum chinense, assembly GCA_026120095.1. NCBI lineage: Eukaryota > Viridiplantae > Streptophyta > Magnoliopsida > Solanales > Solanaceae > Capsicum > Capsicum chinense. The sequence continues at coordinate 123,637,532 of JAPEIP010000005.1, read as the reverse complement.
TAGACTTAGGATCCTAAAAAGAGTCCACCAAATGTCCTTTTGATCTCTCAACTAGTTCGTAGATTGGACCTCTTTGTAATGGCCTCAGAAGATGTTCTCTAAAGCTTTAACTCTGATCCAAATCGTATAAACATACCCCATATCTTCATCTTCATCATGTAGTGGTAGAAAATAATATGCAGGTATAAATCATGATCTTTCACCCCTATCTCTCTCCTAACTCACATCGACAACTACATAAGGATCAATTATTGGTCTTGTCCTATTTAGATGTGCTTGCTAACATGGTCTGGGTTCCATAGACACTATTCTCTTTTTAGCTGCCCCTACTAAAATTGGTGTTGTCTTTCTATGTTTTACATTTTATGGATCAGCCATTAGGGTAAGTTGTAGAATCTGTGGATCTCAAACACCACCTGGAACACCATCAAGAACTTTCTTTGTTATCCTTCATGGTGTTTGCAGAATTCTTTAGGCTAAAACCTAAAATCTCAAGAACATAAATTTGATGATTAAAGTATGCTAAAACTATCAAAATTGATGAAAAGGTGTGTAACATAATAAAGGAATAACCTTAAGTTATTTATAGTATCTCAAATGAATACAAAAAACCTAATAGAAACAAAATAGGAAAGTTAGGTCAGCATTCATTATGACTCGTATGGTCTACTCGTAAGGTCTTCTTACATTTCATACTATGCTAAACATAGGCATTCCAGTGAATGATCATCAGGGCTTCAAGCTTTTGTTGACCTTACGGTTTATCATCATAAGTTGCAGTTGTTCTTATGACTCATGGTCTTCGCTCGTCGTCACTTATCCATTAGAATTTTAGGGATTTGAACGCTGGTCCCTTTAAGACCTCTCATTATAAGTCGTAATCAGATCTTATGATTCTTAGTCTTCTTTGACTTTACTTCTTAATGTTAGCTTTGGATTCTTCTCTCTTTATGAATGCTCCTCAATAATTATATAAATCCTTACGTATCTTGATCATTCTTTACTTAGCTTCTTCAACTTGACATTTGCTACTATTTTATTCATGAGTAAGGTTATGAGGTGTATAATGACTTGACAACTTATAGGCAGACTCATAAGCTAATCATACATCAATATATTAAGTGTTTTTTGTTCCTTCTCTTATTCCATCCAATTCTTTCCTAAAATCCCTGCACTCAAGTAAAAAACACATCATATCCTTTAAAATACCCCAACTCTAAGCATAAATTATTTGATTTAAGTATCTAATGTGTCATGTTTCAACACATCAACGCATAGTTGTTGAAATAATCTCAGGACTTCTTTGTGAATATGGAAATCCATTTTATCCTAAATAGCCTACCCTTCCATAGATTATATCTCAAGTCACCCACTTTGAGACTTTGAACATTTCTTTGACAACCACATTACAAGACATGAGCCATTTAAATTTTATCCCTGTTTTGAATTCTACCCTTCTTGAACTTAAAAGTTCAACTTGAGGCTAAAATCCTAAGTTGGGGATGGTGAATCTTGAAAGAGGTAACTTTAGGGCCGCAGTATTGTAAGTGAGTCCTAAGAGCTAAACAATTAGAATAAATAAATAAGAAAAAAAGTATTCAACAAAAAAAAAAATATATGAATTGTAAAAAGAAAATAGATGAGAAGAAATTTCTTTCAAAAGATGTGTGAATCAAGGTAGTAAAAGTAGGAACATGTGTTAGTTGGAAAGAATGAAAGTGGCCTATTATCTAAAGTTTAAACATATAGTATGTTATGTAGAGTTCAAGAAGGATGTAATAACTTTGAGCCCAAATATTTATCCTACACTTTCCCGAGCCTACATTACAATCTTGAAAAAGTCCTTCGAGATCTTCAACTAAGTGTCTTCAAGCTAGTGGCGATTAAAAATAAGGGCAAGCATATGACATGATACTTGTTTACATTGAGAGATTCTTTGTGAGAGTGAGTTATTTCACTTTAATCCCTTTTTTCATAATAAATACTTTGGTGTGTGGGACTTCCTTTTGTAAGGAGGCATGCAGACTAATTAAGGCGGGTGAAGTTGTCATCTTCTAAAAATGAGGCAAAGAAGTGTAGTTGAGTTGTTATTGATAGAGATTGACTTCAAGAGAGTTAGTGTTTGTTGTGTGGTTTTTCTTAAAAGTCTTTAGCATTCTTGAAAGTGTGATTGATTTTTAGAGGATTTGTGTGAATATATTTTCCCATGCTTGAGGGCTAATTATTGGTGCTAATTGCATATGGTTGTATGAATGGATAATTGTGTTTGGAATCACTGTGATCATTTGGTTGTATTATAATTAAGTAGTCGCATTCAATATGGAGTAGTATTGCTTAAGTACAACTAAAGTTTTAAGTTGGGGGTGTTGATGAGTGGCAAGTTTGCCACTCATCTATATCCAACATCGAGGACACTAAGATGAAATAAATGTATATATAAGACTATTTTATAGGTGAAATGCATTAATTCCTGTGGTCTATATGATTGTAGGTAATCAGATGGAAAGGATTCTATGTAAATCTAAAAATAGAAGCAAAAGACCGATAAGCTGGTATAAGCTAAAATTCCAGACTAGGGTCGACCCTTCGGTACAATGATCATGACCTAAGGGTCACAATCACAGTCTAGAACCAAGTCAAACCTTGGCGATCGTGATGGTATCACCATGATTGCATGAGTCATGAATGCAGTCAACCAAGGGCAATCACGATAGAGCAGATATTTCCCCAGAGCAGAATCACAAATTCATAGAGCTGAAGCCTAAGTCTCAAAAGGGCAGGATCCTTGCATAATGGAGTCTTCTTTTAACCAATTTTAAATTTTATAAAGAGAAAAACTATTCCATTTTGGGCAAAGAATAAGTGAAGTACATTCTTAAGAGAGTTTTTTTTTTGAATTTGTGATAGAAGTGTTGATTACTTTTGCTTTGATTTTCAATAGAAGCATTGAATTTTAACTTGTATATATATATATATATATTTTGCAATCTCATGAGTAGCTAAATCTCCATCTTGGTGTAATGTTTGAATAGGGTGTTAATGTGTATGGGTGTTGAGTGTTAGTTTAAATTAATAGTTAATGGTTTTGAGTTTTAGTATTACTCTATGCTTGAATTGATAATTGTTGGTGAAAACCCAATTTCTTTGCATCCCACGTCATCCTTTAAAGAGGGATGTGGGTGATGGGTAATTGTGAACAACAAATTTATTTTAGTTTCTTCCATAACATTATCTTACAAATAAGGATGTTATGTGGATTTGCTACGATTATGGGCATTATCTTTGAAATGGGGATGCCAAGTTGAGGTACTGAGTTGATAAATTCATCACACTCATGAGGTATTAGAAAGAATCCATGAGTGAAATTCTA
>JAPEIP010000005.1:123609925-123634062 GCA_026120095.1 Capsicum chinense | reverse complement strand
AAACAAGAACCAACTTCTTACGTGAACCTCAAGGGACTTAGAATTCTCTAGCAACCCACGTTTCTAAACAACCAACACAAATGACTCCACATTTGCTATAAGTGATTCCGCACTTGCAATTTACTCTTAAAAGAATATTCTCTTAAAATATCATCAAATTTAGAAATGAAAATTATTAAGGCACATATTTATAGTATTGCCTTTGACCTAGATAGCCTATTACAAGAAATAGCCCTAAAGTTAGTATTTCCAAAATAACCTGCATGGGCTCTTCAAGCATGCTCTACATGACTTTGTAGACTTAGGATCCTAAAAAGAGTCCACCAAATGTCCTTTTGATCTCTCAACTAGTTCGTAGATTGGACCTCTTTGTAATGGCCTCAGAAGATGTTCTCTAAAGCTTTAACTCTGATCCAAATCGTATAAACATACCCCATATCTTCATCTTCATCATGTAGTGGTAGAAAATAATATGCAGGTATAAATCATGATCTTTCACCCCTATCTCTCTCCTAACTCACATCGACAACTACATAAGGATCAATTATTGGTCTTGTCCTATTTAGATGTGCTTGCTAACATGGTCTGGGTTCCATAGACACTATTCTCTTTTTAGCTGCCCCTACTAAAATTGGTGTTGTCTTTCTATGTTTTACATTTTATGGATCAGCCATTAGGGTAAGTTGTAGAATCTGTGGATCTCAAACACCACCTGGAACACCATCAAGAACTTTCTTTGTTATCCTTCATGGTGTTTGCAGAATTCTTTAGGCTAAAACCTAAAATCTCAAGAACATAAATTTGATGATTAAAGTATGCTAAAACTATCAAAATTGATGAAAAGGTGTGTAACATAATAAAGGAATAACCTTAAGTTATTTATAGTATCTCAAATGAATACAAAAAACCTAATAGAAACAAAATAGGAAAGTTAGGTCAGCATTCATTATGACTCGTATGGTCTACTCGTAAGGTCTTCTTACATTTCATACTATGCTAAACATAGGCATTCCAGTGAATGATCATCAGGGCTTCAAGCTTTTGTTGACCTTACGGTTTATCATCATAAGTTGCAGTTGTTCTTATGACTCATGGTCTTCGCTCGTCGTCACTTATCCATTAGAATTTTAGGGATTTGAACGCTGGTCCCTTTAAGACCTCTCATTATAAGTCGTAATCAGATCTTATGATTCTTAGTCTTCTTTGACTTTACTTCTTAATGTTAGCTTTGGATTCTTCTCTCTTTATGAATGCTCCTCAATAATTATATAAATCCTTACGTATCTTGATCATTCTTTACTTAGCTTCTTCAACTTGACATTTGCTACTATTTTATTCATGAGTAAGGTTATGAGGTGTATAATGACTTGACAACTTATAGGCAGACTCATAAGCTAATCATACATCAATATATTAAGTGTTTTTTGTTCCTTCTCTTATTCCATCCAATTCTTTCCTAAAATCCCTGCACTCAAGTAAAAAACACATCATATCCTTTAAAATACCCCAACTCTAAGCATAAATTATTTGATTTAAGTATCTAATGTGTCATGTTTCAACACATCAACGCATAGTTGTTGAAATAATCTCAGGACTTCTTTGTGAATATGGAAATCCATTTTATCCTAAATAGCCTACCCTTCCATAGATTATATCTCAAGTCACCCACTTTGAGACTTTGAACATTTCTTTGACAACCACATTACAAGACATGAGCCATTTAAATTTTATCCCTGTTTTGAATTCTACCCTTCTTGAACTTAAAAGTTCAACTTGAGGCTAAAATCCTAAGTTGGGGATGGTGAATCTTGAAAGAGGTAACTTTAGGGCCGCAGTATTGTAAGTGAGTCCTAAGAGCTAAACAATTAGAATAAATAAATAAGAAAAAAAGTATTCAACAAAAAAAAAAATATATGAATTGTAAAAAGAAAATAGATGAGAAGAAATTTCTTTCAAAAGATGTGTGAATCAAGGTAGTAAAAGTAGGAACATGTGTTAGTTGGAAAGAATGAAAGTGGCCTATTATCTAAAGTTTAAACATATAGTATGTTATGTAGAGTTCAAGAAGGATGTAATAACTTTGAGCCCAAATATTTATCCTACACTTTCCCGAGCCTACATTACAATCTTGAAAAAGTCCTTCGAGATCTTCAACTAAGTGTCTTCAAGCTAGTGGCGATTAAAAATAAGGGCAAGCATATGACATGATACTTGTTTACATTGAGAGATTCTTTGTGAGAGTGAGTTATTTCACTTTAATCCCTTTTTTCATAATAAATACTTTGGTGTGTGGGACTTCCTTTTGTAAGGAGGCATGCAGACTAATTAAGGCGGGTGAAGTTGTCATCTTCTAAAAATGAGGCAAAGAAGTGTAGTTGAGTTGTTATTGATAGAGATTGACTTCAAGAGAGTTAGTGTTTGTTGTGTGGTTTTTCTTAAAAGTCTTTAGCATTCTTGAAAGTGTGATTGATTTTTAGAGGATTTGTGTGAATATATTTTCCCATGCTTGAGGGCTAATTATTGGTGCTAATTGCATATGGTTGTATGAATGGATAATTGTGTTTGGAATCACTGTGATCATTTGGTTGTATTATAATTAAGTAGTCGCATTCAATATGGAGTAGTATTGCTTAAGTACAACTAAAGTTTTAAGTTGGGGGTGTTGATGAGTGGCAAGTTTGCCACTCATCTATATCCAACATCGAGGACACTAAGATGAAATAAATGTATATATAAGACTATTTTATAGGTGAAATGCATTAATTCCTGTGGTCTATATGATTGTAGGTAATCAGATGGAAAGGATTCTATGTAAATCTAAAAATAGAAGCAAAAGACCGATAAGCTGGTATAAGCTAAAATTCCAGACTAGGGTCGACCCTTCGGTACAATGATCATGACCTAAGGGTCACAATCACAGTCTAGAACCAAGTCAAACCTTGGCGATCGTGATGGTATCACCATGATTGCATGAGTCATGAATGCAGTCAACCAAGGGCAATCACGATAGAGCAGATATTTCCCCAGAGCAGAATCACAAATTCATAGAGCTGAAGCCTAAGTCTCAAAAGGGCAGGATCCTTGCATAATGGAGTCTTCTTTTAACCAATTTTAAATTTTATAAAGAGAAAAACTATTCCATTTTGGGCAAAGAATAAGTGAAGTACATTCTTAAGAGAGTTTTTTTTTTGAATTTGTGATAGAAGTGTTGATTACTTTTGCTTTGATTTTCAATAGAAGCATTGAATTTTAACTTGTATATATATATATATATATTTTGCAATCTCATGAGTAGCTAAATCTCCATCTTGGTGTAATGTTTGAATAGGGTGTTAATGTGTATGGGTGTTGAGTGTTAGTTTAAATTAATAGTTAATGGTTTTGAGTTTTAGTATTACTCTATGCTTGAATTGATAATTGTTGGTGAAAACCCAATTTCTTTGCATCCCACGTCATCCTTTAAAGAGGGATGTGGGTGATGGGTAATTGTGAACAACAAATTTATTTTAGTTTCTTCCATAACATTATCTTACAAATAAGGATGTTATGTGGATTTGCTACGATTATGGGCATTATCTTTGAAATGGGGATGCCAAGTTGAGGTACTGAGTTGATAAATTCATCACACTCATGAGGTATTAGAAAGAATCCATGAGTGAAATTCTAGTATTTTTTTGAAAGACTAACATTAAAACCCCAAAACCTAACCTACCCAAGACTCATAAACTAAAATTTGAATTACTTACTGATTACCCCTGCACGAATTAACCCTAGGATGGTGTAACCCCAAGACTTTGTCTATTGGGTTTACTTATCACTTGTTTGCTCTTACATTAGTGTTGTAGTGTGATTTTTTTCAACAAAAGTTCTAATTCATAACCCACTCCCCCATTTACTTAAATGTTATGCTTTAAGAGTGCATTATGGGTTATCTCTTAGTTAACTCTCAACACACCTAGCAATAGAAAACTTGTTACACTCCTTGTGGATTCAACCTCGACTCTTGTTGAGTTTATATTGATGATAACCACCTCTCATCAAAATAAAGGTGTAAGTTGAGCGTTATCACAGAACTCTTTTAAGCCAGAGTTATGCCCTTCCATGTATTTTTTTTCTCGTTCTTTACTTAGAACATGCATATAAACATGAAATAATTGAAATAACCTAATACGTTGTGAATTCTAGCTCACACCTAACTCTAAAATTCAACTTCATGAACATTCCCTTCTCGTTCTAGGGATTTTTTACCATAATTCACTTAAAGCTACCATTCCATGGATTGATTGGTGAATTAACAAAATACAAGGGTAAATTACTCATTAATGATCAAAACCCAATAAATTATTATACTTTCATGCACTAAAAATAACAAAAATCGTCCCTAGAACCATTCCTGAACTCCATAAATTTTCAAGTCAAAAGCTTTATTACCTGATACAAGTTAATGATGATGAATTCCATACCTTTGAAAAGCCAAATAAAAAAAACCTGGTGATAATTTCCCAAAACTGCCCATTCTTTATCCCTAAATGAGCTTTACAAAAATAAACTCTTTTGGAGGAAAGCTTTAATCAAGTTGCAACTTTTCCTGCTATAGTAGTGTCGCTATAAGGGCACTTGAAAATATAGCAGGAATTTATTACTATTATAGTCATTTGGATGCTATAGCAACATTGATGGGACAAAATATCCTATTTTTCTCAAGATTTTCACTTTTTGCAACCCACCTTAAACCAAGGACATTCCAAATGATGCCTTTTATGCTAAGATCAATTTTAAGAGTTCTACTCATATAAATTAAATTTCATAAATTCCTATGGGTTCTTTATCATCTCAAATAATTCAAAATAGAATCCAACACTATACTACTTGCCCAAATTGTTCTCTGATTTTCCTACACCATACCAAATTTTGATTTTTGTAATGACCATTCAGGTTATTTCCTTGATTTACAAGAATTTATAGTATTTATAGACTTTTAATAGTTAATATAGGTCTTTTAGTACTTGGTGGAACTGTTGGTTTGATCATCAGACAATTCATTTGGATTTTAGACCTATTCCCTATTTTGAAGTATTTGTTGGTTTCAAATGACCGTCAGATGAAAACTTTAAAAAAACAATCTCATATGTGAATTGTGACTTCACTAAAAGCTCTAGAATATTCATTTTAGGCAAGTTATAACTTTGCATTGGGTCTCAAAGGAACTCGAGCTCATTTTGACCTATTGGTCGGAAAGTTGAAAAAAATTTAAATTTAGGTGTGGCACTGATGTTTGGTTGAAATGACCTCATATGGAAAATTAAAATTTGACATCAAATCCAAAACATATAATTTAGTGTGGTTACATGGTTCATTTTTATATCTGATTTCGAACGAATCCTAATCACCCCGTCAAAGTCCGTTTTAGACTTAGAAAATTTGGGACACCAGGTGGTAACCAAGATCATAAGGAATGACTTATATGCCTTATTTATACTAATTAAGATATTTAATCATAAATCACAATCACGACATACATTTTTAGTATTAATATTGTGATCGCAATGCTCAATCGTGATAGTGATATTTGAAAACCTGGTATGGGTATAAATATCCTCTTTTCTCCCATTTTGCTCGTTTTCTATCCATCCCTTAAGAGAGAGAGCCCTAATGAGTGTTATTAATCAAAATATAGTCTTGGCGTAACTTGGGAGCTTGATTAAAATCTATTATCGCGGATATCTTTGGATTTAAAATAAGATTTTAGCCTTTTCTTGAAGAATTTCTGGGTTCTTGGCCCAAAACCCCAAATAGCTTGAGGTCTTTATTTTATCTTCAAATTAGCTTATTTTTTAAACATTTTTAAAGTTTATTATTCACTGAGAATGTATGAACATTGGGTTGGTCTCCGAAATATGTTTTCCATAAGTAGGACCCTCATGGGGTTTAGGTAAGAATTTTGGATCCAAAGCATAATGGTGAAATATGGGTAATTTTAATATAGTATTGATGATTAGATTATTATTTTGATACTATGATGTTATTTTATGATCATAAAATGTAGACAGGCGTTTAGTGAATGATTTAAGGATTTACGATTCAGTTTCGAGGTAGGCTTTTGTCTACTGTTCTTCATATGAAAAATGTGTTATATATTCCATATGGATGTGAATAAAATTGATATTGGGTATAATGAATTAGTCTTGATTATTGAAGTTAGGATGTTAGATGAGGATTCTTGACTCATTAGGTGAGGATTCTTGACTCATTGGTGGGAGAAGGGAACTTTGGAGTTTTTATAATGATGAATACTTACACCACATGATAAGTGAGGCAAGAAATAAGAGATGCCTCACGTCGTCATCGTCGTCACTCGCTCGGCTTCGGCTGCGGTTTCGGATTTGGATTTGTCAAATGATCGATCGATGAAATCTATCTTTTTGGACAAACTTTATTTGACGAAATCTGATCAATACTCCATTTATATGCATGCAGTAACAGTAACAGATGCAATGTTTCGACAGAAATAATGCACTATTTTGACTAAATTGATGCGCTATTTCTGAACTAATGTACTATTTCTTTTCAACTGAACTGATGCATGCACTGAACGGATATACTATTTCTATTTCGATTGAACAGATGTAATTCTTTAATAAAGTGATGCACTATTTCGAACAGATGCACTGTTTGGTGAAATGGTATACTGCTTTAGCAAAGATGCTGCAGACATGCATTTTCAGAAACATCACACCATTTAAGTGAACTAATGCCACTGCTAAATTGTCGGGTACAAGTATCCCCAGGACTCGATAGCATAAAAGTAATTCATGGAATGAGTTCTAAAGAACAACAATGGCTACACATATATCCATAATACATTGACTAAGACATTTCATCAAACACTTGACATACAAGAACTTGTATATGAATGGGGATTTCACATTATCATAATAGTATGGCACTTTTCCTTCACATAGGCATTTAGTCAAACATATAGGGAGTATACTTTGGTTATACAATCATCAACACATCTAATAATCATGGATACATCTATCAACTTGTAAATTGAAGGTTTTATCATGAATATCGCGTAATTCATCATATATTAGAACCAATTCTTGTAATTAATAGTCTATAACATGGAACGAAACCAAACAACAACATAAACATCAATTTTCAATTTAATAAAATCATGAACATTCATAAATATAAAAAACTTGGATTTTAAAAATAGATTCTTGAGCTTCATGTATGAAAGAGACCCATGAATCAACACATGACATACCTGAGTTAATGAATCTGGAAGGATTGATGGAGAGTTCTTGTGATTTGGCCCTTGAATTTGAGAGATAGGGTTTCTTGGCTTGAGAGAGAGCAACATAATTTGGGGGAAAATAGAGTTGATAATGATATCCTTAGGTCATGTAGGGTTAAATTTCGTGTCTAAGGTGAACTAAAATCACGTGAAAAGACTCATTTAACCCTGGACAAGTCTTTTAAATTTTGTAAAAATTTCCCGACCTGAATCCCTGATGTGACGTGGCACTATCGCACCGTGTCACTAGAATTTGACAGTTGGAAAATTGGTCGACGGCGCAACTCGGGACTATCACGGAGCTTTACTGAAATTTGACATTTGGGATTTAGGAGACCTCCGCGACATGGTGAAATCGTGGAGTCTTATTGGAAATTGACAATTGTTATTTTGGCTTATGGCACGATGCTCCACTGACTGAGATGATGTTGTTTTACGGCTGAAACTTTGAATCGCCATAACTTCATACCTGGTTGTCAGATATAGGCAAATTTTGTATCAATGGAAAGCTTATTGAATTTCCCACATAACTAAAAGTGAAAATCTAGTAAATTTCCCATGGAATAAACATCATTCAATTTATAAGCTAATGATTGACATTCTTGGGACAAAATTAGTTAGGAAACTTTGAGGTATTACAATATGTCCCCCTTAAGAACATTCGTCCTCGAATGAGACTGATTGAGGTGGAAGAAACGATGAGCTAAAGTATATACTAAACATGAACAACTGAAACATGACTAACATTTTTTAGATTTATACTGAGAATGCATATGTGATGCATGATTTCATGACTTAACTGACTCATGAATACATAACCAAGATTTTTGATAATTTAGTTTCTTATAAAGAGAATGCATGTCTGATGCATGAACACACGACTAATCGGATGCATTAACATATGTATGAATATGAAATGGTACCTAGTACCATGTTTAAAATAGAATTCTGGACATGAACTATATTTTAAGAATGTAAGTGAAATTTGAACATGAAACTGAAAAGCTTAAGGAGGACTATTACCTTAAGATAGATCTGAGTTAGCGAAGAAAAGGTGAGGATACTTAGTTTACATGTCTGCTTCTTCTTCCTAAGTAGCTCCTTCAACGGACTGATTTTGCCAAATAACTTTGATTAGAGTGACTTCTTTGTTCATCAATCTACGACTTTAATAGTCAAGAATTTCAACTGGAACCTCCTCATAAGAGAGGTTGTTCTGAACATCTATGCTCTGAATAGGGACTACAATTGTTGGGTCAGTTATACACTTCTTGAGAAAAGAGACATTGAACACTAGATGAAATGTGGCTAGATCTGAAGGCAATTTGAGCTCATAAGCTACCTTGCTGAAGCGACTAAGAATTTTGAAATGACCGACGTATCGGGGACTGAGATTTCCCTTCTTGTCGAACCTCTTCACTTCCTTCATAAGATAGATCTTTAGATAAACATAATCACCAATCTCGAACTCAAGATCTTTCCTACGTAAATCTACATAAGACTTCTGTCAGCTCTGAGCAGCCTAGAGTTTTTCTCCAATCAACTATACCTTTTCTGAGGCATAAAATACTAAGTCAGGCCCTATAACTGAGGCCTCACTAAATTCAAACCAATCAACTGGAGATTTGCACCTCCTACCATAGAGAGCTTCTAATGGAGCCATCTTAGTACTAGAATGATAGTTGTTATTTGATGCAAACTCAGTCGAAGGCAAGTGGACATCCCAACTATCCTTGAAATCAATTACACATGCACACAGCATATCTTATAAAGTATGAATGGTACTTTCAACTTAACCATCTGTCTGAGGATGAAAGGTTGTACTGAGATGAACTTGGGTACCAAGACCCTTTTGGAACTCTTTCCAGAAATAAGAGGTGAACTGGGTAGCTCTGTCAGAGATAATAGATAGTGGAACACCAAATAATCTAACCAAATCTCTGATTTAGAGCTTAGCATAATCTTTGGTTGAATAAGAGGTATAAACTGGAAGGAAATGAGATGATATGGTCATTCTGTCTATAATAACCCAAACTGAATCATGCTGATGACAAGTAAAAGGCAAACCCATCATAATGTCCATGTTCACTTCTTCCTACTCCCAAGAAGGAATATTGAACTCCTCTATGGACCCACTAGACTTCTGATGCTCTATCTTAACCAGCTAACATGTAGAACACATGGCCACAAAATCTGCAGCATCTCTCTTCATTCCATTCCACCAATAGATTTCCCACAAGTCACAGTACATCTTTTTGTCCCCTGGATAAATAGAGTAGCACGCAACATCCACTTCTGCCAGAATTTTCTTCCTTAAGTTATCTATACCTGAAATACACAGACAGCCCTGACAAAGTAGAACACCATCTCCCCTTTGGGAGAAAACCTCTACTTTCTGATCCTTGACTAACTCTTTCAACTTGACTAGACTGGGATCTTCGTCTTGCTTTTCTTTTACCTCAAAAACTAGAGTTTATTTGAACAACTCTTAACCTATATATCACCCTCTTCTGTATCAACTAAGAGAATACCTAGTCAGGCAAGATGATGGACTTCCTGAGCTAACTTCTTCCTACTATCCTTAACATGAGCAACAATACCCATAGACAGTCTACTGAGAGCATCAACCACTATATTAGCCTTGCCTAGATTATAAAAGACACTCATGTCATAATCTTTCAAGAGCTCTAACCACCTTCTCTGACAAAGATTAAGATTTTTCTAAAAAAAGACATATTGAAGGCTCTTATGATCTACGAACAGATCTAGATGAACCCCATATAGATAATGTCTCCAAATCTTTAAGACAATACTATGGCTGCTAACTGAAGATCATGAGTAAGATAATTCTACTCATGTGGTTTAAGTTATCTGGAGGAGTAGGCAATGACCTTAATATGTGGCATGAGGACACAACCAAACCTACTCTAGATGCATCAAAGTACACTACGAACCCATCTAGACCGTCTGGAATAGCCAAAACTAAAGCTGATGTGAGTCGAGTCTTCAACTCCTAAAAAATTTTCTCGCAAGGATATAACCACTGAAACTTGACTTTCTTCTGAGTCAATCGGGAAATGGGGGATGCAATAGAATAAAATCGCTCAAAAAACCATTTGTAATAGCCAGCCAAACCTAAGAAACTCTTAATATTTGATGGAGAGACAGGACGGGGCCAATTTCTTACCACTTCAATCTTTTGAGGATCTACTCTAATGCCATCATCAGAAATGGTATAACCAAGGAATGCTACTGACCTTATCCAAAACTTGCACTTATAAAATTTGGTGAATAGCTGATGGTCCCTGAGAGTCTGAAGTATAATTCTGAGATGGTCTGCGTGATCACGTTTACTACGGGAATAGACCAGAATATCATCTATGTAGACTATAATGAGCATGTCCAAGTAATTCTTGAACACATAGTTTATCAAGTCCATGAAACTTGCAGGGGCAATGGTAAGCCCAAAAGACATGACTAGAAACTTAAAGTGACCATATCGAGTATGAAAAGCTGTCTTTAAAATGTCATATTCTCTGACTCTGAGTTAATAGTAGCATGATCTGAGGTCTATTTTAGAGAAATAGCTGGCACCATGAAGTTGGTCAAACAATTTATCAATTCTGCGAAGAGGATATTTGTTTTTTACCATAACCTTATTGAGCTAATAGTAATTAATGCACATTCTGAGAGAACCATCTTTCTTGTGCATGAATAAGACTGGTGTGCCCCACGGGGACACACTGGGTCTAATGAATCCCTTATCTAATAGACTCTTCAACAGCTCTTTTAGTTCTTTAATTTCTGCTAGTATCATTTGGTATGGCAGAATATATATGGGCTGAGTATCTAAAAGAATATTAATGTCAGAGTATATTTCCCTTTCAAGAGGAATTCCTGAAAGATCTTTGGGAAAGATATCTAAATATTCATTCATGACTGGGACTAATTCAAGACTGGGAGTTTTGAAACTAGTGACATTAACATGAACAAGATGATAGACACATCTCTTAGATATCATTTTCCTTGCCTGAAGGTAGGAAACAAACTGGCCTTTAAAAGTGGAAGTACAACCCCTTCACTCTATGATGGGCTCCTTCGGAAACTAAAACTGGACTATTTTATTTCTGCAATTGAATGTGGCATATTAGGAATGAAGCCAATACACATCGAGAATGACATCAAAATCAGTCATCTCTAATTCGACTAAGTCTACTGAGATGACTTTCTAAAGTACCATAACCGGACAGTTCTAGTATATTCATCGGGCTATGATGGTTTTACATACTGGGGTAGAGACTAAAAAGGGTTCTGCTAGAATTTTAGGACTGAATCCAAAATCAACTACTATAAATAGAGTAAGAAAAGACAAGAAGGCTCCTAGATCTAGCCAAGCATAAACATGCACATGAAAGATCTGTAATGTACCAGTAACTATATTAGGAGAATTTTCTTGATCTTGCCGAGATTGGAGAGCATAAATTCTATTTGGGCACTACCTACTAGTAGCACTGGAAGTGGAACCCTGCTAGTTTGGGGGACCAGACTAAGCTGGGGAACAGTTTTGCTGACCCTGCAGTTCTGGCTGAGAACAGTATCTGACTCTGTGCCCTGGCTTGCCACATATGAAAAAAATACCATTTCCAGCTCTGCAAATACCCTGATGGTTCTTTCCATAAGTCTTGAAAAGAGGATAGGTGAAGGCACTACTAACACTGCCCTGAGACTTAGAGCCTGGTGCTTTATCCCTGTAGTCGTCCCTAAACTTAGGAGCTAGAGCACTAGCTGAAGAAGGAACTTGAATGGATGACTTAGGATAAAATTGAGAACAATTCCCTCCTTTTGATTTTAGCAGAGCAAAGTTGAAACTACCTGTCCTTGCTCTTTTATTTTGCTTCTCCCTTATCTTAATCTTTTGCTCTTCTATATCCTGAGTATAGTCATAAGCCTGGCTAAAGTCATGTCACTATTCAGCATCACAGACTTGCACTCATTGACCACACTATCGTTTACCTTTGAAACAAACTTACTCATCTTGGGTCTGCTATCTGCAAACATATGAGGGACATATTTAGCTAATTGAGTAAACTTAAGAGAATGCTCTTTCATCTTCATGTTTCCATACCTGAGGTTGATAAATTCTAATACCTTAGTCTCTCTCAGCTCTTGGGGAAAGAATCTTTTTAAGAAAGCAGTGACAAACTCCTCCCACTCAATAGGTCCTGCATCAACTGACCTCCCTGACTTCTACTATTTGTACAAAGTGTGAGCAACATCCTGCTACTAACATATAGCTAGCTTGGTGCTCTCACTCGAAGTAACCCCCATGATTTCTATAACTTTCTGAACCTAATCAATGAATTCCTGAGGGTCCTCTTCTGATTTAGACACAAAAAATGGAGGATTCATTCGGGTGAAGTATCAAATCCTGCCTGCAGCTGAATTGGCCACTGGGTCGGCCAGAATAACAGCTGGTCATTCTTTCTAAGCAATAATTAACTAAGCAAGAGTGGTGAATATAGCTCTAAACTCTGCATAAGAAATGTGTCCGTCCAAGGGATCTTCTTGGATGGGTTGTGGGGCTGACTAATTTCCAGTTCTCTTCTTGGGAGGCATATTATGTAGATGAAAGAGAAATAGATTAGACTGGGAAGTTAATTTCGCGCTTATTCTCACTGGCACGACATAAATACTGAAAAAGGGAAACTGTATCTAAAACATCTCATAGGCTCCTGTATTTAAATGTGGTGCGCAACACATCCATGTATAAGACTCTACTAGATGCGGTTTTCAGACTTCCTAGGACTCTATTGAACCTTAGGCTCTGATACTAGTTTGTAACACCCTAAATCTAGTTTCCAGAATGCTATACAGTGCTCATGACCCTGAAGGACCACAAGCTTACCCATGATTGATATCTGTAGCTGAATACGGCATAATAAACTGTATAAATGTGGAAATAAAGGCTGAAAGGCCATAAGGTTCAAAACTGAGACATAATATCTGATGAAATATAACATCTGGGTGGGGTATAAAATGCCCAAAACAACTGAAATAAACTATCTGAACATGATAGTCTGAAAGGACTCTACCAATATGAGTAAGGAGTTGATGGGGCATGTTCCAAGCTAACTCTATCTACAAAAAGATAATCTAAAATAATAAAATAACTAATAATATCGTCCTCGAATAATGAGGACTCACTGTTAAATCTGGTTGCTATTGATGCTCTGGAGCTCATGCTTCTGAAC
Organism: Capsicum chinense; assembly: GCA_026120095.1. Lineage (NCBI taxonomy): Eukaryota > Viridiplantae > Streptophyta > Magnoliopsida > Solanales > Solanaceae > Capsicum > Capsicum chinense. The sequence continues at coordinate 123,620,511 of JAPEIP010000005.1, read as the reverse complement.
CTATGGTATAAAACACCTTAGCACAAATACGTCAGTACGGTTGAATGTACTGGTATGCATGTGAGGTTGGCTAAATGCAGAGGGTTCACAAGCATAAACTATACTAATCGATTGAATAACATGAACGCGAGAATGCATACATGAATACATAATAGTTGTAACTGAGTTCATGATAACATGATTAATGAGCCTGAGTACTGATAACATGAAATACTAATAATTGTATAACTAAAAGAATTAATACTGAGCTATTGTATCTGACAGTCTAGCTTCTGATGGAACTAGCTGAGTTCTATACTATTTTGAGTAGACTATATCTGACAGTCTTGAATTCTGTAGAACTATCTAAGTTCTATTACTGAGACTGAATGACTGTATCTAACAGTCTTGATTCTGTAACTAAAACTGTAGGAAGTAGTCATCTAACCATCATGCCCCAAATAACACATTATAGCTTAGTTGGGGTCCAATATCTAACCTCAATTGGAAGGGTATCAATACCACGGTACCGGTAATGACAATCTGTAAGCAATCCTCATATAATAGGTAACTCTAGTGAGAATGGTGGGAACCCTCATATAACAGGTTAAGCCACCTCATCTACCCTCATATAACAGGTTATGATATCTCAACCTACGCTGGCTATGTAGTTCAGGAATGCAAGGATTGCTTCTAAGAATCACACCCTCATATAACAAGTGAGTTCCCATCCTTGGTTTCACTCGATTTTAATTCCTACTCCCATCTGAATAGACACTGACCATGATTAACTGAACTGGACTAGACTAAGTTTATTAAATTTTGTTGGATGAAATGCTATTGAGATCTGATAACTATCTGAGACTTCTGAGATTACTGGGTTACTGAGATTTATTGGATTAATACTAAATTCACTGAGTTTTACTGAGTCACATGACTAAATGAGTTCTATGGATCATGGTTTGACTGAGAGTATCATGAAAACATGACACTGGCTCTAGGCACATAGCTAAATTATCGGGTACAAGTACCCCCAAGACTCGATAGCCTAAAAGTAATTCATGGCATAAGTTCTAAAGCACAACAATGGCTACACATTTATCCATAATCCATTGACTAAGACATTTCATCAAACACTTGACATACATCAACTTGTATATGAATGAACTTGTATATGAATGAGGACTTCACATTATCATACTAGTACGACACTTTTCCTTCACATAGGTATTTAATCAAACATATGGAGAGCATGCTTTGGTTATACAATCATCAACACATCTAATAATTGTAGATTTATCAATCAACTTGTAAATTGAAGTATTTATCATGAATATCGTGTAATTCATCACATATTAGAACCAATTCTTGTAATTAATAGTCTATAACTTGGAACGAAACCAAACAACAACATGAACATCAATTTTCAATTCAATCAAATCATGAATATTCATAAATATACAAATCTTGGATTTTGAAAAGAGATTCTTAAGCATCATGGATGAAAAAAACCCATGAATCAACACATGACATACCTGATTTAATGAATCTGGAAGTATTGGTGGAGAGTTCTTGTGATTTGTCCCTTGAATCTGAGAGCTAGGGTTTCTTAGCTTGAGAGAGAAAAACTCAATTTGGGGGAAAATAGAGTGAATAATGATATCCTTAGGTCATGTAGGGTTAAATTTCGTGTTTCAAGCTGAACTAAAATCATGGGGAAAACCCATTTAACCCTGGATGCATCTTTTAAATTTTGTGAAAATTTCCAAACATGGACCCCTGGCGCAACGCGACGCTATCACGCCATGCCACTAAAATTTGACAATTAGGAAATTGGACGACGGTACGACGCGGGACTATCATGGAGTTTCATTGGAATTTGACAATTGAGATTTTGGAGCCCTCTGCGATGCGGTGAAATTGTAGAATCTTACTGGAAATTGACAATTTTCATTTTGTCTTATGGTGCGATGTACCACTGACTTAGTTGACGGTGTTTTACGACTGAAATTTTAAATCACCATAACTTCTTACATAACTAAAAGTGAAAATCTAGTAAATTCCCCATGGAATAAATATCATTCAATTTAGAAGCTAATACTTACATTCTTGGGACAAAATTAGTTAGGAAACTTTGGGTTATTACAACCATATATCCCATTCTTCATTTATTTTTATTATATATTTATTCCTTGGCCTTGTATGTTGAATACATCCTTCTTTCACCCTTTATTCATATATTGTCCATGGATATATGATATAGTGTTTAGATTCCTAAGTATGGTTAGATTAAGATAGTCCATTCTTGTTACTTCTTATCCTTATAATAGTAGTATCATGGAGATGATTCTGATATTTTATCCTTATTATACATTGTCTATCTTATGTTATTGTTGGAATTTAGGTGTAGTTTTCCATTTTACTTCTATGTTATGTATGCTTTCTTTATCTTTGGAGCTTAATCGGCAGTAGCCGAATACGCACCCCTTGTTTGATCCTCATACTATACTTTGGCAGCCTGCAAATCATAATATGGGTTATCACTATTAAAGTAAACGCCGTGTGGAGTAGACATAGTTTGGAGACTTAGAGTGAGCTCCTGATGTTTAGAGTATTACTTATCTCTTTCTTATTGACTAGACTAGTCTCTAATTGTATTTGGAGATAATTTATATTTGTATATTCATTTATACTTCACTTTGGATTCTTGTTATATTGATGCTCCAGTAATGATACCACTAGATTTTAGGACTATATTATGTATTTTATCTCTTACTTTGTCTTATTTATATTTTTTTATCTAGTTGGGCAGTCCATTACTAGCCTTCCATACTATGATTTTAGATTTCCTACTGGTAGGTTATGGTAGGCACCATCATGATATGAGAAATTAGATTGTGACAAATTTGTATCAAAGCCTAGGTTTTACTAGTGTATTAGTACAAGAGATAAGTGTTTAGTAGAGTCCTGCAGATTATTGTTGAGATGTTTGTAACCTGTCCTCAGGGGGCTACCAGGACATTCTTAAGAAATTTATTTCTTGACTCTTTGTCATATGACCGTATTGATATATACCTCAAGCATATTTTTTGACTTTATTCTATCCTAAATGGAAGTTGCAAGATGGTCGATAGATGCATATAGAACTTTAACATGTACTTTGGTATAGCATCAGATTAGAGAGTATGAGATAGATAGCAAATATCTTTAGTGTCAGCCAAAGGATTTAGGTCAAACTTATATTTCAGTAAACCTCGTGACTACTCCATCTATTTGCGGTTCAATACTAAGGATCTAACTCATGTTGCAAATCCCTTAAACCCATGGATGACATTCGAGTCATCTAGCAGTTCTCAAGCCAGATTTAGATTAGTTGGTATTCATCAAGGCTCTTCACCAATTTTTCCATACAAGATATAGTTTCTAGGTTGTACTAGGCTTATTCTATACTATATCCTTCATAGTAGGACATGGTACATGGATTTTTTAAAGGACTAGCATTGCAACTCCATTTGGCATTGAAGTACTTGATAAAAGTTGGGTCTTCTTTCTCTTAGGTTGTTGATTGCATGAGGGCTATAGAAAGAGAAAGTATTAAGAATTATGGAGATGGCAGCAAGAGGTCATGTCATTAGTATAGTGCTATTTGTATTTTATCCAGAGTGAGGATCCTTCTGGTAGACATCAGCTTCACTAGCAGCCTATAACACTTCAGATTAAGGGTAACCCTCAAGTTAGTCATGGTAGTAATTCTGGATTAGAGTATGTGGCACATTAAAGTATTCTAGAAGCTTTTTTTAGTTATGGTAAGAGAGGACATTCGTCGAAAGAGTGTCCCCTGCATGGGATTTTTAATCATTCAACTCTTTCAAATCAATATCATGATCTTGTGAAACCTACAGTTAGAGATAGTGCACTTGGAACCTTGGTTGATGATTCAGTTAGTCAGTTTGAGTTTAGAACCATTTAGATTTTTCCTCCCAAAGACCCATCGAGCATGTGATTATAGATTTTACCATGATAGGTGTATCTTTATTTCCTGCATTTATCTTGTTCATTTTATGTATTGGTGTCTTCGTACTCATTATTGAATATGTGCCTTGATGAGTTCTTATTGGTTATTATGTGTCTTTTTATTAAATTTATAATTGTATGACTACTCCGTGGTATATTTCTTTTAGTAGTGGATGGGGTAGATCAGTATTGATATTTGTTCCCTATGGGTGTAGCATTTGGATTCGAGTCCCATTCATCTTGGCACATTGACCTTATGATGGCCCTTAAGTTGTACTTTCTATTGATTATAATTTTTGTATGGCCTATTCAAGATATTGATGTTGATATTGTTATTGTTCTTGCTGTCATTACTTGATGTTATTGATCCACATTGGGTAGCGATTTAGATTAGTGTTATCTAGTTAGAATTCCATTCTTTGTGATTCTTATTCGGTGTCTTGAGTAGCTATATTCTAATTTAATAAATTTTTCCTATAGCAAGGTGAGGTTGATAATTATCCATTTTTTAGCTGTGTTAATTTGGTCGTGGAGGCAATTGAAATATCAAAGGTATATTGACATTCTGTGGTTTTGTATGGTTATTGAATTGGCAATTTAGTTATATTGACAATTCTTGGATTTGATATTCTTAGAATTACCTCCTTGGTTGCTAAGGTTTTTGTATTAGCTATCCATCTTTAAATTGCCTATTTTAAGATAGATCAGTTTGGGGTTCATTCTTTGTTTGTAGTTATTTCATCACCCGATAGCGGTTTTAACATTAATATAGAGATGTCTTAGAGTCATCTCTCAAATTTGTTGGGTTTGTTTCTTAGTGATGGTTTTCTTTTTTTATTGGTGTAAGTTGGATACTTCTTTCTTATCACTATATGGTTTTTGTCTAAAGTTGAGTGGGAAAATTAGAGAAAGGTAGTAATTCTTATAATCATTTCTTGAGATGCTTGGTTCATTTCTTGGTTTATGGCATTGGTGTTGAATATTTTAGATGATGTACTCAGAGTGAGTAGCATGTTTGAGTTGGATTCAGTATAGTTTCATTCTTGGTTTATTATACATCGTGGAGTAGATCATTTAGTGGTGAGTAGTTGTGCTTTGCACACCTAGATCTTAGTTTTGATTAGCAGCCAAACTATCTATAGATTTGGCATAGATTGCATTCCTTAATTATTTCTAACTATGTGCCAAAATAGCCCCTTATAGGTTTATCTTCGTGTTTGCCTTATGGACTTTCAGCGGATTAGCTTCAGATCTTCAAGTTCTCTATGATGAGATTACGCGGGTAGGACTTAGGTAATTTTCCTCCTGATTTGGAGTAGATGGCATTTGTGGGCTGGTAAGAAAAGGATATATTTTGATTTGGAGTCAATTGTAAAATGCCTTGATTTTCTTTGGGATTGAATAAACCTTTGGGTTATTTGTATGGATATCGAGATGGTATTAGTGTTTTGTGAATCAGGTTTGTGTGCATCAACTTTCTTCAATTCAGTTGGATGCTAGTTGGTATTTGATGTTGAGTTTTGGTTTTTTGAAAGTTAAGTGAGAGAGCTGGTTCAAAAAGGGGTACCTGTGGCAAATCCCTCAGATGTTTTCTCACTTTGTATAGGTTATCTGGGTAGTTATGTTTAGAGCATGCTGGCCTTGTACCTCGTTATTTCAAGCTTTTCAGACCTTTCTATCCATTGACTTTTGAGGACAAAATTCCTTTTAGAAGTTGAAATTGTAATCACTTTCTAGGTTATTTCCTCGATTTTCAAGCATTTCTAGTGTTTGAGCCTTTCCACAGTGGTAAAACGTCTTCTTTGACTAGTTGAAACTTTCGAATTGATGATCAGATAGTTTGTTTAGATTTTAGGCTTATTTCTATGTTTTGAAGTATTCACTAGTTCCAAATGGCCACAACATGAAAATTTCAAGTACTCAATATGTTATGCAAATTCTAGCTGTGGCAACAGCTCTGGAATGTCGATTTTACGCTAGGTAGACCTTTGGTTTAGGTACGGAGGAACCCAATCTCATTTTGACCTATTGGTCAAAAAGTTAAAAAAATGAAAATTTAGTTGTGGGACCCACATTTGGTTAAACCGACCTTAGATGGAAAATCAAACTTGGTCATCACATAAAGAATGCATAATTTAGTGTGGTTAAATAGTTCATTTGCTTATATCAAATTCTGAAAAAGCCCGAGCACCCCGTCGAGGTTCATTTTGGACTTAGAAATCTGTTGCACTAGGTTGCTGGTGTAACTTGGATGTAACACCCCGTACTATTACCCATCTTAAATTCATCCCAAAAGTGTCAAATACTGGCTTTAAAGATGAATACACTTTTATACATGTGAAATTTTTTATTGATATAAAATTTGCCCAAATTCAATACTCAAGCGAAGAGTTATGTCCATTTTAGTAAGACAGTGTACCACCTGAGCCATCAGCGCATCGCGGAGCAAGAAAAAATGGCAATTGTCAAAAAAACAGTGAGCCTCAGACTCAATTTTAGAATTGTCCCTTTTCAATGTTCCAACACGATGCCACCGTGTCGCGATGAACTTCCATGTCGCAACCAAGGTGGCAATGCGATTCCACTGAGTCACGCCACCATGACATTTCCCATTTATCATTTTCCAGTGGCTTGGCGCGATAGTCGCGCGTCGCGCTAGAGGTATAGATCGGAAAAATTTCACGAAATCTTAAAGTTGCTCCCAGGGTTAAAACATTCTTTCCCCCTGATTTTAATTCGTCCAGATATGGGATTTAATCCCTAAAATGTTTAAACCCTTCATTATTCACTTTTCCCCAAAATTAAAGGATAATTCTCTCTCAAGAAAACAAACCCTAGCTCTCAAGAATATAGGTCAATCCGAAGAAATTCTCCAAGAACTCCAATAAACTCTCAAATTAAGGTATGTTAGATGTTCATCCATGGATCCTTACCTTCCATGGAGCCCAAGAATCCTTTTTCAAAATACAATATTTATGATTTATGATTTCCATGTTTGAAGTAGATAGAATTCATGTTCATGATGTTGTTTGAGTTTTAATCCATGATTTAGATTACAAGTTCCAAGAATTGATTCTAGTATGTGTTGAATTGCATGATATTTATGAAAAACCCTTCAATTTGCAAGTTGATTGTGTTAACCATGTTAACCCTAAGTGTTTATGATTTAATGAACCAAGCATGATTTTTATGTTTTTGATAAGTTGTCTATGAGAATGAAATAATGCCATTATATAATGCTAGCATATATTCTCAATCCATGTACAAGTTAATGCATTACAAGTATTTGATGAAATTTCTCTATGAATAAATTATGACAAAGTGAACATTGCTATGTTATTTAAGATGATGCTTTACTTTAATTTTCATGTTATTGAGTCCTGGGGGTATTTAATACTCGATAATTTAGCTGTTTACCTATAGCTAGTGTCGGTGATAGGATAGTATCAGTCATGTCACAATCAGTAGTACTCTCATTCCGTTATAGAATTCAGTCAGTTAAAGAAATCAATCAGTTACAGTCCAGTTTAGTATAATCATTTCAGTGTCTTTCAGTTGGGAGTAGGATTCAACACCGAGCGAACCCACGGATGGGGGCATTCCAGTCAGTATAGGGTTTGACCCTTAGTAGCAATTCTCTTTGCCAGCAGTGTGGTAGAAACCATCACGGTATCTGCAGAGCTAGCAGTGATGTATATTTTGAATGTGGCAACCTAGGCCACAGAGTCAGACAGTGTCCTTAGGTAGGCAAGCAGAGTGAGCATGCCCCTCCCCCAGCTTAGTCTGGTCACCCGAATTAGCAGGGTGCCTTTTCCACTACCACTAGTGGGCAATGCATAACTAGACTCTATGTTCTTCAGTCCCAACAGGATCAAGAAAGTTCTGCAGATATGGTCATTGGTACGTTACAACTTTTTCCTTTGCATGTTTACTCTTTGCTAGATCTAGGAGCTTCTTTATCTTTTGTTACTCCATATTTAGCAGTTGATTTCAGAGTTAGTCCACAAATTCTAGTAGAGCCTTTATCAGTCTCTACCTCAGTGGGTAAATCCATCATAGCTAGAAGGGTATACAGGAATTGTCCAATTATGATATCACAGAAAGCCAATTCAGAAAATTTAGTTGAATTAGAGATGACTGATTTCAACATCATTCTCGACATGGATTGGCTTCATTCCTGCTATGCCTCAGTCGACTGTAGAAATAGAATTTTCCAATTTTAGTTTTCAAATGAAGACATCCTAGAGTAGAAGGGTAGTACTTCAGCACTTAGGGGTCAACTTAGTTCTTACCTTTGGGATAGAAAGATGATATCTAAGGGATGTGTCTACCATCTCGTTCAAGTCTAGGACTCTAGTTCAGAAACCCCTACTCTTGAATGAATGTCCGTAACATGTGAATTCCCAAAAGTGTTTCCCGAAGATCTTCCCAGAGTTTGTCCCAAAAGGGAAATTGATTTTGTAATCGATCTTCTTTTAGATACTCAGCCCATATCTATCCCGCCATATAGAATAGATCCAGTAGAACCCATAGAATTGAAGGAATAATTAAAGGATCTCCTAGATAAGGGATTCATCAGACCTAGTGTATCCCCGTAGGGCGCGTCTGTCTTATTCATGCATAAGAAAGATGGTTCTCTAAGAGTGTTTATAGACTACCATCATCTAAATAAAGTCACAGTCAAGAACAAGGTAACTCAGTTCATTACGGTCCCAATTACATTCTAGTAATCAAATTAGTAGCTCAGTTCAGTTTCAGGTTTGCTTGACCTTAGCATATAGTTATCAGCTATTCAGTTATCAGTATTTCAACACATCAGTTTTGCAGAATAGTTTGAAACCATGTTATACATTTGTTCTTGCACTTTCAAATATTACAGTCCTCCATAAATTTATGGTCAGTTTTCTGATGTTACTCAGTCAATCCTTACCTTATATGTTATTTAGATAAAATAGTATGTTTATGCATTCGTGCTCAGCGCCCATGTGAATATTTTTAGTAGTCTTAGGTGGAGCGCTGTACTAAGGAGCAAATTATAGTTGAGAGGGTATCCAAGGGATATATCTATGTTTAAAAATCTTAGTTGCAGTGCATGAGGCTTAGTCACTCTTCTTATATGAGATTTCGTAGGCCTCACCACATATTACAGAGATTTAGCTAGAATGTGACTTCTTATTCAAATACTTCATTAAGCCTAGGAAAAGATTCATTACTCCCTAAAGTCACTATAAAATCTATAGAAAGAGTATCAAGGAAAATGCTCCAGTCTAGCATGAGTTTTCATCCTAAGTGTAACACCCCGAAAATGGGTTCCAGAGCGTCACACGGTACTTGAGGCTACGAGTAGCCCCAAGCTAACCCTTTGAGCCATTTTCATTCAGTTCAACATGAATCAATGGGGTTTCCATAAATAACTCTCAAATATCAACAGAGTAATCATCATCCAAGAATAAAAGAATTTTAGAAAGATAACAAAATATGACTTATTAGTCAACTCCCAACATCCATACTAGTCCGACAAGCCTTTAATAAAATCAATAAAATTAGCGAGCCATTGAGACATGCCCCAACTGACTCATACTCAGTTATCAAATGTAAACAATTCCGTGAAACCAACATCATACATCACGTCCTCGGAACATGAGGACTCACCACAACAGAGGATGTAGACCAGCGTGCCCGAAGAATCACTGTTGAACCTAGAACTGAGCACCTGAACCTACATTCCGAGAAAATGCAGCCCACATCCGAAAATGTGGGTCAGTACCATGGAAAGGAACCGAGTATATGGGGGTGTATGCTGTTTTATAAACATCATCATCATAAATATTTATAAGAAATTGCAGGATGTATGAAAGACTCACATAGTCCGAAGAAAATCATCATAATCATGAGAGGATGAAATAAGTATAATAACACATGTAAGTCATCATATAATTTGCCAATAATTTTCAGTTCATCAAGAATATCAATTATCATAATGTAAATATCATTTAAATCTTTCTAAAAAATAACATTCACAATTCCACTTTCAAATCACTTCACCATTTATCATAGACACAAGGAAACACACACACACTGGGAGATCCTATAATCGACATAAACCATGTGAGCTACATGGAGTCCAACGTACAACCCACGTTGGGGAGAACCGTCCTATCCTTTCCATCAGAGTAGGACAATTGAAATCAAATCCAGACAAACTAGTGATCACTACATAAATCAGCCTCAGGCTCACTCCTACGGGGGCAGGTAGTTCTAGGGAAGTAAGGTCGCTTTATACCTCGCACTCGGTGCTAAAGATTTCTCCCGGACTTATCTCAGATTATTTCAAAGACAATCCACAACAAAATGATTTTAGTAATATATAAATATACATCGGGAGCCAGCATGCTTCCCATCTATCAAAATCAACCACGTTGTGGATTTTCTTCACACTTAAGTTGAAAATAACTCCATTAAGACCAAAAGGTCAAATCATTCAAAATATCTCAAATATTCAACATCAACGTGCTTATAACACATACTTTCTCAAAAAAACACAATTTCCAATAGGGATTCACGACCCAAATATCAAAATCATGATAAATATC
>JAPEIP010000005.1:123590170-123606338 GCA_026120095.1 Capsicum chinense | reverse complement strand
TCAACGGTAAGTGATCATCCCAACTTCCTTTAAAGTCAAGTGCACAAGCTCTCAATATATCCTCTAAGGTCTGGATGGTCCACTCAGCCTGACCATCGATCTGCAGATGAAAAGCAGAACTCAAAAGCACTTGGGTACCAAGATCCTTCTGAAAGCTTTCCAAAATTGCGAAGTCAACTGAGTACCCCTATCTGAAATGATAGATAAGGGAACTCCATGTAGTGTGACTAGCTGTCGGATATACAATCTAGAGTAATACTCAGCAGTATATGTAGTATGAACTGGCAAGAAATGAGCAGACTTAGTCAACCTATTAACCACAACCCAAATGGAATCAAGATGTCGTCGTGAAGAAGGTAAACCAATCACAAAGTCCATATTTATCTCTTCCCACTTCCAGGTGGGAATACTAAACTCTTGCATCATGCCATTAGGAGGGACTAGTGATAACAAACACACCCTATGACTTGTCACTAGTAATAATTAGCCATTAGAAGGTACTAGTTATCGCAATAGTATATAGCTAAAAACCCAGTCTTAGACTACGACTTTACCTAACAACTCATGATTAGTCATGACGAGCCGTTAGGAGAGGAGTTATAGTCATAGTAGAAAGGACCCAAGACCTCAGGATTTAAGGTGATGCCTCATACCATAACTCATTACCATTCATAATGAGTCATGAGGTAAGTTATAAAGAATGTGAGTGGAACTTCCTACACAATTTCTCCAGGACTTTTAAGTCTTTTCCCATTTTTTTAAAAGACAAACCAATATCATTTGGGCTACCCAAAAGGTGGTATAAAAGATTTCAAATCCCAAAATTCATGATTAAGTCATAATTCCACCCAGAGAAACAAAAAGGGGAAAATTTTCTCTTCTCTCTAACGAAACTAGGGTTTTTCAAGTTCAAGAATAATTCGAAGAAATTCTCCAAGCATTTTTCCTTCAGGTATGTGGGATTTTATCAAATGGTCCCTTCCACTGATTGAGTCCCAAGAAACCCCTTCACTCTTAAGTAAAGCCATATTTCCTTTGTGGGTTCTAAGTCAAATATGAGTTTCATCAACCCTTTCTCTCTATTTGTTTTGTTTATAAACTATGATAATATGTTTCCCCTATAGTATTGTATCTCTATATCTTTGATAATAAAGAGTGTCCTTATCATGATTATCTATTGAAATATTGAGTATTATTCATGTCTTTCCCTACCAAGATCAATCTTAAATACAATCATGCCCTGTCGTATTAGTCAGAGCTGGAGGGTTATCAACACCTGGTACTTAGGAATCATGCTTATGTCAGCTTATATGTTATTAAGAAGTTCATATTGTACATGTTGTGTTATTTTTAGCATACCATGACTTGAGCATATCAGTTATCAGTTCATGTTTCAATTTATACTTCAATGTAATTCAATTGAGAGTCATACTTATCATCTAGAGAACGCAGGGGATAAAAGCTCCCCCGTCAATTAAGTAGAGACCGTTATTAGTAGTCCTTGAGTTCTAGAACTACGCCACCACCGTAGGTTATAAAAGGTCACCCATCAGTTTAGGCTTGGTATCTAGTCCTTTGGGACTTCAGTTTAAAGGATCTATGGCCTCCAGTATTGCTACCCTTGGCAAGGTACTAGCACCCTTCAAACTGGAGTAATAAGTTGGACCCCGATTAGCTCAGATTAGGGAATATCCATTATTGTTAGCTCCCAAAGTCCTCAGTTTATGTTCAGCTTATACTTCAGTTCAGATAAGAATGACCTTGTATTCAGTTATTAAGGTGATGCCTCATACGATGACTCTTTTTAATGACTTATTACGACTAGTAATGGGTTTTCACATGAGTTATAGCCACTAGAAACTGACTGATACATAAGAAAAAATTGCATAATTCTTTTCCATAATATTGGATTGAGGCAAAGTTGGTATCGTTGGAAAGCCAATTCAACCATTTATCTTTTGGTTTTTCTTGAGATAAAAAAATATTAGTAATAAAAAAGTTATTATTGTTTCAAGCTGGCTATAGTTATACTTTTCACAATAATGTAATCGCTAGGGGATGTCTTGACTTATCTATAAGCTAGGAGCTATTTTAGGCCTTAATATATGTCCGTATCACTTTTTAAAATAATAAAACATAAGGTTTGGTTTTGTATTGACTTAAATTATGTTTCTAATGTTGTCTTGGATTGTTTGGGGAGTTACAATATCTCCCCCTTTAGATCATTCATACTTCAATGAAGACTGACTTAGGTGAAAAGATAGGAAAAGATTTGTTATACCTGACATAAAATTCCAAAGCTAAAAATGGACATGATGATTGAATTTCCATCTAAATATTTGACTAGATTGAAAATTTGGGAACTTACTAATACTGTCTTGCTGAATTCTAAAGTTAGATAACTAACATGACATTAATCTCTAAATTTGGAAATATGTCACGATTGGGACTGATTTATATGTGGAGTAAGTACTCAATTGAGTTCATAATAAGAATTAATGTAAATAAATCACCCCATGGAATAGAGCATATTCTTGAAACTTTAGATAGTAAGACTAGATGAAAAGGTTGAAAACTATAGGAGCTTATATGCCTGATTGCTAATCTGAATTGTTGGTTATATAGACTGACTCATTCTGAAAGTTTATAACTCAGCTAAAGTATCCGTAGAACGAATGGATCATTAGAACTATATAGTGATATTAAATGATAGGAAATTTTTATAAGTCACTGAAAAAGGAAAAATTGTTATATTCAACACTCATTGTCTGAAGATCTAATAACATTAGGGAGAAAAAAATTTGGGCATGATCTTAGTGAGATATTTGAATAACGAATAGCAACATGGAAAAACTCTATAATATCGAATATATGCATATAAAATATAATCTAGGATAGAATTACTTTGCCTTAGGAAATGCAACTGTTAAGATTCAAGCTTAGCCATATATCTTAAATATTCCCTCAACTGTACTTCTCCCCTTAAATATTATAATTCATTTGATGCCACTTATAATCTACACATGGGCATTGATAACTCCTTCTACCAAAGTTTGAGTTGAACAAAATTATCTCATCATGTTAAAGCCTAACTCAAAGTCATAAGATACTATACGTAACACCATAATACTAGTCTGAACCATAGATTCAATATCCTATATGTTTTTAGAGCGCTCATTAAAAGAATAATACTCTTTACAACTTCAGCCTCTTACTAGATTCACTACTACACAATGTATTTATCCACTTAATACCAACATAAAATTCAAGCCTATTGTTGTAACCACATATAAACTTCTAGGCAACCAAACCACTTAAGAATTTTACCATATTCTCTATTACCTCAATCAATAACATCTTTCATGCACTATACCCAAGAAGACACACCTAGAATTTTGAACTAACTATGACACAAACCAAAGATTTGCCTCAATCTTCCTTAACACTTATAACCTTAGATATAACAAGCATACAAAAATATTTCCCTAATAAGGAACATTTACTCTCTCTCATTTAAAACATTGTTCATCTATTTTCATCACCACTATTTTTATATAAGGAAAGTGCATGAGGATCTAAATCATGAAAGAATATTATACATTACTTTGACATTTAACTAAGGACTGAGGAATAGATTATCAAAGGAATGTATTTATTAAAGCGATCTAAATTGAGGGCATATGCTCCATAATACAAATTTTACATGTCCTTAAGGGTGTATCATGAGTTAAAGGAACTGAGCATACGGTAAATCATGGGTACATAAGTCATAAGCTACATGACCAGAGATAGGAATTCATAAATTCATAGGATATGATTTATACTTTTGAGTGTCATGAACTATCGCTCCTTATACTAGGAACATGGAGCGTACACAATTCTATATAAAGTACAGAAATAGGAGCTATGATCATACAGCTGAGTTTTGAGGCATAAGCAGAGTGACGTAATGATTGATGTACAAAAATTCATATCGAGATAAGAATTGGTTGAGTATCTTCCTCCCCTATTGTTGTTATAAAATTCAATGGCATCACTACTAGAATTTGAAAACCATACTTGGTTACTTGTTCTATCATCTTCTCCTTAGATTTAAGCCATTGTTCTAGGTCTATGGACTACTGCAAGAAACTTTAAACTGAACTAAAAGTACTCTGCTATAGATGTCGAGATATAATAATACATATAAATAATAAATTTCCCTGAAAGATTATATCTTAAAGTACAAACCCCGTTGCTTGTACATTCTTTTTAGATACTACTCTTAACTTTCTAAAGCCCCAATAGTTATCATATTATAACTTAAACACTTACTAGCTTATAATCTCCAGAAGTATCACTATGCCTTATGTTCACACTTTTTTTCTTTCTAGGATTTCAAACTCATCTTTACATTAACTTTATCATCAAAACATCAATCTTAGATTCTAACCCTCAATATTGTGTAATATCCCATACATTTCCTAGCTCAGTTTAGCTCCTAGAATGTCAAGGGTTAGATTTGAAAATAAATAACTCCTGATACGTGTAGAATTTTCCAGTTATAGAGCCACCAAGTTGTAAATAATTGAACCAGCTTTCCAAGATATCATTTTTACCTTAATTCGATACTCAATTAAGAAGATGTGGCATTTTTAGTAAAAACGTATGGCACTTCGATAGGCACCGCACTATGGTGAAGAACAAAATCACAATTTTCTAATTCCAATAAAGCACCGTGTATGGCTTGTATCGCGGTGAGGTCCCAGTTCTAGTTTTGCAGTTTCCAGCAGCTCACCGCGATGGTACCGTATAGTGGTGATGGCCTAAATGGTATTTGTCAATTTCCAGTGGTTTATCGTGATAGCCTCGCATTGTGGTGAAGTTCCATTTCATAATAGTCCCTTTTCTATTAAGCCACCCTGATAGTGGCGCATCACTGTGGGGCCGAAAATTGGGATTTCCAATTTCCTAAGTTTATTTTAAAAGGGTTGTTTAGTCTTTTTGCAAGCCCTCAATTCATGAAAAATAGAGGATTAAACCTATTCTAACCATTTTATGCTCACTTTTCATCAAATTAATCTCCAAGAAAACCCTAGAACTCTAAACTTAATCCCCAAGAAATCTAAAATTCCACTATTCTTTCGCTAAGAAAACTCAAAAGTTAAGGTTTCCAATTTAAGATAATAAAGAATTCATCTTTAAGAGAACAAATAGGAATCCAAAATAAAGTGTTCTGCTATATTGTATTAATTAAGGTATGTGGGGTTTTTCAAATTGGGGTCCATACCTAATATTGTTAATTGAAAGATTATGAGATTTGAAGTGATTTAGATGATGAATTTTCATGTTTATTTTCCCATTTTCATGTGTATTGCAGAAATTCCTAAATTTTGAGATGAATTATCAATACTTACATTATCAAGCATGAATCTTGTGATATTTTGACATAAATTTGATATATGGGTTGTTTAGCCCTAATTGTATGTGATATTTCAAGAATGACAATACTTTAAGCATCCTATGATTAATTATTTTCAGATTTTGATAAAGGCTTGATCTTTTGATCTCAGTTTAGACTTGGAATCCACCTTATAGTTTTAGTTACAAATTAATCTAATAGATATATAGTTTGTTTTCATTATAAACCATTATACTAGTTTTAAAGTAGATTTCCAATAGAATGAGCATACAGATTCAAGGAAGTAGTATTTAGCACCGAGTTGGGTATGTTCACATGTCGTAGAACTATGAGCCAACATAGGTCCATATTATTAGACTATTCCTATTTCTATATGGATAACAGTTACATATATGATAACTTAGATTAGGCTATTCTCCTTCGAAAGAGTATGACACCTCTTCCCAACGTGAGGTTTTTCTATAAGGGAACTTGACGTTGGACACTATGATAGCTCACATAGTGTATGTCTATTATAGGAACCTCTATAATAGAAAATAGTATAGAATAATCATAACAAAATAGCTTTTAGAAACTAAGTGTAAAGGCTTATGATTTTATTCAGATATTTTATTTATATAAGTCATTAGCTACTAGATTTCAGACTTCAGATTATAGATATGTAATACCAGTACAACTTTTAACAACTTTTATAAACTAAATTCTATGTAATACCCCGTACTTCTACCTAGCTTAAATTCATCCTAGAAATGTTAAAGACTTGTTTCAAAGATGAATCCACTTTTATATATGTGGTACTTTCAGTATTTTCACTTTTTATCATGTGGTAAATTGAATAAGCTTTCCATCGATACCAAATTCGCCCAACTACGACACTCAAATAAAGCTATTTTAGTAAGACAGTGTCCCACTTGAGCCATCAGCACGTCGCGGAGCAGGTCAAAATAGGAATCCTCAAAATCTAGTGAGCCTCCATGATTATGGCGCATCGCGCCAGGGATCAAATTAAGAATTGTTATTTTTCTAGTGTCTCAACGTGATACCACTGCATCATGGTGGAATTGCAGGCCCTATCCAGCATTACAACATGATTTCACCGCATCAGCCCATTTCCCAATTGGCAATTTCCAGTGACACAATGCGATAACGCCGCGTTGTTCCAGCCTGCCAAATCAGAAAAATTTTCTTAGAAATAAAATATACGTTCAAGGGTTAAAAGGGTCAATTTATCAACCATATATAAATCTAATAACACATGATTCAGCTATATTTTACCCAAAATATATAGTTTCTCTCAAGAACAAGCTAGGGTTTTCAATTGGAGATTCAAATTCAAGACTCAAATTCAAGAATCTCTCTGTCAATCTTCGTAGAATCAAGAACTAAAGTATGCATAGTGTTAAGTCATGGACTCTTTTTATCCATGAGGCTCAAGAACCCTATTTTAAACTATATGTCATCATGTTCTTGTTTTGAATTGATTATGTTCATGTTGTTATTGTTGTATCACTGCCAAGATTGCATCCTTATCATGTTTTGATAAAACTATGTTAGTATAGGGTTGAAATTCATGCAATAAAGTTAAATTGTGGAGCCATTTTATATTAAATTGATGATCATACCTATGCCCTAAGTGTGCATGCAAGGTGTTTGATAATATGCCCCAATGAATAATTGATGATCAAGTACTTAGTTTCCAAGTATCAAGATCATGTCATGCCTTTTAAGTTATACTATACCTACTTAATTAAGTTAATTCCCATGCAAGCCTATGCATTGTGATTGCTTGATGAGATGTTCATAATATTAGAAGCACAAAATTATACCATATTTATACGCATTACTATCCATGTACACTATTATGATGATCATGTACTTCATGAAAACCTTAACTATGATATTATCAATTGTTGATATTGGTCATGTGATCAAAAGTGTCAAGCCTTATCAATTTCATTCTATCGAGTCCTGGGGGTACTTGTACCCGATGATTTAGTTGTGTGCTTAGAGCCATGTCATGTTTTCACAATACTCTTAGTCAAGCCATAATTCTTAGAATTCATCCAGTCTCATGACTCAGGAAAACTTAGTAAATTTAGTATCAGTCTTGTCCTACTCAGTAATCTCACTAACCTCAGTAGTCTCTGTAACATCAGTACTCATTAATCTCGATAACCTCACTATTCCTAAAAATCTTAGTAACTTCAGTACTTTCCGTTAGTCCTTCGATTTCAGTAGCATTCCATCAATCAACGGAACTCAGTGAACTCAATTTAGCACCGCTAAACAATACCATCAGTAATAGTTCAGTTCAGTATAATCAATTCAGTGTCTATTTAGTTGGGAGTAGGATTCAGCACCAAGTGAACCCAAGGATCGGGACACGCCTATTATTTAGTGGAAAGTGTAATCCTTAGAATCAATCCTTGCATTCTAGAACTATGTAGCTAGCATAGGTTGAGATTTACCCATATATGTAGCTCTACTAATTCATCTTATTTGAGTTTTTCCTTATAGGAGGGGTTGATGGAAGAGCTCCCTATCAGAGAGGGTTTACTCATAGCTTGTCATTACTCGTGGTACGGTACTGACACCCTTCAAATTGGGTTTATAGGTTGGACCTCACCAGTTTTGTTTTGGGGCATGTTAGTTATATGATTACCTCCCACAGTCTTAGTTTAAGATCTAGTTTCAGTAATAGAACTTAGTTTAGTTCTACAGAAATCCAAGACCGTTAGATGCATTCAAATCAGTATAGTGTGGAACCCAACTAGTTCCATTAGTATCAGGACTATTAGATATAGTCACTCATGTTATCAGTATCTAGACTCAGTAATTATGTTATCACAAACTCAATTAATAGTATATTAATTATACAGAATTTATGTTATTAGTATTCAGTTTCAAGACTGTCAGATACAGTCTCTCAAACTAGTTCTTCATAATCAAAATTGTCAGAAATAGTCATACCTTTATTAGTAATATGATATTAGTTCCTCAATATTCAGTAGACTCATTCATTCAGTATACCAGTATCCCAATATCAGTACTCATGTATCAGCAAATCCATGTTATCAGAATCTACTAGTCATGGCTATCACGAATTCAGTTATAGTCTCTTATTCATAAAATTATTCTCATGCTCACGGTATTCAGTTAGTTAGTATAGTTCATTCATATGAACCATTGCATTCAGCTTACCTCACTTGTATACCAGTATATTCAACGTACTAATGTATTTGCGCTATGGTGTGTTATGTCATAGGTTTAGAAGCACGAGCTCCCGAGCATCCTTAGTAGATCAGAAATTCAGCAGCCAGACTAGCAGTGAGTCCTCATTATTCGAGGATAGCATGATTATTTTATTATTTTATTATTTTAGTAGTTCAAAGTTAGTTAGGAACGTATCCCATCAACTTCACAGTTTTCAGATAGTTTAGAGGCTTTCAGACTACGGCATGTTTCAGATAGTTTATCTTAGTTTTAGGTATTGTTATACCCCATTACATACATTTATTTATATTCAGTATTTGTTCAGTTTTTAACTTTATTGCCTTATAGCTTACATTCCGTATATTTATAGTATATTATTCAGTGCTCAATTATAGATATCAGTCATGGGTTATCTTGTGGTCCTTTGGGGTCATGAGCACCGTGTAGCATTATGAGTACCAAATTCGGGGTGTTACATGCTATGACTAACTACATTTATGCAACATATTTTAATATTCATGAATATGATTTAACACTTTTAGACATTCCAGCTTATGTGAGTCATCTACATTTAGAATGCATTATTTTATAAATTATGATGATAACACATTTTTTTACTTGTGCATTCACCCTCATATACTTAGTACAATCTAGAAGTACTTATCCACATATATGTCTATGTGCTACATTGTGTCATAATGTAGGTTCAGGTGCTCAACTCTAGCAGCGTGATTGATCGTGAGCATCTCTATCTACATCCCGACAGTGGTGAGTCTTTGTAGTTTGGGGACTTAGTCATTCAATTTTTCATCTTATTAGTATAGATGATTTAGTGTTTTTAGATAGGTTGTGTTAACTAGGGGTTTGTCCTAGTGACTCTCTACTATTACTAGTAGAAGCATGTCAGACTACTAGATTATGATTCAGATTTTCAGTATCAATTGATCAAACTCTTGAGTTTAGTATTTTTAGATATGATATTCAGACATTTTCATCTTATCTCATACAAAATTTTTCATTTTAGCTTGTTTATATATCTATACTTCCCTATTATGAGTTTCCGATTTAGTAGATAGCTTACAGGGTTAGCTTAAGGTAACTCATAGTCTTGAGCACCATGTGACATCTTGGGACTTATTTTCTCTGAGCCTAAGGTTATAAGAGTCCTAAGGAGTAAAACAACTTGATCATGGGTGTGAATCGCACCACATTATGAGCAAGAGGTTATAGGATATTTTTAGGAAATCATCTCTTTCTTTCATGAGCTATCGTGCCTACAATATATATATATATATATATCTACTTTTAACTCATGCTCCTACGTGACAGTTGAATATTCATCCTTGTCGAGCTATGCCTATAGAAATGATAACCATCCACCCCAACCTGTTGACCCTCTGAATGAGAATATTCCCATGCTTTATTTTGAGCTACCTTTTAGGGTTGGCTTAAGTTGTGACTTCTAATATTTAGGGCAACGATCAGTCAATAGTCCTAATTCTATAGAATGGTGATATAAGAGTAATTCGAGACTTTATAAGAATGAATATGCCAGAGTTCTTTGGGTCAAAAGTATGTAAGGACCCATACTTTTACTTATATGAGGTGAAGAAGATCACCCAGATTATGCATATTTATAAAGAGAAGAGTGCAAAGTTAGTATCCTATAGATTGAAGGATGTAGTGTATGATCGGGTGGTTATGTGGAAGAATGGTTTTAAAGATATAATTCAGCTTCTCTGAGTAGGTTGGTGTTTCAAGATGCTCTTCTAGACAGGTTCTTTCTGTATGAAATAAGAGAGGCTAAGGAAGAGGAGTTTGTGAGCCTCAGGTTGGGCTCAATGAAAGTGAAAGAGTACTGCCTTAAGTTTAACTAGTTGTCTTAGTATGACCCTGATACGATGGCTGACCCTAAGGCAAGTGTGAGTAAGTTTCTTACTGGGGTATCTAGTTTAGTAGTCAAAGAGTATAGGACAGTCATGCTTATTAGAGACATAGATCTTGCTAGTTTAATGATTCATGCTCAGCAGATTGAGGCAAAAAAGTTAAAGGGGAGAGAGAAGAAATAAGAAGGCTAAAACTGGGTAGTTTAAGTATGGCCAGAAAAAGTACAGAGGGGAAATCATTCGTAGTTTCAAAATCATTCGTCTATGTCAGTGCCATCTTTAGCTAGTGCTCCCATTCCAGAGCTAGGCAAGAGAAGTGGGTTCACACTTCTATGTCTAGATCTTAAAATAGTGTGAGTGAAAAGCCTAGTTATCATCTACATGCTAACTATGGTAATAATCATCCTAGTGAGTGCTCGTTGGGATAGAAAGGTTATTATGGTTGTGGTAATTTAGGACATTATCAAAGAGTATCTGTATTCTAAGATGAAAAATAGGGATGTTCATCCCCAAACTCAAAATACTAGCGAACAAGCCCCTCTAGGTCAACCAGTCCTTCCTCAGGGTACATCATCTAGTACCAGTGGTGGTCAGTGCCAGAATCGGTTTTATGCTTTGCCATCCTATTAGGAGAAAGAGTATTTACCAGGTTTTGTACTAGTATGCTTCATGTGTTTTATCTTAACGTTTATGTGTTGTTAGACCCTGGGTTGAATTTCTATTATGTGACCCCACTAGTAGTAGTAAATTTTGAAATAGGTCCTGAAAAGATCCCTGAGCCCTTCTTAGTTTCTACCCCAGTGGATGAGTCAGTTGTTACCAAATAGATATATAGAAAATGTCTTATGGATATCCTTCATAATGTTATTTTAGTAGATTTAATAGAGTTAGATATGGTCAACTTTGACCTTGTTCTTGGTATGGATTGGCTCTATTCCTGTTATGCATCCATATATTGTCGCACCCGAGTGGTGAAGTTTTAGTTTCCAGAAGAGCCAGTCTTTGAGTTGGAAGGTAATTCAGTGTCTCCCAAGAGTCTTTTCATATCCTACCTTAAAGCCCGAAAGTTGATCTCAGAAGGGTGTATCTATCATCTAGTTTGGGTCTAAGACACTAAGTCTGAGACCTCAATAGTTCAGTCAGTTAGTATAGTCAATGAGTTTCCTGATATTTTTCTTGAAGATTTGCCAGCGGTACCTCCCGATAAGGAAATAGAATTTGGTAATGACCTTCTTCTAGATACTCAGCCTATCTCTATTCCTCCTTATCGTATTGCTCCAGTCAAGCTTAAAGAATTAAAAGAGAAGCATAAAGATCTATTAGATATAGGTTTCATAAGGCCCAGTATCTATCCATGAGGTGCTCCCATCCTATTTGAGCGAAAGAGAGATGGTTCTTTGCGAATGTGCATTGACTATCATAAGTTGAATAACGTCACAGTCAAAATCAAATATCCACTTCCTAGAATTGATGACTTATTCGAACAGCTCCAAGGTGCAAATTACTTCTCCAAGATACACCTTAGATTCAACTATCATCAGCTTAGAGTAAGAGAATGTGATATTCCAAAGACAGCTTTTAGAACCCATTATGGTCATTTTGAGTTTCTAGTCATCTCCTTCGGACTAACAAATCCCCCCACACCCTTCATGGACTTGATGAACAGAGTGTTCAAATCGTATTTGGACATGTTTGTCATAGTCTTTATAGATGATATTCTTATCTATTCTCATAGTAAGGATGATCATGAAGACTACCTTAGAATTGTCTTGCAAACTCTTAGAGATACCCAATTGTTTGCCAAATTTAGAAAATGTAAATTTTGGCTAAGATCGGTAGCTTTCATCGGTCATATTATTTCCATTGATAGTATTAAAGTTGATCCCTAAAAGATAGAGGTAGTAAGAAACTGGCGCAGACCCATTTCTCCATCAGACATTAGAAGTTTCTTTTGTTTAGTTGTCTATAATAGACATTTTGTTAAAGTTTTCTCATCTATTGTGTCTCGTATGCCTAGATTCAACAAAAATAAAGTTAAGTTCCAGTTGTCAGATTTCTATGAGAAGAGTTTTTAGGAGTAGAAGAATTGACTCACTTTAGCCCTAGTTTTAGCACTACCTGATGGTATAGATGGATTTGTTGTATATTGTGATGCCTCTAGAATCGGTTTGGGTTGTGCTTTGTTGTAGAGAGGTAAAGTTATAGCCTATGCCTCAAGACAGCTTAAAACTCATGAAAATAACTACCCCACCTATGACCTTGAGTTAGATGTTGTTGTGTTTTCATTGAATATATTGAGGCACTATCTTTATAGGATGTATGTTGTTGTATTTATGGATCACAAAAGTTTGCAGTGTGTGTTTAGTCAGAGGGAGTTGAATATTTATTAGAAAATGTGGTTAGAATTATTGAAGGATTATGATATAAGTGTGTTGTATCATCTGGATAAGGCCAATGTAGTGGCAGACGCCTTTAGTAGATTGTTTATGGGCAGTGTCACTCATGTGGAGAATAATAAAAGAGAACTAGTTTGGGAAGTTCACCAGTTATCTAGATTGGGCATAAGGTTGGTTGACTCAGTTGAAGGGAATGTTTGGGTCCAGAATAGTTTAGAATCTTCTCTAGTGTCTGATGTGAAAGAGAAATAGGATAGGGATCCTAGTTTGGTTAAACTGAAGGGGTCAGTTAAAGACCAAAATATAGACGTTTTCTCCTAAGGGGGAGATGGTGTGTTGATATACTAGAGTAGATTATGTGTGCCATGTGTTGATGATTTGAGGTAGTGGATCATGTCAGAAGCGCATGATGTGCACTATTCCATTCATCTAGGAGCCACCAAGATGTACTGTGACTTGCGGGAAGTCTATTGGTGAAGTGGTATGAAGAAAGATGTCACAGAATTTTTAGCCAAGTGTTCAACTTGTCAACAGGTTATGGTTGTGCATCAAAGACCTGGTGGCACTTTGTAGGAGTTTGGCATACCCACATGGAAATAGGAAGCGATGAATATGAACTTTGTGATTGGATAACTCCATTCCCGTCGTCAACATTATTTGATTTGGGTGACTATAGATAGATTGACCAAATCATATTATTTTTTGCCAGTTCACACATATTACACAGATAAAGATTATTCTAAGCCATAAATCCGAGAGTTAGTTAGATTGCATGGAGTTCCCTTGACCATGATATCAGATAGGGGTCTCCAGTTTACCTCTCAGTTTTGGAAAGCCTTTTAGAAAGGTCTTGGCATCAAAGTTTACCTCAGTTTAGCTTTTTATCTACAGAAAGATGGTCAGGCAGAGAGGACCATTTAAACCTTAGAAGATATGTTGAGGGAATGTGTTCTTGACTTTAAAGGCAGTTGGGATTACCACTTACCATTGATCGAGTTCGCCTACAATAACAGTTATGATTCTAGAATTCAGATGACCTTGTTTAAAGCTCTTTATAGATGGAGGTGTAGATCACGAGTTGGTTGGTTTAAAATAGGTGAGGCCACTTTGATTGGGCCAGATATGGTATTTAAATCCATAGAGAAAGTTTAATAGATTTGCAAGAGATTGAAAGTAGATAAGAGTCATTATAAATCTTATGCAATCATAAAAAGGAGAGATCTTGAGTTTGAAGTAGATGATCTTGTGTATTTAAAGGTTTCACCAATGAAGGGGGTGAAGAGATTTGGCAAAAAGGGGATGTTAAGTCCATGATATGTTGGCCCCTACAGGATTTTGAGTCATATTGGGAAGGAAGTATATGAGCTTGAGCTACCCACAGACTTGTCACTTGTTCATCCAATGTTCCATGTGTCCTTATTGAAAAATTGCATGGATAATTTAATTATTATAGTCCCTCTAAAAAGTACAGATATTTAGAATAGCCTCTCATACGAAGAACTTTCAGTAGAGATTCTTGATCATCGGATCAGTAGACTAAGGAACAAATAAATTCCCTTTGTCAAAGTTCTATGGTGAAATCAGTCCGTTGAGGGTGTTACTTGAGAATCAGAAGCAGACATGCTTACCAAGTATCAACATATTTTCTCCATAAACTCAGATTCAACCAAAGGTAACAATCCTCCATAATTCAGTTCTTTTCTAGTATTAGATTAAGCTATATAGTTATCTTCATATCTATTCATGCACTTGAAGGCTAGTTAAGTCGCTCAGTATGTTTTAGATTCAGTCATGCAGTTTTTTTCATATGTGCATGCCAGATTATATAGCCTCTGTTCATCAGAATCTTCAGCTTAAATAGTCTCATTCGAGGACAAATGTACCTAAGAGAGAGAAAATATAATACCCTGTACTTTTCCTATCTTAACTTATCTCCTAGAATGTCAAGGGTTAGATTTGAAAATTAGTAACTCTTTATACATGTAGAATTTTCCAATTATAGAGACACCAAGTTGTACATAATTGAACCAGCTTTCCAACGATACAAATTTTGCCATAAACTGATACTTAGTTGAGAATTTATTGCATTTTTAGTAAAACAGTATGACATTATGACAGGCACCACACCATGGTGAAGAACAAAATTGCAATTGTCCAATTCTATTGACCCGCATTGCAATGAGGTCCCAGTTCCTATTTTGGAATTTCTAGCAGCTCTCTGCGATGGTACCACATTGCGGTGATGGCCTAAAAGGCTTTTTTCAATTTCCAGTTGCTTACTATGATAGCCCCGCATTATGGTGAAGTTCCAGTTTACAATAGTCCCTTTTCTAGTAAGCCACCGCGATAGTGGTGCATCGTGGTGGGGCCTAAAATATGGATTTATAGTTTCCAAAATTA
Organism: Capsicum chinense; assembly: GCA_026120095.1. NCBI lineage: Eukaryota > Viridiplantae > Streptophyta > Magnoliopsida > Solanales > Solanaceae > Capsicum > Capsicum chinense. The sequence continues at coordinate 123,591,042 of JAPEIP010000005.1, read as the reverse complement.
ATTTTAGAAGGGTAGTTAGTCTTTTCCTAATCCCCCAAGTCGTAAAAAATAGAGGATTAAACCTAGTCTAAGCATTATATGCTCACTTTTCATCAAATTACTCTCCAAGAAAATCCTACAACTCAAAACTTAATGCCTAAGAAATCTAAAATTCCACCATTATTTCTTCAAGGAAACTCAAAATTCAAGGTTTCCAATTTAAGAAAATCAAGATTCCACCTTCAAGAGCATAAATAGGAATCCAAAATCAAGTGCTCTACTCTGTTGCATCAATTAAGGTATATCATATTTTTCAACAAGGATAATTCTTTCATCCTTGTGCCCAAAATAAATTGTAAAGTTGATTTTGTAAGAAATTACATGAGTTTCAAATTTGGGTTCATACCCAATATTGCTAATTGAATGATTATGAGATTTGAAGTGGCTTAGATGATGAATTTGCATGTTTATTTTTGTACTTTCATGAGTATTGTAGAAATTCCCAGATTTTAAGATGAATTATAAATACTTACATTATCAATAATGAATCTTATGATGTTTTGACATGAATACGATACATGGGTTGTTAAGCTCTAGTTGTATGTTGATATTTCAAGAATGACTATACTTTAAGGATCCTATGATTAATTTTTTCAGAATTTGATAAGGACTTGATCTTTTGATCTAAGTTTAGACTCGGAATCCACCTTACAATTTAAGCTACATATTTAGCTAACAGATATACAGTTGGCATTAATTACAAACCATTATACTACTTTTAAAGTGAATTTTCAATAGAATGAGCATACAAATTAGAGAAAGTAGTATTTAGCAGCAAGTTGGGTATGTTTTCATGCCCCAAAACTATGAGCCAATGTAGGTTCAGATTATCA
>JAPEIP010000005.1:123570780-123590070 GCA_026120095.1 Capsicum chinense | reverse complement strand
TAGTTAGATTGCATGGAGTTCCCTTGACCATGATATCAGATAGGGGTCTCCAGTTTACCTCTCAGTTTTGGAAAGCCTTTTAGAAAGGTCTTGGCATCCAAGTTTACCTCAGTTTAGCTTTTTATCTACAGAAAGATGGTCAGGCAGAGAGGACCATTTAAACCTTAGAAGATATGTTGAGGGAATGTGTTCTTGACTTTAAAGGCAGTTGGGATTACCACTTACCATTGATCGAGTTCGCCTACAATAACAGTTATGATTCTAGAATTCAGATGACCTTGTTTAAAGCTCTTTATAGATGGAGGTGTAGATCACGAGTTGGTTGGTTTAAAATAGGTGAGGCCACTTTGATTGGGCCAGATATGGTATTTAAATCCATAGAGAAAGTTTAATAGATTTGCAAGAGATTGAAAGTAGATAAGAGTCATTATAAATCTTATGCAATCATAAAAAGGAGAGATCTTGAGTTTGAAGTAGATGATCTTGTGTATTTAAAGGTTTCACCAATGAAGGGGGTGAAGAGATTTGGCAAAAAGGGGATGTTAAGTCCATGATATGTTGGCCCCTACAGGATTTTGAGTCATATTGGGAAGGAAGTATATGAGCTTGAGCTACCCACAGACTTGTCACTTGTTCATCCAATGTTCCATGTGTCCTTATTGAAAAATTGCATGGATAATTTAATTATTATAGTCCCTCTAAAAAGTACAGATATTTAGAATAGCCTCTCATACGAAGAACTTTCAGTAGAGATTCTTGATCATCGGATCAGTAGACTAAGGAACAAATAAATTCCCTTTGTCAAAGTTCTATGGTGAAATCAGTCCGTTGAGGGTGTTACTTGAGAATCAGAAGCAGACATGCTTACCAAGTATCAACATATTTTCTCCATAAACTCAGATTCAACCAAAGGTAACAATCCTCCATAATTCAGTTCTTTTCTAGTATTAGATTAAGCTATATAGTTATCTTCATATCTATTCATGCACTTGAAGGCTAGTTAAGTCGCTCAGTATGTTTTAGATTCAGTCATGCAGTTTTTTTCATATGTGCATGCCAGATTATATAGCCTCTGTTCATCAGAATCTTCAGCTTAAATAGTCTCATTCGAGGACAAATGTACCTAAGAGAGAGAAAATATAATACCCTGTACTTTTCCTATCTTAACTTATCTCCTAGAATGTCAAGGGTTAGATTTGAAAATTAGTAACTCTTTATACATGTAGAATTTTCCAATTATAGAGACACCAAGTTGTACATAATTGAACCAGCTTTCCAACGATACAAATTTTGCCATAAACTGATACTTAGTTGAGAATTTATTGCATTTTTAGTAAAACAGTATGACATTATGACAGGCACCACACCATGGTGAAGAACAAAATTGCAATTGTCCAATTCTATTGACCCGCATTGCAATGAGGTCCCAGTTCCTATTTTGGAATTTCTAGCAGCTCTCTGCGATGGTACCACATTGCGGTGATGGCCTAAAAGGCTTTTTTCAATTTCCAGTTGCTTACTATGATAGCCCCGCATTATGGTGAAGTTCCAGTTTACAATAGTCCCTTTTCTAGTAAGCCACCGCGATAGTGGTGCATCGTGGTGGGGCCTAAAATATGGATTTATAGTTTCCAAAATTAATTTTAGAAGGGTAGTTAGTCTTTTCCTAATCCCCCAAGTCGTAAAAAATAGAGGATTAAACCTAGTCTAAGCATTATATGCTCACTTTTCATCAAATTACTCTCCAAGAAAATCCTACAACTCAAAACTTAATGCCTAAGAAATCTAAAATTCCACCATTATTTCTTCAAGGAAACTCAAAATTCAAGGTTTCCAATTTAAGAAAATCAAGATTCCACCTTCAAGAGCATAAATAGGAATCCAAAATCAAGTGCTCTACTCTGTTGCATCAATTAAGGTATATCATATTTTTCAACAAGGATAATTCTTTCATCCTTGTGCCCAAAATAAATTGTAAAGTTGATTTTGTAAGAAATTACATGAGTTTCAAATTTGGGTTCATACCCAATATTGCTAATTGAATGATTATGAGATTTGAAGTGGCTTAGATGATGAATTTGCATGTTTATTTTTGTACTTTCATGAGTATTGTAGAAATTCCCAGATTTTAAGATGAATTATAAATACTTACATTATCAATAATGAATCTTATGATGTTTTGACATGAATACGATACATGGGTTGTTAAGCTCTAGTTGTATGTTGATATTTCAAGAATGACTATACTTTAAGGATCCTATGATTAATTTTTTCAGAATTTGATAAGGACTTGATCTTTTGATCTAAGTTTAGACTCGGAATCCACCTTACAATTTAAGCTACATATTTAGCTAACAGATATACAGTTGGCATTAATTACAAACCATTATACTACTTTTAAAGTGAATTTTCAATAGAATGAGCATACAAATTAGAGAAAGTAGTATTTAGCAGCAAGTTGGGTATGTTTTCATGCCCCAAAACTATGAGCCAATGTAGGTTCAGATTATCAGATTATTCCTATTTCTATATGGATGACAGTTACAGATGTGATCATTTAGATTAGGTTATACTCCTTGGCAAGAGTATGACACCTCTCCCTAATGTGAGGTTTTCCTATAAGGGAATAAGATATTGGACACTATAATAGCTTGCATAGTGTATGTCGGTTAGAAGAACCTCCCTAATAGAAAAGACAACAGAATAATCATAACAGAACAACTTTTCGAAACAAATTGTAAAGGCTCACTATTTTATTTAGATATTGTTTTATATAAGTCATTAGTTACTAGATTTCAGACTTCACATCACAGATATAAAATTGAGTCCTTTCTATACGTAGACAACATGATTTAAAGACAGAATACCATTACATCTTTTAGAAACTAAATGTTATGACTCACTATATTTATGCTGCAAGTTTGGCTATTCATAATTACGATTTAACACTTTCAGACATTCTTGATTGTGTGAGTCATCTACATTTAGCATGGATTATTTTACAAATTCTGATGATGTTGAGACATCATTTTACTTGTGCATTCTCCCCCATATACTCAGTACAATCTAGAAGTACTTATCCACATATATATATCTAAGCGCTACTTTGTCTCATAATGTAGGTTTAGGTGCTCAACTCTAGAAGCATAATTGACCATGAGCATCTATATTTACATCCCGACAGTGGTGAGTCCTCATAGTTCGGGGACTTATTTATTCAGTTTTTTATATTATTAGTACAGATGATTCAGTATTTTTAGACAATTTGAGTCAGCTAGGGTTTTTTCCCGGTGACTCTCTAGCATTAGTAGTAGAGGCTTGTCAGACTACTAGATTATGATTCAGATTTTTAGTATCGATTGATCAAACTTTTGATTTTAGTATTTTCAAATATTATCTTCAGACATTTTCAACTTAGCTCATACAGAATTCTGCATTTTAACTTGATTATATATCTGTACTTCCCTATTATGAGTTTCTGATTTAGTAGATGGCTTACATAATTAGCTTAAGGCTACTTGTAGTCTTAAGCACCATGTAACATATCGAGACTCATTTTTGGGTCGTTACACATTGATAGCCCTATATCTTATCATGCACTAATACCCACTTAGTACTATTGGATAGGAATAATGTAACACTAATCCACATAGAATTTTATGAACATACTCAACCTTAAATAGCTTTTCTATCAATGTGCTGACCACCTTATCTCTATACTTTTCTATTAATGTGGTCACCACCTTATCTCAATCCTGATTAAAGTATCAATATAATCTTACCCCCTCTTTATTTATTGTCTCTCTCCAAGTGATATTAAATAATCTACACAACACCTTCCTTGACTCATGGATATGTAATCTACTAAATCTGGATAAAAATAATCCCTACTTTATAATGCCACTCTTCTAGGCTCTTGCTTCTAAATCTAGGTCATGTTTTTATAGGATTTCTTAGAAGGGATCTGAGAGCACATCTGACTTTAGCTTAATGCACAATTTTAATAAATAAGAATGAACTCTTTCAAAGTTTGGAACATAAAGCCACTAATGGTATCCTTAAAAGCCAACATTTCATATCAGAACAGTCTGTGGAGATTGTAGATGAAATCTCTATCAGTAAGCTTGACTATTTCTGTTAAGCAGAGTTGGCTTGAATAGATCAATGTAAGAATTTGTATAGGTTTATTAGAGATCATCTCTATTGCATGTTATGATATATGAAAAAAGGGAAATATTTCTTAAATGCCCTACATCCTCTCAAAGAATAGTACAAACATCTCTGTGTCATTGTGCAAGACTCTTCTTGACACGAATTCATCAATACCCTAGGACACTTGAACCTTGTGCTCTGATACAAAGTTTTTCATGACTTGAGACTACCCCTAGTGGTAACACGATGCATAGAACCATAAGTGATCCCAATCTAACCTATGTACTAGCATGATTCTTGAGCAACTAATTTAAAATACATATAAAAGCAAAATTTACATAGCGGAAGCATAATCATGAGATAATCAATTTCAATAAAATAATGTTTAGAGTTTATAATGGTGTAATCTGAAAGAAAAGGGAACTTAAACTTTATAAATAACTCTGAATGGCCATCTATGAAGCCTCTACTAATACTGACTATAGGTAGTCAGGACATGACCCTAACTACCCTAATCAATATATACGAATAAGAAAATAAAGTACTAGAACTGCAATTGACTTGAGTCCTTGAAATAAGAGAACTCGCTACCTACTAGATGAATGTTGTGATCTGCCCAACTATGATCCTGAGACTAAGCACTGGAATCTACATCACCTGAAAAATATTGGCAAATGAGGGATGCTATCAATACTTCAGAATGTGCTAAGTATGTGAGATATGCATTAGTCATAAAAATACTTAAAACATGTTTAAAATTGAGGACATAAGTCATTTGTTGAAATATAAATTTAAAACATGTCTATAAGTAAAACCTATAAGGCATAGTGGAATTTTTAATTCATGAGCTAAAATATTTTTTAAAATTGGGAAGCGGTAGAATCACTAATATTATATGTAATCTCAAATTAAAGCTGAATATGTTGTAAAACTATAGTGAGGGTCATATATGATTATTAGGTCTGAAACTGTGGGATGCGAACTGATGCAATTACTAAGTATAAAAATTTACTGCATAAAACTGAATAAATGAATAACTAAATAAAGTGCCATTCATATTTGAACTAGAGCATAAAATGAACATAAATTGAGGACTATAGGAGCTAACCATAATTGACATACCCAAATTTAACACAATCAGGGTCCAACCTGGAACCCCAATTGATAGGGTGATACTACCTTGCCGAGGGTACCAACACTAGCTGGCATGGATCCACTAAACTAATACCCAGAATTACTAAGGTGCCAATCCTAAATAAATGGCTGAACCCATATAACCCACGGTGGTGATGTGGTTTCAGAAATAAGGGACTGCTACTAACAGTCTCTTCCTAACTAGCGGGGGAGTCATTATCTATGTGTTCCCTCAGTGCTAAGTATTACTCCAACTGAATAACACTAAAGTATAAACTGAAACATAAACTGATAACTTATATGCTCAAGTCATGGTATTCTTAAAATAACACTACATGTACAGTATTAACTGCGCAATAACATATAAGATGACATATACATGACTCTTAAGTATCGGGTATTCATACTCCCCCTCCAAGGTCTTACTAATATGATAGATCATGATAATATGTAAGACTGATCATGGTAGAGAAAGTCATGAATAATATTCGATATTTCAATAACTGATCATGATATGGACTCTCAAAATTATCAAACATATGGAGACAAAATTGAATAGGGGAAACATATTATCATGGTTCAAAAACAGAACTAACACAGAGAGATTTGATAAAACTCATATTTGACCTTGAACCCATGAAGAAGAGGGAGTGAAAGGGTTTCATGGGATTCAATGGGTTGAAGGGACCCACTAATGAAATTACACAAACCTGAAGGAAAATTGCTAGGAGAATTTCTCGGAATTGAGCTTGAACTTGAAGAACCCTAGTTTCCTTGGAGAGATTAGAAAAATCGCCTATTTTGATTTCTATTGTTGGAATTATGACTTAATCATGAATTTAGGGATTTTGGGTCTTTTATACCACCCTTTGGGTGGCCCAAATGATGTGGTTTTGACTTTGAAAAGAGTGGTAAAGACTTAAAATTCCTTGTGAAGTTGTACGGGAAATTCCTCTCCCAGTCATTACGGTTCACCACACGAGTTGTTATGATTAGTCACGAGTCATGGTCTGAGATGTAACCTGAAATCGTAAGGTCTTAGATCCTTTCAATTATGATATGACTCCCCTCCTAATGGCTTGTAATGACTAATCATGAGTCATTAGGCAAAGTCATAGTCTAAGACTGGGTGTTTTCCTATACACTTTTGTGATAACAATTCCCTTCTAATGACTCATTGTCATTGGTGACGAGTCATAGGGTGGGATTGTTATCACTGAGATAAAACTGAGGATCCTTACTATTATGATGAAGACTCCTCGTAACTACTTTTTACGTCTTGTAACGGGTCATCGGGTGACTTGTAGCAACTTGCATCTGATTGATACTTCAGGAAAAATTTCCATAACTCTTTTCCACGGTAATAGATTGAGTCAAAATTGGTATCTTTGGAAAGATAATTCAATTATCTATCATTTGGTGGGTCTAGATCTCAATAATTTGTAGTAATACAAAAGTTATGCTCATTTGAAGCTGTCTATACTTATATGCTTCACATGAATTTAATCGCTAAGGGATGTTTTGGCTTGTCTATAAGCTGGGAGTTATTTGAGGCTTTAATATATGTCTAAATCACTTATCAAAATACCAAAACAAGAGGTTTGATTTTGTATTGTCTTAAATCATGTTTCTAATTATGGCTTGGATTTTTCAAGGTGTTACAAAAATGAATCAGAAACATCTCCAATACCGCTACACATAATACGTAAATAACCAGAATACTAACATAATGTAACATAATATCACACTAGCAATTACAAACTACAAAATTAGATCCCATACACCAATTTGTGCATAAAATTGAAGAACTCATCCTAGCCTCCACTACGACTAGAATATAGACTCATGAGAAGAATAAGAAATCAACAGACATTATAACTAACCTTCATTGTCATTTAACCATCATTCCTCAATTTACCCACATTCCCTAATGTTACCATAATTTAACAAACTTATCATCATTTCTCACTAATCATTATTTAGTAGCTAATCTTTTTTTATTAACCAATCCATTTAATCACTAGAGTCCATTTACGTCATACCACATTATAACCTTTTCCTTATTTTCTAACTTAGCCAAATTTTTACTTTCAATCTCATATCCTGATATTGTCAATATAAAATAAATATGTCACCAAATTATAATATACATCTTCTGACTCGAACTGATAAATATAATCAATAGCCTGACTTGAATCAGTAAATAATCGATAGTCGAACTCAAACCAATAAATAATAAATGGTTGTACTCAAATCAGTAAATATAATCCGTGTACGAACTTAAACAGGTAAATATAATCAATACTGCCATAGTCATCCTCCGGATCCAAACCTGGTATATATAATTATCGACATATTCATCTTCCAAACTCAAATAGGTTAAATATGTATAGGCTGCATCATAAATAGTATTGCCATTATGCATAAATAATAGTATAGTCTATTGGCATCAACCAAGATACCATCAAGTATCAATATTTCTCAATATCACCTCGATACACATTTTCCAATAGTCTACAAAGTGTAAATCTTCTTTACCAAACCTAACATGTGTCAGAGACTAATGCGAGTTATGAATCCACTTCTAATTCTCAAGTCCCATTTTTAGGAAAATTCTACTTGAACTAGGCTTAAGGCATCTAAATCCACTTTTAGATGTATAGCAAGCTACACTAGTGCTAAGGTAAAGATTACTCCCAAAACATTAACTAAGTCCAACATGAACTAACGCAACCTTCATGGGTGTAAGTAACTAAGGCCAACCTTACCCTAAACATGAGTAACTAAAGCATTTTTTTCTAACTTTAGCAATCTAAGTCACTATCTTTCCAAGCATGAGAAATGGAACCTAATTACCTAAAGTATAAGGAAAAAGCTAAGAGTTTCAAACTTATGGTTTCAAATTAGCCTAACGTCCACCAAACTCTAAGTCTTGCATTTCATCAATACAATACCTAAAACAAATCCCAAATCAAACAATATATCATAAACATAATATGACATAGATCAGTGTAACAAGGGATAAACCTATCCTACCTCGTCGTCGAAGAAAGATCCACGAACCACTAAACCACTGCTTTTTCATTTTGATAAGCCTCCTAAAGATACCAAGCTATCAAAAACACATTTAACTCATCAACACGAGAATATCAATACTGATAACTCACCATTGTGCTTCAATTCCAAAAATGACATCAAAACCCCATGTGAGTCCCACATATAGAAAATGCATTTTTGAAACAACCTAACATTTGTGCAAGCTGAAGGAATCATTACACTTAAAATGGGTGAAAAGAAAGATAAATTAAGGTTAAAATCAAGCCCTAAAAATTTAGGATTTTGAGAAAATAATCGAGAAATTTCACCAAGACAAGGGTGAATTCTTACCCTAAATTGGATGATAATTACAAAACAACATTAATCTAGCTTCCCAATCAGCCACAAGCTTTAATTTTAAGCTCCCACACTAATTAGAGATTTTACTCAAAAGAGAATGGGTGAAGAATAAAAAAATCAGGCAAATAGTGTCATTTTATACCTAGTCCAGGTACTTGGGAGTCTGTATTGCGACCCCGAGGTGAGCGAACACAAGTACCTTATGACTTCATAATTAGTCACTATTGTGACCCATACTATACGATCAATGTACTGAGATCGTGGCCCAAGGATGGTGATAGTGGTTGCATTATTTGACAGCTGAAGACTTACAAATACTCCAAGTCTCCGCCAAGACCTTGGGATTCATTCTAAATACCGTATCTGCAAATGAACTATGTAACCATACCAAATTTGACATTCCAAATTAGATTTCGCATTCAAATTTTCCATCCAGGGTCATTTCAATTAAATATGGGTTTCACACCTTTATTTCCAATACCTTAACTTCTTGACTCAATAAGTCGAAATGAGCCTGGGTACCTCGGGACCCAAACCAAATTTCTACGTAGCCTAAAATTTATATTTCAGAACTATTGACATAGTCAAAATTTACATACGAGATCATATTACTAATGTTTTAGTCTAGTGACCATTTGGAACTAGCAAATACTTCAAAATAGGGAATTGCCTCTAAAGACACATGAACTACTCGATAATCAAACTTTTAGTCCCATCAAGTCATAATTGACTTGGGGATACTATGGGAAAAGTCTAGAGATGAAAATATTCAGAAATATAGAAAATAACTGGAAGGGTCATTACAATATCCATTAATAAAGGACCTTTCGTCCATAAAAATTAACGATTAGGATATAACTAAAATCTTGAATAGGTGATGATACTTGTTCTGCATCTTGCTCTTGATATCCCAAGTGGCCTCCTCCACCAGTAGGTGCCTCCACTGAACCTTAACTATAGGAATCTCCATCGTGTGCAATCGCCTGACATTACTAGACAAAATGACTATTAGCTCCTTTACAAAAGTCAAACACTCATCCAACTGGACTGAATTCCATCTAAGCACATGAGATGGATTAGAAATGTATCGCCGCAATATGAAGACATGGAAAAATATATGAATAGTAGAAAATCTAGTGGTAGAGCTAATTCATAAGCCACCTCATCAACCGCATGAAAAATCTCAAAAGGGCCAATGTATCTAGGACTGAGATTGCCCTTCCTTCCAAACCTTATCATACCGTTAATGGGCAATACATGGAGGAATACGTGATCACTAACTCTGTATCTCAAGTCATGAAGCCTATGGTCTATATAGGCCTTCTTCCTACTCTAAGCCGCTCTCAGTCTTTCCTAAATCACCCTTACTCTATCTAATAACTTCTGAAGAAATTAGAACCACGCGTCCTAACCTCAGATGTCCCAACATATCCTCCCAGAGAACATCGTCTCTTACCATACAAAGCCTAAAAAGGTGCCAGCTCAATAATCAAATAAAAACTATTGTTAAAAGAAAACTCTAACAAAGCTAATTATTTCTCCCGTTGGCCCCCAAAATCTATGACACAGTCTTGGAGCATATCCTCATGCACTTGTTTGGTTTGTTTCAATTGATGACCATTTATCTGTGAGTGAGAAGTTGTACTAAGATCCACCTGAGTTCCCATCTCTTCCTAAACCACTCTCTAAAATCTCAAAGCGAACATAGAACCATGGTTTAAAATAATAGAAATAGGCATACTATGCAAACAGACTATCTCCCGAACATAGATATGGGATAGTCTCTCGGTACTAAAGGATATTTGAATATGGATGAAATGTGTTGACTTGGTCAAAAGATCTACAATGACCCAAATACCAGCAGAACCACAGGGATTGCAATACACCACTAATAAAATCCATGGTAATCTGCCCCCATTTCCACTTAGGAATGGTAACCTCTGAGAAAAACTACCTAGTTGTTGACGCACGGACTTTACCTGTTGACAATATAGACAACGAGCTACGAAGTCTGCCACATCTCTTTTTATACCACTACACCAATAGTGTTGTATTAAAACTATATACATCTTGGTTGTGCTGGAATGAATGGAATATCTACATGTATCTTCCTCACAAAAAATTAACTGAATCAATTCATTGATCTTTGAAACACAAATGGCATCCATCAAATCTCAAAACACCCTCAAAATCAATGGTGTTTCTATGAAACTCACCACTCAACACCTAATCACGAATGAAACAAAGCTTACTATCCTGAAACTAACGATCCCATATATGCCCAATTAATGAAAATCTTACCTCAATGAAAGCAAGAATCCTCCTAGGGTTTGAAATATCAAGGTGAACCATCAAGTCAACTAAGGACTAATTTCTCATGCCAATGGACTACGAGGAATGGAAATGCAAGAAAAGATACCCATACTCATTCACTTATGGCTCAAGGCATCCTGTACCATATTTTCCTTGCTCAAAAAATACAAGATGGAAATATCATAATCCTTAAGCAACTTCTTCCATCTACACTATTTAGCGTTAAGCTCCCTCGGGGTCATAAGATGATAAAGAGGATGGTCAGAAAAAATATCATAATGCACACTACAAAGATAATGCCTCATAATCTTAAATATAGAAACAACTGTCGCCAACTCCAAATCATTGGTGGGGCAATTGCTCTTGTGCACTTTAAGCTGTCTAGATACATAGGTAATAACCAGACCACAGTGCATCAACACACAACCCAAAAAACACCAGAAGAATCACAAAACATAATCCCTCATAAACAATAAAAAGAGCTAAATAGGAGCTAAAGTGAAAAAAATCCTTAAGTTTGCTGAAGCTCAACTCACACTCCTTAAACTATTATAAAGGAACTATTTTTTAAGCCAAATTGGTAATCGGGTCTGAAATAGTAGATAAACCCTCAATAAAGCATCTATAATAACTGTCCAAACCAATGAAGCTATAAACCTTAGTGAGAAATATAGGTCTATCCTAATCACGAATTGCTTCAATCTTAGTTGGGTCTACCATAATACCATCCTTAAACACCATATATCTAAGGAATGTTACCAAATTAATCCAAAACTTACTCTTAGAGCACTTGTCAAAAAGCACATGAATTCTAAAAGTTTAGAGCACGATCCTAAAATATTTTTATGCTTCTATCTATTCCTTGAATACACAAGGATATAGCCGATGAACACAATTATGAATGAATCCAAAAATGGTCTGAATACTCAGTTCATCAAATGCATAAATGCAGTTGGGGCATTAGTCTACCCAAATGACATCACTAGGAACTCATAATTATTATAACGTGTCCTAAAAGTAACCTTCAAGATATCCTCAGCCCGAATCCTCATTTGATGATATCCAAATCTTAAATCATTCTTAGAAAACACTATTGCACCCTAAAGTTGATAAAACAAATCATCAATGAGAGGTATAGGATAACAGTTTGTCATTGTCACCTTATTAAGCTACCTATAACTAATATATAAATGTATGGAACTATCTTTCTTCTTCATAAAAAACATAGGATATCCCCAAAAAGACATAGTCAATCTAATAAAACCCTTACTAAAAAGATCCTAAAGCTGAGAATTTAGCTTAAGATCAGTATGAGCCATATGATAAGGTACCATTGAAATAGGTAGGGTATCAGAATCAAAATTAATACCAAACTCAATCTCACGGATAGGGGGAATACCAGGCAGGTCAGTAGGGAACACATTAGGAAACTCACAAACAATAGGAATAGAACCAAGCGACGGAATCTCCAAACTAGTATCACAAATATAAGCGAGAAAAGACTCGGACTCAAAATAAGTCTCTAAGAAAGAGCATAATAAATAATTCCCATTGGATCACGGCTAAGTGCTCCCTACCACATGGCTGGGGCTGCACCAAGCATGGCTAAGGTAATGGACTTGGCAAAAATATCCATGATGCATGATAGTAGGATAACTAGACCATGCCTAAAAACACATAAAAATCTACCATATCAAAAATAATAAGATCAACATAAGTATCAATATCTCTAACAATCACAACATATGATCTAAAGGCTCGATCCATTACTAAAGAATCACCTAAGGTAGTAGATATGCACAATGTCATAATACTAAATCACAAGATTACCCCAATCATTATGCATAATAAGCAGATATATAAGAGAAAGTGGATCCTTTATCAAACAAAGTAAGGGTCGCCCGATGGCACCTAAAAATCATACCTTTGCTCCTGCCTTCCTGAGAACCTCCTCAAGTACCCTTGAAACCACCCTTGTAACTATGATAACCACCATTATATAAAGGATGAACTTATCTAATAGGGAAAGTGCCTTGAGCTGAAATAACAATCACTCTGTGACTATGGAACTCCCATGGATAATGACCAACAGCTCCACAAGTATAGCATGAGCCCTAAGTTAAATCAGAACCATCTAATCTGGCTAACCCAGAATAACCACCATGACCAGAATCCATAATATAATCCTTATGAAGTATAACTGCAACCCTGACTAGTCTTTGGCATTAGACTAACCTCCATCAGGAATTTAAAGTGCTGCCTGACCGATTGGCTGGGATGACTTGGAGGGTGATAGGATAAATACGGAGAATACCCACTATGAGAACTTCTTGCTCTAATTTGGTAACTACTACGATTCCCAGTTAAACTACCCTAATATCTAGGCATCTTATCATTGCCTCATTGGGACTAACAATGCATCTCCTTCATTACCCGAGCATAATCAAAAAGCTCATCAAAATACCTACTTGAAGCAACCAAAATCTGAGTAGACATACGAATGGGAAATCTCAACCCTCTGACAAAGCAGAAAACTCTCTCATACTCAGCATCCAGAATAGATATTGTATGCCAAACCAACTCATGGAAATGAGTCTCATACTATACAACTGTAATGGAGCTCTACTCTAACCTCGAGAACTAATCCCTCAAATAATCTTGAAGGTTGTAAGGAATGTACTTATCCATGTACATCTCAGAGAACTGAGTCTAAGATAATGGAGAAGATCTAGCTGGTCTAGAATCCATATAACCTCTCCACCAATGTCGAGTATCCAAGTCCAACTATAATATAATAGAATACACATCATGAGTCTCAACAAGACCCAAATTATGGATCCTATCCTCACAAGCAATTAGAAACTCGTATGAATCCTCACCTAGATCACCAAAAAACATAGGCAGGGCTAATATCAAGAAACTACCCAACATCTTCTACTCTTTAGAAGACATAGTAGGTTGAGCAACCACTTGTTGAGAAACCATCGGCTGAGCAACTATCGGTATAGAAGAAACTTTAATGTTTTGAGCCACAGCAGCAGGCTACACCCCTGAAGAACAAATAAATCATAGTAGAGCTTAGGTTGGTCCCTTGCCTACCATTAGCTAAACCAAATGAATCTCTAGCTTAGGTATAGCAATAGATCCTGGGGAAGGCGGCCTCTTCTGGCTCCTAGCTAGGGATAAATCAAGCAGTTTTCCATAACCTCTAGAACACCCTCAAACACCAGTAAGATCCCAAGGCTTGGTATTAAGTCCGTCATATTGTGCAGTGTAGCACGTGTCTTGGCCATATATGAAAGAGTAATGTTAAGGGAATACTTCTTCAAACCAACTCAGATTGTAGCACAATATAAGCAAAAAAAGTAAAGAACTCCTTAAAAAGTCCTATGACCTCCCAAAGATAGGAAATGGACGTCATCATTCTAATCAACAAGACTCAAATAGGCACTAGCTTTTGTACCAATAATACTGGCAAAACCTTGCTTTGATACCAATTTGTCATGACCCAATTTATGAGTCATAATGGCACCTACTAAATTTCTATAGTAGGTAAGCCAAACCATAACTTAAAGATAAAGAAACATGTTAATTTGGAAGGAAATGGCCAAAATAGACGTATTTCAGAATATAATATATAAATACACAAAGTTCTCTAAATAGATAAAAACAATCAATTCAACATACTATCCCACTACCTAATAGATCTAATACAAGAGCTTCTAATAATATTGATACAACCTAATTATCTAGAATAGTCAATAATCTATCTTGGATAAAAATATTAAATACAAAAAGATATAAGAAAATAGGTGACTCAGACTCTAATAGCTCACGCTATCTCTGGATATTAACACTACATGAACACAGATCTATGGCAACAACTAGTACTTGCATCTATACCAAAAAGGTACAAAAGTGTAGAATGAGAACCAAAACAACACGACTCAATAGGCATCATCAGCTGGCTTAGCTAAGTCATGATATAAGTTTGATAAAATTCAAGATAAAAAAACTAAATCAAGGTACAAAAAAACAACTTAAATCTTCTAGAATATTGATATACATAATACATAAATAACAAGAATAATAACATCATGTAACATAATATCACACAAGCAATCACAAACTACAAATTGGCTCCCATATGCCAATTGGTGCGGAAAAGTATAGAACTCATCACAGCCTCTCATACGACTGGAGAGTACACTCATAGAAGAATAAGCAATCAAATGATAATATAGCTAACATTCATTGTCATTTAACCATGATTCCACAATTTACCCTCATTCACTAATGTTGCCGTCAATTAACGATCTTATCATCGTTTCTCACTAATCACCATTTAGTAGATACTTATCACTTATTGACCAATCTATTTAATTACTAGAGTACAATTATATCATACCACATTATAATCATTTCCTCATTTGTTGACTCACCCAAATTTCTACCTTTAATCTCACATCACAATATTGTTAATCATAAAAAAATATCATGGAAGCACAATATACATATTTAGACTCAGAACAGTAGGTATAATTAATAGTCATACTTGAATTGGTAAATAATCAATAACCAGACTCAAGCTGATAAATAATCAATAGTCGGACTCTAAAAGGTAAATATAACCATAATCCAGACTTGATCCAATAAATATAACTAATAGTGCCATAGTCATTCTTCGAACTCGATAAGGGCATATATAATTATCAACATAAACATCTTCTAGTCTCATATAGGATAAAAATATATAATCTACATCATAAGTAGTATCATTACTATACATAGATAATAGAATAGTCAATAGCCGTCAACCCTCGCATCAACTAACATAACCATCAAGTATCAATATTTCTCAATATTACCTCGATAGACATTTCCAAAAGTCTAATAAGTGTAAATAATTTTTACTAAAACTAATATATATAATATCCTAGGATAGGTTAAGAATCCATTTTTAATCCTCAAGTTCCAAATTTAGGCAAATTCTATCACAACTAGGTTTAAGGTATCTAAATCCACTTTTAGATGTATAACAAGCCACACTACTCCTAAGGTAAAGATTTCTCCCAAAACATTAACTAAGTGCAATAGAAACTAATGCAACCTTCATGGGTATAACAAACTTAGCAAAAACTTACCTTAAAAATGAGTAACTAAAGCATTTTTAACTAACTTTAGTGATCTAAGGTATTCTTCTTCCAAGCATGAGAAATGAAACCTAATTACCTAAAGTATAAGGAATAAGTTAAGTGCTAAAAACTTATGGTTTCAAATAAACCTAAATGTCCAACAAACTCTAAGTCTTGCATTTCTTCAACACAACACCTAAAATTCATCCCAAATCAAATAAGATATCATAAAAAAACTATCACATTGCTCAATCTAACAAGGAATAAATCTACCCTACCTAGTCGCCGAAAAATCTCAACGAACCTCTAAACCACTACTTTTTTCTTTTTGATAAGATTTTTATAGATGCCAAGCTATCAAAAACATATTTAACTCATCAACACAAGAATATTGATACCCATATCTCACTATTGCACTTTGGGTCCAAAAATGACATCAAAAGCTCATGTAGGTCACACATATGGAATGTGTATTTTCAAAATCAACCCAACATTCATTTAAGTTCAACTAATCATTACCCTCAAAATGGGTAAAAACCAAGCTTAATAAGGGCTAAAATCAAATCCTAAATTTTTTGGGGTTTTGAGCAAATAATCAAACAATTTCACCAAGAAAAGAGTGAATTCTTACCTTAAATAAGATGATAATCATAAAAATAAATATTAATCCAGCTTCTCAATTACCCAGAAGCTTCAATTTTAAGCTCTCACACTACTTAGGGCTTTTTCTCTCAGGAGAATTGGTGCAGAATGTGTAAAATCAGGCAAATAGAGTTATTTTATACCTATTCTAGGTCTGCGATCACACTTACCTGATGAATGCATATTTAGTTATGATTGAGAAAGCTACTAAGGCTTCGAGATTTATTCAAAATCTCGTATAGACAAATAAAATATGTAACCACACCAAAATCGAAATTTTATATGTGATTGCACACTTAAATTTTCTATCTTAGGTTGTTTCACACATATATGGGTGTCGTACCTATATTTCTAATTTCTCAACTTTCTGACCAATATGCCAAAATGAGTTTGGTCACCTCAAGACCTAAACCAAAGGTCTACCTTGAATAAAATCAATATTCAAGTACTGATGGAACAGTCAAAATTTGTATACGAGTTTGTTTTATCGATGTCTTTGTCTTATAGCCTTTTGGAACCAGCTAAGACTTTAAAATAGGGAATTAGCTCCAAAAATAACAGAAACTACTTGGTAACTGAATTGTCTGTCCTAGTAATTCATAAATAACTTAGGAAAGCTATGGAAAAGCTATAAAGGTAAAAATATATGGAAATATGGTAAATGACATAATGGGTAATTACAAGCTTCTTAGTGCTACCTTAAACTTCCTCTTTGCAAAGTTCTATCTAGCTAGTATAGCTTTACCAAGTCAGCATATTTTATTCTAAAGAATCTGTCCTTTAGTATCAAAAGGTTAGCCCATATAAATATATGTGAGATAGTTTATCTATTAAGTGTGTCTATATTTATTATTTTAGATCGAGGGTGCATGTTTACTTCTAGGTTTTGGAGAGCTCTCAATAAGGAGTTGGGTACTCAGGGTGACCTAATATCCATAGGTTGATGGATAGTCAAAGCATAATATTAAAGCTCTTATGGTTATGGATTTTAGAGGCCAATGGAAGCATCACTTAGCCTTGGCAGAGTTCTCATATAATAGTAGTTATCATTCATGTATTGATATAGTGCCTTTTAAGGCCTTGTACGGCTAGTGATTTCATTCCTTGATTGGATGGTTTGAGACTTTCAAGGTTAGACCCCATCTACTAATTTTCTTTAGGAGTCATAGGATAGATTTTGGGTGATATAGGATATAGGCAAAAATCTTATGCAAACTATAGGCTTCATGCCTTGAGATTTGGATGTAGTGATCAGGTATTCCTCTATGTATTTCCCATGAATGGTGTGATGAGGTTTAGATAAAGGTCAAGCTCAGCCATAGATATATTTAACCCTTAAATATTCTTTAGATAGTAGGGGACATGGCTTATGAGTTATCCTTACCCCCAGATTTTGATATTGTCCATCCGATATTCTATGTTCCATGTTGTAAAAACACATTCCTAATTAATTTGATGTGATTAGATGTTATTCTGTCCTGATAGATAAGCGGTTGAGTTTCAAAGAGGAGACTAAGATAATTTTGGCTAGTGATGTTTAGCAATTACGCACTAGGGTGATTCTTATAGTTGAGGTTTAGTAGAGGCACCTCCTAGTAGAGAATTCTACTTGGGTGATTGAGAATGAGATACGGATGAAATATCATCACCCATTTGAGGCTTCATCTACATCCTAATCTTTTAATTTTACAAATGAAAGTTCTTTTTAATAATGGATATTATAGTGACCCTTCAAGTTATTTTCCATATTCCTGCATAGTTTCATTGTTAGATCTTTTCTATAGTTTTCCTAAGTCATTTATTACTTGATAGGACTAATGGTTCAGTTATCAGGCAGTTTATTTTGTTATTAGAGTCAATTCCCTACTTTGGAGTCTTTACTAGTTCAAAATAGCAATTGGGAGAAAACTTCAGTTAAACAATCTTGTATTCTTATTCTGACTATTCCAAAAGCTCCAGCATGTAGATTTTAGGCTAGGTAGACATTTGGTTAGGGTCTTAAATAACACCCCAAGATTTGGACCTTTGTAAATTTCTTGGGTTTTGGTCTTTTTGAGTAAGGTACGACTCAAGTGTACCAATTGTACCCTTGGATACAGTTTGAGAGGGGCTCACTCATATGTTGTGTAGTAGGTTTTTCTTGGTTATTATTCAATATACAACTCAAAATCATATGAGTAATATGGTTGAATAGAAGAAGTTTGATGCCAAGTCTTGCGGTGCTTATTGGTTGGACTAGTTGAAATTGTCCAAGGTACGATTTAGGGTACAATTTGGGGGTACCACTCATATCCTAACGTATGAGTTAAAGGTTGTGTTCACATATGTTGTTTAGTATAGGGGACCATGGTAAATAGTAGAGAATGATTTAGGGTACCACTCATACCCTAGGGTATGGTTTATATGGGTGAGTCGTACCTACCTAGGGGTTGATTTTCAGCTTTTAAGTCCAGGTAGTCTGGACAGTTCCCAACCCAAACCCTTATGTCCCCACATTATATAACCCTTGGTGGCCTAT